>CM035413.1:107774864-107782364 GCA_020310875.1 Ceratopteris richardii
TGCCATGTTTTTCAAAGTGGCGCAAACTGAACATTCACCCATTCTAACTTTACGAGGAATAGAAACATTGTTAAACTCTTCCTTCCATAATCGCGTAAAGTGATGATACAACACATACTTCTCATTTCTATTTCCCATGTCTTCTCTATATATTTGAAATACCTCTCGACGAGTAAAGTTATCTGACAAGTGCAACCTTCCAGTTGTAGGCATAACCTCACAATGCAAGCTAAAATAGTTCATCATCCAATTCATTGCATGACGTCCAACAGATCCTTTGGTCCCAACATGGAACGTATCCAAAATGAGATCCCCATTCAAAAGCCCTTGTTGAACCCTATGTATTCTAAAATTTCCCACACCCATTGCAATTTTAAATGCAGCCCTACAACATCGCATCCCTTGACTAAAGAAATATTCAAAACCAACACGTGTTACTGACATGTTATCCTCAATCATTTGCATGCAAGAAACAAGGTATATATCCTGCCTTTCACTATCTAAATCGAGGAATTTTTCTCTTAGGTGCTTTAGTTTCTTCATTCCTAAATTGTACAAACATTTCAAACCACAACAATGCTTCACAATATCCAATGCAATCTGTCTATCTGAAGTAAGAAATTTAAATCTTTTTGCACTTACTTCACGAGGCCTTCTTTTAAATTGTAGATTGAGCTTGCTTTGCTTTTTCGTTGCTCCACATGCACTTGAGTCAGAAGGGAGATCAATGGTTGGATCAGATGGGAGATCAAGAGGTGCATTTGGTTGAGCAGCATTGCACTGTGAATTGGATAACTTAAATGACTCAACAGAAAACACGGAACCATCAACACGTCCTAAATCATAGGGATCATCACTTCTGTGGAAAGGATCAACTGAGAACAAAGAATCCGAAACTGTATCAATATGAGCAGAAGAAGCTGATGCCCAAGCATCCACTGAAAAGATTGAGCTCATCTTCACTGAGTTCACAGAAGACTGAAGATGAATGACCTTTTTAAATAAGTAGAAATCCGAGATCAAGTGAAGATGTCACATCAAATGTCACATCAAGAAGATATGAAATCAAAAGTTTATTAAAGTACATTAAATAACATTAAACATCAAATTACATCAAATAACTTAATTACTCAAATATACACTAATAAGGGAACCAAAGATTTGATTCACTTTTGAAATGAGAAACACAATTGATTTCTAACTAGATATGAGTCATTGAGTCTTAGCATTGTGAGTGAATCAAAATATATCCAAGTTGAGTTCCAACTGGATTATATATTAAAATTGTTTCTAGTAGTGCCATTGAAGACTATACAAGAAGAAATTTTACCTTTGGTACTAAATAAGATTTCAAGGATTAGGTTTCATTGTAGTCTTGGCTAGATCTCAAAGAGGTAGATGAAAGTATATTAAAAAAGAATTATGTGTAAAAGAGGTACTTGGAATGTTTATTCATACATTGATTTTCCATTTCAGCAATGTGTTACAAGATAAATGTGAATATGAACTAAAGTGAGGAGGATAACACTATAAAGATGTCATTAATCTCCCATATTCAACAGAACTTAGACTTGAAGTGTAATTTCCATGCAAATGTACATAAATAGTTGCAAGGTTCTTTACTTGAATGTTTATTCATACATTGATTTTCCATTTCAACAATGTGTTACAAGATAAATGTGAATATGAACTAAAGTGAAGAGGATAACACTATAAAGATGTCATTAATCTCCCATATTCAACACAACTTAGACTTGATTTTCTCCCAAGCAAGAGATTCTAAGAAAAAATTTCTACATGAGATTAGATATCCTCATGTACATACCATACTCTTGCCATTGAAGTGTAATTTCCATGCAAATGTATATAAATAGTTGCAATGTTCTATGAATATTTCATTAAAGTGGCTTTGAAACAGCCTATTTGTGTGAGTGGTATTCCCTGGTTAGATTGGTTGACAGATATAGTTAGCAACTGGACTCATTCAGTTAGATCCAGTTAGTCTCTGGTTCAAGTTACCCAATTGCCTATAAATAGCAGAGGAGGAGATCATTCTCATTTTCAAAATCCACGAGCAACAGAGAGCAACAGAGCACAGACAGCTATGGAGCACAGAGCTCAGCATACAAGCAAGGCAACTATGATGGAGAAGAAGAATGTTGGCAAGAGTACCAAGAGGTAGGCAAAATCATACCATAAAAAAAGATTCCTAAAAGATTCCCTTTGTATGTTTGTGCAAAGAGTCTGCTCTCTAGGTTTTTATTTTTCTTAGCTCTAAAAATACAGATCCAATGAGGGTACAGCTCGATGCCTGGCATCGACTTTTAGGTGTAAGTCGATGCCAGGCATCGACTTGAGGCTGCAAGTCGATGCCAGGCATCGACTTGAGGCTGCAAGTCGATGCCAGGCATCGACTTGAGGCCTCAGGTCGATGCCTGGCATCGACTTGCACCTGAAAGTCGATGCCAGGCATCGACTTTGTGTGCAAGTCGATGCCAGGCATCGACTTGCAGGTGCAAATCGATGCCAGGCATCGACTTGAGGCTTCAAACTTGCACCTGCAAGTTGATGCCTGGCATCGACTTGCACCTGCAAGTTGATGCCTGGCATCGACTTGCACCTGCAAGTTGATGCCTGGCATCGACTTGCACACAAAGTCGATGCCTGGCATCGACTTCCCTGGCATCGAAGTTTGCCTTAAAGTCGATGCCAGGCATCGACTTTAGGGTGCAAAGTCGATGCCAAGCATCGACTTTTGGGTGGAAGTCGATGCCAGGCATCGACTTTTTGGTTCAAGTCGATGCCAGGCATCGAATATTAAGTGCAAGTCGATGCCAGGCATCGACTTTGTGTGCAAGTCGATGCCAGGCATCGACTTGCACACAAAGTCGATGCCTGGCATCGACTTGCACTTAAAAATCGATGCCTGGAATTGACTTGCTGGCATCGACTTGGGCCTTTGAAAACCACATTTACGTATGAGCTGATTATTCCAAGCGCCTTCAGGGATGCGGAGTCCAAGAGTGAGAGCCCCTTCAAGAAACTGAAAGTCACCATGGGCTCTGGTGATCAGCAACGTGACAAAGGCATTGGTCACCAAGCGAAACCAAAGAAACTTATTGTATCCTTATCCTCTGAGAAGGCCAGCAACCCGCTAGGAATATCCTCAGGTGGACAGAGTAGCATCAAAATTCCTGAGGATGATACAACTATGAAGGATAGGTCGAGGAACGCTGAGGTTTTAAGGACAGATCGTCCACTGCGGGACATGACAAATCTGGAGTGGTGCCTTCAGTATGTTGAAGAGAAGAATGCAGTCCTTCTTGTGTTCGCAGGGACATATGGGAGAGGAAAGATCACGACAACACAAGGTTTTCAGTATGGCCTTGTGTACAAACTGGATTATGAAGATGAGGATTCTGACAACCTCCTTTTCTTGGTAGAGACATCGAAAGGTTTGAGAAATGTTATATGCAAGATGGATTTCTTGTGCCCAGAGTGCTGTGTTCCAGATCGTCTAGCTGAGATATGCAGGGACTCAGTCAATCTTATCAAGGACTTGATGCCATGGATCCAGGGCAATATCATGCCAACACAACAGAAGATGACAACCCCTGTAAAGTCAAGGGGTAAGCAGAGCGTGCAGAAAAAGCTTCAAAAAAAAAAGAAGAGAATTTCAGAAGAGGAGTCTTCTGACTCAAGCTCTAGCTCTGAGGATATAATTGTTGCACCTGGTGGAGAGCTTGCCTCGGGTGTTCTTGGTACTGAGCAGAACAAGATGAGGGAGGATATAGCTAAAAGAAAAATTGTGAAGAAGGGGCAGTTGTTCCACTTGCCAATCAATATCATCCACAGGCCACCAATAGATCCAGTCACAGGGAGGAGGCCCCTTGAGATCAGGGAGCCACACAATTTGCATGTGCAGAATCTTAAGAAGAAAATGAAAATAAATCCTCATGCTACTGTTGTGCCATTCCTTGTCATGGTGGATCCGAATGAGTGCAGCTCTGTGGACGAGTTCAATGAGGGTTTATTTGAGGAGTATACTTATTATGTGATTGGAGGTTCACACTCTGCAGAGGCCCGTAGACAGCTAGTGAAGGAGCACCCTACCACTTTTTTCTTTAGGTATGCAGAGTGTAAGATATATGCTGGTCTTACAACTGAGGAAGCCAAGCTTCTTGCTTGGGATCACAACAATGACAATGAATACAGGCAAAAAATGTCCTCCATAGAGAGAATTCGGTTCTTCCACCATGAATATGAAGATTGTCTTGTTAAGGAAGCTGGAAGAATACATCCCAATCTACGAAAGCAATGCCTTATTGAGGTTGGAATTGCACTCGATCAGAATAGAAAGTCTGATGCCTTGAGGAAATATGATCCATGGTTTCAACTGGCATTCAGATCAGGTGAGATCTGGGATCTACAGGATAAAATTTTCACAATGTGGGAGAACAAGGAGGTCAAGGGCCAGAAGCAACGAAAGTCAAGGCCAGACCCACAAGTTGATCTGAAGGGAAAGGGAAGGAAAGCTGACCTCCCAATTGAAGAGGCTCCCGAGGACATGAAGCTGACACCATGGAGGGCCCTTCAAGGAATCAAGGATGATACATTGATCATATCAACTTTGTCAAGGGTAATCTCCAAGGACTTAAGCCTGGAGGAGATGGTGACTGAGCTCAATAAGTATGTATGTTATTCTCAGATCCTTTTTCCCTCCTCCCATGTTTCTGGTCTAACCTAGTCTCTTTTTAATTTCTGTGACTGTAGTCATAAAGTTTACATGAAGATTCAGGAGGTCATGATGAAGAGGCTGGGGTGCTTTTCTTGGACAGAGGTCCAAGCTGACTATCCCACCACATCATCCTACAAAGCTTTATCAGAATATTTCATCCTTTTCCGTGATTGGGTAGGTTCTCTTTCTGAGGTTGTGCCTGGTTTGCCATTAGGTTAGATGCCTTGATTCACCAAACCAATTTAATGCCAGGCTTTTAGTACGAATTCGATGCCTGGCATCGACTTACGGCTAAAGTCGATGCCTGGCACGACCTGCAGCCAAAAGTCGATGCCTAGCATCGACTTGGGGGCATAAGTCGATGCCCGACATCGACCTACAACATAAGTCGATGCCTGGCATCGACCTCGTGGCATATGTCGATGCCAGGCATCGACTTATGTCCCAAAGTCGATGCCAGGCATCGACTTTCAGTAGAAAGTCGATGCCTGTTATCTACCCCCACATGAAATCGATGCCATTCATCGCTTCTTTATGTTCTGCTTGCTGTATTGACGAGCTCATTTAGTTGTCTTTCCACTTTTTTCTACAGAAACCAAAGAAAAGTAAGTCTGCGGAGCTACTAGATGATTGCCCCCCTGCATTCCTGGCTCACATTCAGAGAGCAAGGCATGAGAAATCTAGGCTGAAAGCCAAGGAGATGGATTTTGATGATGAACCTGATCTTAAATGTTTCTCCAATCCCCTAGACCCCCTTAGGCCTGTATATTACAATGTATTCTGTAGTGATGTAAATAATATTTGTTCTGTTGTGCCTAGAAAACATTTCTCCCTTCTCATAACGGACATACCCTATGGATTTAGGATGTTGGGATCAGTTAATGATGATGAACCCTTCAAACACCCTCAGATTCGGAAGATGGTCACTGATTTTGCAGAGTTGACTATGTCTCCTCTTTGGAGGATAGTAATTTTCCATAGCAGAGACCAATCCTTCTCTGTTTCAACTGCTCTGAAGGCAAGATGTCATGCTGTGGAGTGCCTCACGTGGTAAGTAATCTTCTTTCTATCTCCGTGGCTTTAATGATGCTCTCTGTGACTCATAGTTCTTGTTTGCAGGGTGAAGACAAACGTAAATCACACTCCTTTGCATAGGTTTGTGAGCTCCACTGAATGCATTACAGTTGGCTATTATGATGAAGTAAGCAAAAGGAGAGTCAGGGAGCATTGCAATGAGAATGGGATCTCAAATGTGCTCATGTTCCCAGCCGTTACCAAGAAACTTCGTCATGTAGCTGGGGACATGACATTGGTTAACCCCTATCAGAAGCCACAAAAACTCATAATGAGATTGCTTCAGCTATTCTCCAATGATGATGACTGGGTCCTAGACCTTTTTTCGGGCACAGGTAATTTCAATTTTCACAATTTTCATTAGTCATGGTTGATTGACACCTCTAAGTGGTTTTCTGCTGTTTCAGGAACGACTCTGGCTTGCTCCTTAAAGATGTTCAGGCACTGCATAGCTGTGGAGAAGGATGATGCTCAAGTGAGCTTTATTAGAATGAGAATCAATGGGCTGAATGAATGCCCAGATGAAGACCAAGAGGTTGGAAGGAAGCACATTGCAGACACGGAGAGATTCCAACCGGCTTCAAGGGAGCCTGTTCCCCCACTTGCAGATGAACCGGGGGACATGGCTGACCTTGAAGAGCCAATCTTGGAGCAAGAGAGGCAGTATATGGGTTCTAATGTTCCAGAGGATCCCAGTATCCTTGAGCCTGAGGAAAGCTATGATCAGCTTCTATTGTAGTTTCATATTACTCTTGTACTTACACAGGAAATGTAAAACATCATTTTAATATAAATATAATGTCGAGTTCTGCTTCCACTTTGTGTTCAACTTGATTTATCTTGAGCATTTCTCTGATCATGTGTGAATGTTTCTTAGTATAATTTTCTTGATTATTATCTTCTCTTGGGAATGCTTTTGTGAAATGTATTTCATATTCTGTGAATATGGCCATGCATTCAATGAGGATCTTAACCATACAAAGGGGATGATCTTAATTGCCTTGTTAAAATGTTCCGATTTTAGCAACACATGTACTCTAATTTTCGAGTAGCTTTTAATCAGCTATAATCTGTGCTTGTTGAGGTTATGGATGTAAGGAAGGAGCTTCCCGAACTCTTACTTGTACCTTAAACACTAATCTATTGTCAAAGATCATGATGTGGGATTCTTGATCGGCTGAAGAACTAGTTTTCATGGCAACAAGAATTTTATTATATCTATCTTGACTACTTGGGATATGAGATCAAGGTTCTAGTGACAATATTTACAAGCAAGAACAAGTGATGCTTTCTAGGTATTGTAAAATGCTCACTTTATTGCTTGATACAATGGTCTTTAGGTAAAAAGGAAAAGAGAACATGTCTTTGTTCTCCTTTGTTGTGACTCAGTGTTATCTATCTATCTATCTATCTATCTATCTATCTATGCATCTATCTATCTATCTATCTATCTATCTATCTATCTATCTATCTATCTATCTATCTATCTATCTATCTATCTATCTATCTATCTATCTATCTATCTATCTATCTATCTATCTATCTATCTATCTATCTATCTATCTATCTGTCTATCTATCTGTCTATCTATCTATCTATCTATCTGTAAATCTATCTATCTATCTATCTATCTGTTTGTCTCTTTGTATGTCTTTCTGTCTATCTATCTGTCTGTCCATTTGTCTATG
>CM035413.1:107787364-107804864 GCA_020310875.1 Ceratopteris richardii
AAGTCTTCACAAGAAAGGTGAAATCTAAGGAGATCAACAACAAACATAATCAGAGAAGCAGTCCGAAGTTATTCTCAAGGGTAAAGGTCTATGAAAGGTAAAATCTTTTAACATTATACTCACCGACAGTAACAGAAACAAGAAGATTATGGCAGATCACATTTCTATTGACAAATTGGACAGAGACAACTATCCCGCATGGGTAATGCGAATGGAAGCCTTACTTATGAGTAAGGACTTAATGATATATGTGACATGAGAAGAGAAGAAGCCTACTTTTGGAGACGACATTTCAACCAAGGAAAGAAGAATTAGAAGCCTTGAAGTTGTGGCAGAAGAAAGATGCAATGGCAAGAGCTTATATCTACAGTACCATTATAGATCATCTACTACCACATATTAGAGGTCTGGAAAAAGCGGAAGACATATGGAGTGCATTGGAAGATCATTTCCAAAACACTACCAAAGCTAGGAAGGATAGCTTACGGTCAGAGTTTACAATGTTCAAGAAAAAGAAAAGTCAAAGCATTAGTGATTATGTCACTAAGATGAAGGACTTGGTAGACAGTCTTGGATCTATTGACGAAGATATCAAAGATCACAGATTAATAGCGCAGTTGCTTGTGGGATTAAGAGGAGATGAAAGGTGGAAACCTTTTGTACTCTCAACTGAACTTTCATTCAATCATTTTGTACCAGATTTAAATCAGTTGCTTGGACTAATGCTAACATTTGAGCAAGATTTGAAGACAGATGGAGATAAAGGACAAAGTTCTACTATGTATGCAAAGAATAAGAAGAAAGGTGATAAAGGTAAAGAAAAAGATGAAGAAGAGATGACTACTCAAGCAAATTATGCAAGAGGAAGAGGTAATGTCAGAAGTAAAAGTAGAGGTAATACAAAAGGAAGAGGTAATCAAAATAACAACAAGAAGATTTGTTGGATATGTGGATTAAGCAATCATTTGGCTCATGATTGCTGGCATAATTCTCAAGAATCATGTCAGAATCATTATAACAACAGCAGAGGCAGAAGCGGAAGATATCAAAAAGGTAGACAAATCCAAAGAGGCGGATATGGTAGAGGTGGAGCAAGAAGTTGGGGACAGAATCAGACTTACAACACTACCTACTACAACTATGCGAATGATATGCAGAATGACAATCACACAACATTGATGATGAATTCGATAAGCGTGTCAGAGAATGAAGGTATTCTATATTGACTATGGTTGTTCAAATCATTTGTCAGGAAATATAGAATTGTTATCAGAACAAGAAGGAGGTATTTTGAATCATATAGTACAAACTGGTGATAACACAAAACATAATGTGAGGTCAATTGGAAAAGTGAAGTGTAAGAATGGAGCTGACCTACTAACAAATGTTTTGTATGTTCCAACAATCCCGAAGAATCTGATTAGTGTGGGATAGATAGTAGAAAAAGGTTTTCAAGTCAGGTTTACAAATGAAGGAGTATTTGTTGAAGATCCAGAGAATGGATACAATCAAATTGTCTATGGTAAAAAGGAAGGTAGACTTTTTACACTTAAAGTACAAGGGAATGTTGGTCAAGCCTTGATCACACATGGTGATGAAGTTTTTACAGAGTTAGACCTCTAGCATAAGAGGCTAGGACACTTTAACGAAAAGGGAATCAAAATGATGGTGGAGAAACAATCCGTAAGAGGATTACCAAATATGAAAAATCAACATATGATTCACAAATGTGAAGCCTGTCAGATGGGAAAAGCACACAGGTTACCATTTCAGTAGAAGAGTTACAAACACGATGGTTTGCTAGAACTCATACATACAGATGTATGGGGACCAACAATAGAAGGATCTATCAGTGGCTCAAGGTATTATGTTATTTTTATTAATGATGCAACAAGATGGATAACTCTTTATGTTTTGAAAGAGAAATCAGAAGTATTTGGAGCTTTCAGGCATTTTCAAGCATATGCTGAAAGACTTACAGGACAAAAACTCAAAATACTAAGGTCTGATGGAGGAGGAGAATATTTTTCTCAAGAATTCAATGATTATCTGTGGAATGAAAGTATCAAAAGAGAAATAATTTGCACGTATACACCACAACAAAATGGAGTAGCAGAAAGGAGAAACCGAACTCTGGTTGAGTTTTTTTTCAATGTTGAAGGAGAAGAATTGTCCAAACTATCTTTGGGCTGAGGCTGTAAATACAGCCACATATCTTGTAAACAGATTACCATGTGCAGTTTTAAATGGAATGACCCCTTATGAAGCTTGGTGGGGTAAGAAGCCAACACTTGATCATTGCAAAGTGTTTGGAGCAGTTGTTTATGCTTATGTACCATCGCAACTTAGACATAAGCTTGAACCAAAAGCTGAAAAAGACGTGTTCATCGGATATGATGAAAAGCAGATGGGTTACAGACTATGGAGCCCTCTAACCAAACAGTTTATTGTTTCCAGAGATGTGACATTTGATAAAGGAAAGAGTTGGTATGCAGATAAAGAGCATAATGATGAAACATTTGAAGAAAAGATGAGAACAAATGAAAAAGGTAAATCACATATGCAGGTAAATGGAGATGAAGATCATATGCAGGCAAGTACATCCAAGATTGGATCAACTATGAGAAATGAAGATGGACCGAGATTTGACGAAGAAGTGTTTTCAGATACACATGAAGAGTATGAACCAAGAAGGTCAAACATAGTAAGGAAACAACCAACAAGGTGTTGGTGCAGGACAATCAAGAATTGATGTTTTGATATGGAAATGAAGTCAAGGATTTGAGAAGAGAACAAGTTGTGAAGCATGAAGGAAGGACATATTCAGAAGTTGGAAGATGTGTACACATATGTACATTATGTCAAAGATAGTTCACTTATATCTTTGAGAAGTCATAAGCTTGTAAATTTTTGTCTATATATATACTATGGAAAATGTCGGAGCAAGTATGAGAGAGCATGAGAATAGAGTAATCAAGAGTTGTATGTGTCATTAGACATTTTAGAAGTGAGTCAAGACTCTCTCATCACTCAGTTGTATTTTTCTCAAAAATGAAGAAAATGTTGCACCCGATATTTGTGAGTTTTCTCCTTCTGTGTTAGATCTTTTGTGAAATGCTTTTGTACAAGTCTAATTCTTTAGGTAATCAACCTCTGTACATATTTTTAGCTTCCAATTGTGATCACGCTAAGAGAATTAAGTGTAGGAACATTTGCATATGTGAATGAGAAGAAGTGAAGTTACAGGAGGTGCAAAATTTGATACGAATGTTTTGATCAATTCTCCTTCCACAGTTTAAAGTTTTGAGCAAGCAAGTACTTAATCTTTAAGTTGGAAGGTAAGCTACTTGTGGCTAAAATCATTTGTAGAAACGGGTTCTAGATTGAGAGAACCAAAGGTTTAAAGTCATAGGTGTCTAAATCGACTTCTCAGAAGAACAGTTTTAGACATAGGTGAGTTGTTGAGATCATTTCTCAAGTTCTACTGAATCTTTTGGAGTGATTCAACTTGAAGAAGGTGCGCAATCTATAGTCAACACCTCATACAAATTTTTATCAAAAACTTTACATATTTGATAAAGCAATGAGTGAATTATGTGTAACAGACTTTCTGTGTATTCTCCTTCTTCATAGTTTGTTGAGAAAATTTAACAATTGAGTATTGATCTTCTAAAATTGGTGACGATCTGAGTTATTCTTGTTATAGAGGTGCTCTAAATACAAGAGTAACTTGTTCTTTTGGAGATTAACACTCTCCATCATTGGTATCAAAGCAGGAAGCATCAGAATTGAAGGAAGGAGGACCTCGACTGCCGCAGGTGCAAAGAATTCAACATCTGAAGGTTCAAAAGGTGAAAGCTTGAGGGCAAAGCTTGAGAAGGAGGTCATACGACATCAAGGAATACAAAAGGAGTATTATTCGAAGTAAAGGTACCTCTATTACTCATAAAGATTGAAGAATTCAATATACAGGTGAAGAAAGGATGGGAGATTCTCTTCAGATAGAGAAATTGGATAGAGAGAACTATCCAGCATGGTCAATGAGGATGGAAGCTCATCTAATGAGCAAAGACTTGATAGGTTATATTACAGGTGAAGAAGAAAAGCCTCAATTCAGAGATCCTAGTGTTCCAACTAAGGAGGAATTATCAGATTTGAAGAATTGGATGAAGAGAGATGCTCAAGCTACGAGCATTATCTATATGGCAGTCAATAATTACTTGCTACCTCACATTAGAGGTCTTGAAAGTGCAAGTGATATATGGAATGCTTTGGAGGAGCATTTCCAAAATACCACAAAGTCTAGGAAGGCATCCTTGTGGGCAAAATTTACCACATTCAAGAAGAAGGCCTCTCAATCCATCTCAGATTATGTAACCAGCATGAAGGATATAGCAAATGCTTTAGGAGCTGTTGATGAAGACATTGAGGAGGATAAATTGGTAAGGCAATTACTCACAGGTTTGAGACGTGATGACAAATGGAAGCCATTCATTCTATCTACTGAATTATCACTTGATCATTTTACTCTTGACTTAAATCAGTTGCTAGGACATATGTTAACATTTGAGCAGGATGTCAAAGGTGAAGGTGACAAGAGTACAGGTCATGCAATGTACTCAAAGGATAAGAAGAAAAATAGCAAAGGGAAGCAACAAGCAAATGAAGATGAAGGCACAACTAGTCAAGCCAACATCCTAAGAGGAAGAGGAGGTGGCAAAGGTAGAGGAAGAGGCAGGAATAATAAAGATGGAGTCAAGGCTTGCTGGATTTTTGGTAAGACAAATCACTTAGCTAATGATTGTTGGCATAATAATCAGAGTAATGGTGGATATAATCAGAATTTTAATTCAAGAGGAAGAGGTGGCAGAAATCAAAGAGGTAACTTCAGAGGAAGAGGTAGTAGGGGTTACTTTGGAAGAAATGTAGGTAGAGGATTCCAAAGTCAACAATACAATAATACCTACTACAATTATGCTTCAGATCAGAAGGAGGATTCAACATTGTTAATGAATGCAACTTGTGAAAGGCAAAGTGAAGACCAAAGAGTCTTCTATATTGACTCAGGGTGTAGCAATCACTTGAGTGGTAGCATAGCATTGATGACTGATTTGGAAAATAAGGTATCTAATCATGTTGTTCAAACAGGTGACAATACAAAGCACAATGTGAAGTCAATTGGATCAGTGAAGGCCAAGGATGGAAGTACTCTCTTGAGTAAGGTCTTGTATGTTCCTACAATTCCTAAGAATCTGGTAAGTGTAGGACAAATTGTTGAAAAAGGTTATGAAGTTAGATTCACTAATGAAGGAGTGTTTGTGGAAGACCCTAGCAATGGGTATAAACAAATTGTTTCAGGGAAGAAAGAAGGAAGGTTGTTCACATTGAAGATTCAAGGTAATGTTGGTCATGCCTTATTCACTTATGGAGGACATAAGATCTCTGAGTTAGATCTTTGGCACAAGAGGCTTGGACACTTCAATGAAAGAGGTATCAAAGATATGATTAACAATGGTTCAGTGCTTGGATTGCCTAATGTTACAGGTCAACATATGAATACAGATGTGAGGCATGTCAATTAGGTAAGGCTCATAAGCAATCTTATTCCAAGCATGGTTTTATGTATTCAGAGAAGCTTGAGTTGGTACACACAGATGTGTGGGGACCATCAAAGGATTTGAGTATAAATGGTTCAAGGTACTATGTGATTTATGTTGATGATGCTACCAGATGGATCACTATCTATGTGATCAAAGACAAGTCAGAAGTATTCAATACATTCAAACATTATCATGTGTATGCAGAAAGAATTAGAGGCCATAAATTGAAGAGACTAAGGTCAGATGGAGGGGGAGAGTATTTTTCTAATGAGTTCAGTGATTACTTGTGGAATGCAGGTATAAAAAGGGAAATCACTTGCAGGTACTCTCCTCAACAAAATGGTGTAGCAGAGAGAAGAAATAGAACTCTTGTTGAGTTTGCAAGATCAATGATGAAGGAGAAAAATTGCCCAAATTATTTGTGGGTTGAGGCTAAAGCCTTGCAGGGTATGACACCATATGAGCATGGTGGTGTAAGAGACCTACCTTGGATCATTGCAAAGTATTTGGATGTTTGGCATATGCATATGTGCCATCACAATTAAGACACAAGTTAGAACCTAAAGCTGAAAAGTATGTATTCATTGGTTATGATGATAAGCAGATGGGATATAGGTTGTGGAGTCCATCCACAAAACAATTTCTTGTATCAAAAGATGTTACATTTGATGAGCAAGGTACTTGGTATGCAGGTACAATCAATATTAATACAGGTGATGAAGAAGTTGTGAGTCAAAAGAAAGGTAAATCAAAGGTTCATATATTTGATGAAGAGAAGAATAATGAAGTGCAGGTTGAGTTTGAAGAAATGCCAAGATTTGATCCTGAGTGTGAAGGACCAGAAACCTCAAGGAGTGGAGAACTCAGAAGGTCATCAAGACACAAGTGGCAACCTACAAGGTATAACTATGACACTTCTTTTTCGGCTACCAAAGATTATGCTTACATGTTAAAGGCAGATGAAGATCCTTCCACATATGAAGAGGCAAAAGGTAAGGAAAATTGGGAGAAAGCTATGCAAGAAGAATATGATGCATTAATGGAGAATCAGACATGGGATTTGATTCCTAAACCAAATAGTCAGAAGATCATTGGATGCAAATGGGTCTACAAGACTAAGAGGTTTGCAAATGGAAGTGTGTCTAGGTATAAAGCTAGACTTGTTGTGAAAGGGTTTGCTCAAACATATGGTATTGATTATGATGAGACCTATAGTCCTGTGGCAAAGATGGCAACCATCAGGACACTCATAGCCATTGCTGCATGTAAAGGTTGGAAATTTTGTCAATTAGATGTGAAGAATGCTTTTTTAAATGGTTACATTTCAGATGATGTTTTCATGGAGCAACCTCAAGGATTCAGAGATGGAAGGTATCTAGATCATGTATGTAAGCTCAAGAGAGCTTTGTATGGTTTGAAGCAGGCCCCAAGGGCATGGAATTATAGACTTGTGAAGTTCTTGAAAGAACTTGGATTTCAAGTATCTAAGGCAGATAGTAGCTTGCTTGTTAAAGCAAGTGATGATGGGTTCATTTACAGGTGCATATATGTTGATGATATAATTCTTACAGGTACAGATGAGAAAGGCATTCAAATCCTAAAGAAGCAAATGGAGAAAGAGTTCAAAATCAGTGACTTGGGAGACTTGTCACATTTCTTGGGCATGGAGATTTCACACACTCAACATGGAGTGTATGTGACTCAAGAAAGGTATTTGAGAAACTTGTTAATCAAGTTTAAAATAAATGATTGCAGGGTAGCACCTACTCCAATGGAGGTGAATCACAAATTGAGCAGATATGGTGGAGAAGAATTCAAGGATATGAAGCTATATCAGAGTTTGGTTGGTAGTCTTATCTATGCTACATTAACTAGGCCTGACTTATCATATGCAGTTGGAGTTTTGTCTCAATTCATGCATTGTCCTAGGAAAGAACATTGGATTGCACGTCAAAGAGTGTTGAGGTACATTAAGGGTACACTCAAAGAGGGTTTGTATTATGGTTTTACATCAGATACAAACATCAAAATATATAGTGATGCAGATTGGGCAGGTAATCCTGATGATAGGAGATCAACATATGGATACTTGTGTTATGTGGGAGATAAGTTAATCTCTTGGTGTTCAAAGAAGCAACACACAGTTGCTTTATCATCTACAGAAGCTCAATACAAAGGTATGGTTGAAGCTGCAAAGGAAGTGATATGGCTTAAGACTCTCATGAAGAGTTTTGACACCATACAGAGTACACCTATCATTTATAGAGATAACATGAGTTCATTATATTTAGCTGCTAATCCTGTGTTTCATGCAAGGACTAAACACATTGAGATTCAGTATCACTTTCTGAGAGAGAAGGTGATGGATAAAGAGATTGAAGTCATACATACTTCAACAAAAGATTAGATAGCTGATATGCTTACCAAAAGCTTGGATGGACCAAAGCTACAGAGATTCAAAGACATGGCAGGCATAAAGAAGATAGAGAAAACCTCAATTGATGATTGAGGGGGAGCTATTGGTGCAGGACAATCAACAATTGATGTTTTGATATGGAAATGAAGTCAAGGATTTGAGAAGAGAACAAGTTGTGAAGCATGAAGGAAGGACATATTCAGAAGTTGGAAGATGTGTACACATATGTACATTATGTCAGAGATAGTTCACTTATATATTTGAGTAGTCATAAGCTTGTAAATTTTTGTCTATATATACTATGGAAAATGTCGGGGCAAGTATGAGAGAGGATGAGAATAGAGTAATCAGGATTTGTATGTGTCATTAGACATTTTAGAAGTGATTCAAGGCTCTCTCATCACTCAGTTGTATTTTTCTTAGAAATGAAGAAAATGTTGCACCCGATATTTGTGAGTTTTCTCCTTCTGTGTTAGATCTTTTGTGAAATGCTTTTGTACAAGTCTAATCTTTAGGTAATCGACCTCTGTACAAATTTTTAGCTTCCAATTGTGATCAGGCTGAGAGAATTAAGTGTAGGAACATTTGCATATGTGAATGAGAAGAAGTGAAGTTATAGGAGGCGCAAAATTCGATACGAATGTTTTGATCAATTCTCCTTCCACAGTTTAAAGTTTTGAGCAAGCAAGTACTTAATCTTTAAGTTGGAAGGTAAGCTACTTGTGGCTAAAAGCATTTGTAGAAACAGGTTCTAGATTGAGAGAACCAAAAGTTTAAAGTCATAGGTGTCTAAATCGACTTCTCAGAAGAACATTTTTAGACATAGGTGAGTTGTTGAGATCATTTCTCAAGTTCTACTGAATCTTTTGGAGTAATTCAACTTGAAGAAGGTGCGCAATCTATAGGGGACACCTCATACAAAGTTTTATAAAAAACTTTACAGATTTGATAAGGCAATGAGTGAATTATGTGCAGCAAACTTTCTGTGTATTCTCCTTCTTCATAATTTGTTGAGAAAATTTAACAATTGAGTATTGATCTTCTAAAATTGGTGAAGATCTGAGTTATTCTTGTTATAGAGGTGCTCTGAATACAAGAGTAACTTGTTCTTTTGGAGATTAACACTCTCCATCACAAGGTATTCCTATGATACTTATTATTTGACTCAGATAAACTAGTAAAGGAAGATGAAGAACCTCAAAATTACAGTGAAGCAAAAGGTAAGGAAAAATGGGAAGAACGAATGAAGGAGGAGTTCAATGCGCTTGAAGAGAACAAGACCTGGGAACTTGTTCCAAAACCAAATAGTAAGAAAGTGATTGGAAATAAATGGGTTTACAAAGTTAAGAAACTTGCAGATGGAAGAATAGCGAGATACAAAGCTAGACTGGTAGTCAAAGGTTATGCTCATATTCATGGCATAGATTATGATGAGGCATTCAGTTCGGTGGCAAAGATGTCAACCATAAGAACAGTGATTGCTATAGCAGCATCAAAAGGATGGAAGCTAAGTCAATTGGATATAAAGAATTCATTTCTAAACGGATATATATTAGATGAAGTCTACATGGAACAACCTGAAGGGTTTGTAAGTTCCAGTTACCCAAATCATGTTTGCAGATTAAGAAGAGCACCCTATGGATTGAAGCAAGCTCCAAGAACTTGGAATTACAGACTTGTGAAGTATCTCAATGATCTTGGATACCAAAGTTCAAAGGCAGATGCAAGTCTCCTCATTAAGAGAACAGATGAAGGTATGATCTACATTTGTATTTATGTAGATGACATTATAATCACAAGTACCTCAAATGAAGGAATCAAGGAGGTAAAGAGATTGCTTGAAAAAGAGTTCAAGATTAGTGATCTAGGAAAGTTATCATACTTTCTTGGAATGGAAGTCACATACACAGATCATGGTGTATATGTTTCACAAGAAAGGTATCTCCTAAACTTATTGAAGAATTTTAACTTGGAGAATTGCAGAGAAGCCTCAACACCACTTGGGGTCAATCATAAACTCAGCAAATATGATGGTGCAAAGTTTAAAGATATGAGGAAATATCAATCTTTAGTGGGGAGCTTGATTTATGCTATGCTAACAAGACCAGATCTTAGTTATGCAGTAGGAGTTCTCTCACAGTTCTTGCATTGTCCGAAGGATCAACATTGGGTTGCAGGACAAAGAGTTCTTAGATATATCAAAAGAACTATAAAGGAAGGATTATATTATCCTTTTACGTCAGATATAAAGCTGAGAGCATACAATGACTCAGACTGGGAAGGAAGTCAAGATGACAGAAGGTCAACACATGGGTATATGACATACCTAGGAGATAAGCTTGTAAGCTGGTGTTCAAAGAAGCAGCATACAGTGGCTTTATCATCAACTGAAGTTGAGTATAAAGGACTTGTGGGAGCAGCTAAAGAAGTAATATGGATGCAAAACTTGTTCAAAAGCTTGGGTATTGATCAAGGTATACCTATCATACATGGAGATAATATGAGTTTGTTGTGTCTTGCAACAAATCCAGTATTTCATGCAAGAACAAAGCACATAGAGATTCAATATCATTTCCTAAGGGAAAAGGTAATGGAGAAGGAGATAGAAATAGTATACACTCCTATGAAAGATCAGACTGTAGATATTCTGACAAAGAGCTTGGATGGAGTAAAGACAAGCAGATTCAAAGAAATGGCAGGAATAAAAGAAAGAAGAATCTATGAAAGATCAAAGGATGCTAATTAGTGATTGAGGGGGAGCTATTGAAGATTCACTCACTAATTAGACATAAAGATATGAAGACATAAGAAGGATAAAGAAAGAAAAAGAGAAGCAAAAACAAAGCATTCAGAAAATCAAACCTTAGTGAAGGGATAAATTCACGACTGTAATACAGAATTACAAGTTTTGAATCTCGGAACAAATATGTGTATATAAGTGAGTTAGAGGATCATAATAATATAGCTGCTAAGAGAGCAGCCATAATAGTTAGACAATGAGACTGAGAGATCGTAGAGAGAGCCTAAGCGCATATGTAAAGATGAATAATAGAACCTGAACTGTCGGGTATTCATCTGAGAGAGAGATGGTAAGGAAGAACTACTCAACATAGGAGAGTTTTACATGGCTATGAGCAAAGTGAGGCCAAACCATTTTTGTACACATCTTCTCTAATAGAAAACATATACTTATGTGGAAAGATCTGAGAGCATTCTTCTTCATTCTTCTTGTGTGAAGAAATCTAAGTGATTTCATGTTACTGTGAAAGTTAATTAATAGTTATAATTTTCTCAGTACACGTTTTACGGTACTTTTGCAACTTAGATCTCATAGTATAGTGTAAAGGTTTTTATGAGTAATAGCTTAACGTGAAGCTAGTAGTCTCAACTACAAACTAATCAAAGAGTTTTGTGAAACGGGACATGTACACACAATACTAAGTCTGACCATAAAGGCATCCAGAACTTGTAAAGTTTTTCATCAAACTTTAGATAAAGTTCATTCACTGAAGGAAGCTCAGGTATTACGTCCTTGCTTCAATTACAAACATTTGAAGTAACTACAAACAGAATTGCATTTGATTCTGGAAACATTCCAGTACAATTACGGTGAGATTACGGTGATAGTCCAATATCAGTCTGGTGAAGTTCCGGTGATATTCTGGTGAGTTCAAACACAGTTTTGACACAATTAAGTGACAAAAAGAATATCTAACAGTAAGTAAACAAAGATTTCTAAAGACTGAAGTAAATCAGATCACAATTGAAACCTGAAGAAAAGACAAAAGTTTTGTGTAAAGTGACATTTTCAGATTTCACTAAACAGAGTTATAAAGTTTTAGTTTTAGGAAATTTACTAAGCTACTGATGATTATAGAGGTGTTCTGATATCACTGTAGCTTAGATCTTGTGGCATGGCAAAATTATGCAACTTATTTTACAATCTTTTGGCGCATCATCAACATCTATCTATCTATCTATCTCTCCATCTATTTGTTTGTCTGTCTGTCTATGTGTCTGTCTGTCTATCTATCTATCTATCTATCTATCTATCTATCTATCTATCTATCTATCTATCTATCTATCTATCTATCTATCTATCTATCTATCTATCTATCTATCTATCTATCTATCTATCTATCTATCTATCTATCTATCTATCTATGTATCTATGTATCTATCTATCTATCTATCTATCTATCTATCTATCTATCTATCTATCTATCTATCTATCTATCTATCTATCTATCTATCTATCTATCTATCTATCTATCTATCTATCTATCTATCTATCTATCTATCTATCTATCTATCTATCTATCTATCTATCTATCTATCTATCTATCTATCTATCTATCTATCTATCTATCTATCTATCTCTTTGTTTGTCTATCCATCCATCTATCTATCTATCTATCTATCTATCTATCTATCTATCTATCTATCTATCTATCTATCTATCTATCTATCTATCTATCTATCTATCTATCTATCTATCTATCTATCTATCTATCTATCTATCTATCTATCTATCTATCTATCTATCTATCTATCTATCTATCTATCTATCTATCTATCTATCTATCTATCTATCTATCTGTCTATCTATCTGTCTATCTATCTGTCTATCTATCTGTCTATCTATCTGTTTATCTATCTATATATCTCTCTATCTATCTATCTATCTATCTATCTATCTATCTATCTATCTTGATGGAGAATGTTAATCTCCAAAAGAACAACTTACTCTTGTGATTAGAGCACCTCTATACCAAGAGTAAGTCAAACACTTCACTAATTTAGAGGATCAATTGCTAACTTATCAGAAATTAACAAATCTGTGAAGAAGATGATACACAGAAAAGTCTGCTGCATTGTTCATTCACATTGACCTATCAAATCTGTAAAGTTTTTGATGAAACTTTGTATGAATCATCTTCTAGAGATTGCGCAACTATTCCAAGTTGAATTACTCCAAAAGATTAAGTATAACTTGAGAAATTGATTTCACAAGTTACCTATGTTAGAAACTGTTATCCAAAACAGTCGACTTTACACCTGTAACTTTTAAGACTTGGTTCTCCTTGAATAGAACCCGTTTTACAAAATGCTTCTAGACATAAGTAGCTTATCTTTCAACTTAAAGATTAAGCCCTCATTCATGCAAAACTTTAAACTGTGCTAGGAGAAATGATCAAAACATTGACTTCGAAATCTGCGCCTGTTTTAGGAACCTGTGAATACACTTCACATATGAATGTTCCTACACTTAATTCACTCAGCCTGATTACAATTGGAAGCTGAAACTTTGCACAGAGGTCAAGCAACTCTCAACTTAGACTTGTACAAAAGCATTCCACAATTGATCTACTGTAGAAGGAGAACACACAGAAACATCGGGCGCAAAACTTTTCATTTACTCAGAGAAAATACAACTGAGTGATGAAAGCTAACACAAACTCACTTTCCTCTATCTTATGACTTCTATCTCCCTCATTCTTGACATCTGACTATTGTCACATATGCTTCCATACATGCCCCGACTTTTCTCAAGGTATTTATAGATAATTTGTACATAATTCTTACTGAACAAAATGATCTAAGTCATCTATGACTATGCTAATGTACATATGTGTACACTTCTCTTGTCCTCTGAATATGATCTTCCTCCATACTTTAGGAATTGATTCTTCCTTCATCTTTTGATCTTCCAAGCCTTCAATTGGTGATTGGTATGCACCAACAGCTCCCCCTCAATCATCAATTGAGGTCTTCTCTGTCTTCTTGATACTTGCCATGTCTTTGAACCTTTGTAACTTAGGTCCATCCAGACTCTTTGTCATCATATCTGCCACCTGTTCTTTTGTTGGAGTATACATCACTTCAATCTCTTTATCTAGTACCTTTTCCCTCAAGAAATGATACTGAATCTCTATATGCTTAGTCCTGGCATGAAAAACAGGGTTAGCTGCCAAATACAAAGAACTCATGTTGTCTCCAAAAATTATTGGAGTACTATGATCAATCTCAAAACTTTTCATCAAGGTCTTCAACCATATGACTTCTTTTGCAGCTTCTACCATTCCCTTATACTCAGCTTCTGTGGATGATAAAGCAACTGTGTGTTGCTTCTTTGAACACCAAGACACTAACTTGTCTCCAACATAACATAGATATCCATGGGTAGACCTTCTATCATCTGAGTCACCTGCCCAATCTGCATCACTAAACACTTTGATTCTTGTGTCAGAAGTGAAACCATAATACAAACCTTCACTTAGGGTTCCTTTGATATATCTGAGTACCCTTTGGGCTGCAATCCAATGAGTCTTCTTTGGACAATGCATGAATTGTGACAACACACCTACTGCATATGATAGATCTGGCCTTGTCAAGGTAGCATAGATTAGACTACCTACCAAACTCTGATATTTCTTCATGTCATTGAACTCTTCACCTCCATACCTGCTCAATTTATGATTTACCTCCAATGGTGTAGTTGAGGTCCTGCTATCTTCCATGTTAAACTTGACTAGAAGATTCTTCAAGTATCTCTCTTGTGAAACATATACTCCATGTTGAGTATACACAATCTGCATTCCTAGAAAATAAGATAAGTTTCCCAAGTCAC
Source organism: Ceratopteris richardii (assembly GCA_020310875.1). Lineage (NCBI taxonomy): Eukaryota > Viridiplantae > Streptophyta > Polypodiopsida > Polypodiales > Pteridaceae > Ceratopteris > Ceratopteris richardii. Next base: position 107,802,012 of record CM035413.1, read on the forward strand.
TTATCTTAAACTCCTTCTCTATTTGCTTCTTGAGTTCATTGATTCCTTGAGCATCTGTTCCTGTAACAATAATATCATCAACATAAATGCACATGTAAATGTATCCATTTTCACTTGCCTTCACTAGCAAGCTACTATCTGCCTTTGATGCTTGAAATCCACATTCATTCAAGAACTTGACCAATCTGTAATTCCAAGCTCTTGGGGCTTGCTTCAACCCATATAAAGCTCTCTTGAGCTTACACACATAATCTGATCCATTTGATTCCATGAAGCCTTCTGGTTGCTCCATATATACTTCATCTGCAATGTAACCATTAAGAAATGCATTCTTCACATCCAATTGTGATAATTTCCATCCCTTGCAAGTAGCAATAGCAATCAATGTCCTAATTGTAGACATCTTAGCAACAGGACTAAAGGTTTCATCATAATCTACCCCATAAGTTTGAGCATAACCTTTAACCACTAGTCTAGCCTTATATCTAGACACCTTACCATCTGCAAACCTCTTTGTTTTATATACCCACTTGCATCCAATGACTTTCTGATTCTTTGGTCTTGGTACTAGTTCCCAAGTTTCATTTTCAAGTAGAGCATCATACTCTTCCTGCATTGCCTTCTCCCAATTCTGTTTACCTTTGGCTTCTTCATAAGTAGTTGGATCTTCTTCTGTTTTCACAATGTAGGCATAATCTTTTGTTGTTAGGAAAGATGTATCATAACTATACCTTATAGGCTCTTTCCTTTCTCTTGTAGATCTCCTGATTTCTGCACTTCTTGAAGTTTCAGCCTCATTTGATTCTGGATCAAATCTTGGCCCTTCTTCTTCATGATCCTGCACTCTACATCTAGAGTCAACTTCATCAACAATTTCTTCACAAACTTTTACCTTTGCCTTTCCTTTCCTTTGAATTTCTTCAACACCTGTATACTCATTTGGTGATCCTGTATACCACATGTTTTGCTCATCAAATGTCACATCTTTAGTAACAAGAAATTGCTTTGTGGATGGACTCCACAACCTGTAACCCATTTGTCTATCATCATATCCAATAAACACATACTTCTCTGCTTTTGGTTCTAGCTTATGTCTTAATTGTGAAGGAACATAAGCATATGCAATACATCCAAATACTTTACAATGATCAAGACTAGGCTTCTTACCCCACCATGCTTCATAAGGGGTTCCTCCATCCAAAACTTTGCAAGGCAACCTATTCACAAGGTATGTTGCAGTGTTAATGGCCTCTGCCCATAAGTAATTTGGACAATTCTTTTTTTTCATCATGGCTCTTGCAAACTCTACAAGAGTCCTATTCCTCCTTTCTGCTACTCCATTTTGTTGAGGGGAGTACCTGCAAGTCACTTCTCTTTTGATACCTGCATTCCACAAATAATCATCAAACTCTTTTGAGAAATACTCTCCCCCTCCATCTGATCTTAACCTCTTTAGTTTTTGTCCTGTGATCCTTTCTGCATAAGCATGGAAATGTTTGAATGTCTTGAAGACTTCTGATTTATCCTTGATTACATACAAAGTAATCCACCTGGTTGCATCATCAACAAACAACACATAATATCTGGATCCATTTATGCTATAGTCCCTTGAGGGACCCCATACATCTGTATGAACCAATTCAAGCATGTTTGAATACTTGTATCCTGTTTTGTTATAAGAACTCTTATGTGCTTTACCTAATTGACAAGCTTCACACTTGTACACCATATGTTGCCCTTCAATGTTTGGCAATCCAAGCACCACCTGATTCTTTGACATTTCCTTTATAGCTCTCTCATTGAAATGACCTAGCCTCTTATGCCATAGGTCTAATTCAGACACCTTTTGACCTCCATAGGTAAACAATGCATGTCCCACATTACCTTGGACTTTGAGAGTAAACAATCTTCCTTCCTTTTTACCTGCAATTATGGTTCTATATCCCTGATTTGGATCTTGTACATAAACACCATCATTTGTGAATCTTACCTCATATCCTTTCTCCACAATTTGCCCTACACTTATCAAATTTTTAGGAATAGTAGGAACATAAAGTACCTTACTCAGAAGTGTACTTCCACTCTTTGTCTTCACTGATCCAATGCTCTCCACTTTATGTTTGGTATTGTCACCTGTTTGAACTGTATGTCCATTCACCCTTACTTCCATATCAGTCATCAAAGATAGATTCCCACTCAGATGGTTACTGCACCCTGAGTCAATATAAAACACTCTTTGATCTTCTCCCATTGATTCATGAGTTGCATTCAAGATAAGAGTCATATCATCCTTCTGATCTGATGCATAATTGTAATAATTATTGTTGTAGGACTGAGATTGGAAGTTTCTTCCACCTCCTCTACCATATGATGTCCTACCACCTCTTCCTCTGAAATTGCCTCTTTGGTTTCTGCCTCCTCTACCTCTTTGACCATAATTCTGATTGTTGTATCCTCCACTTTGATTGTTATACCAACAATCATTTGCCAAATGATTTGTTCTGCCACAAATCCAACAAGCTTTAGCATTATCTTTGTTCTTACCTCCTCTTCCTTTACCTCTGAAATTTGTCTTCCCTTTTGTGAAATTGGCTTGATTTGAATTCCCTTCATCATCATTTGATTGCTTTCCCTTGCCATTCTTTTTCTTGTCCTTGGAGTACATGGCTTGACTTGTACTTCTATCATTGTCTCCTTTAAGATCCTGCTCAAAGGTTAGCATGTGTCCTAGCAATTGATTAAGGTCAGGAGTAAAGTGATCAAGTGACAACTCTATGGATAATATAAAAGGCTTCCACTTCTCATCACCTCTCAAACCTGTAAGTATTTGTCTTACCAACTTTTCCTCTTCAA
>CM035413.1:107809864-107812364 GCA_020310875.1 Ceratopteris richardii
ACCCTTACCTGTGGCCACCCAATGCAAAATAAAAGAGTTAGTGCTACCTACAGCCTCCATAGAGGAGTTCATCACCACGGCTACAAGACTGGAGCAAATAAGGCACCAATATGGGACAACTTCTTCACCACCAACATATGGTACAGAGATGGAGGATCCAGTGACCCAGCTGAGGAGGGAGTTGGAGGGCTTAAAGAGAAATAAGCCCTACAAAGAGGAGGAGACTGCTGTGGCTCAATTGAGAAGGGAGATTGAAGCACTCAAGCTTAAAAAGGAAGAGGAGGCCCAAGCAGAGGAATTAGCTCAGCTGCGACAGGAGTTACAGGAGCTCAAAGGAGGGGGCATCAAGAGTGGTCTTTGGTGTTCCATGTGCAGCAAACAAGGGCATATAGTAAGTGAGTGTCCTCTGTTAAGTGTAACTTGCCAATTATGCAGGAAGGTTGGCCATGAGGCCCATGAATGCCAATCAAGGGGAATGCCTGCAACGACATACTGGACACAAGGAGGACCCCTGCCACCAGCAAATGTGATGGCAGCTGCACCCAATCAAGGTAACACTTATAACCCTAGATAGAGGGATAATTTTGGAAATGGGCCTAGAAGGCCAATTATTTGTTTCAGATGTGGGGAATGTGGGCACTATCAAAGTAGGTGCACCCTACCAGAAAATGCCCCCCCTTGCAGAAACTGCCCAGAGGCCAGAGACCACTACACAATTTGTTGTCCTAAGAATCAAGCCTCTTCATCTGGGCCCCACATTCAAATGATTTCCGTGCAGGAAGAAGAAATGGCAAATCAAGTTAAGGTGCCATCACCATCTACCAGGGTGGTGCAGTTAGAGGAAATTGACTCTTTTACTGTGCAGACAAGAAGCAAGGGGAAGGCTCCAGTGGACATGGGTCAAGAATCATTGATTAATGGATTAAACAGAGACAAAGGTGTGTCTGAAGACCAAGCCACCACAAGTGCAGACACAAGGCAAAAGGAAAATTGCACAGGTACCAGTGATGCCATTGGACATGCATTCAGCGGGGCTCATGAGGAGTTGGATAAGTCAAATGGAGCCCAAGCTCTTAAGGAATCAGAAGCCTCCAGACTGCTCAAGTCCATGAAAAAGGAGGTTAGTATTTTTGATTTAATAAGGATGGATGGGAAGTTCAGGTCAGAACTCTTGCAGATAATTGATGAAATGTCCACAACAAGCTTAGTGGCAAAAGCTGCTGTTATGCATAAAGATAAATATGTAGGGGAAGCACCCCTCACAGATTACAAGAGCCCTCGGCTAACCATTTCTATTAAAGGTCATGAGTTTCAAGGAGTTATTGTGGATGGTGGTTCTGGCATTAACTTGATGCCTGAATATACCATGAAAAAGATTGGACTATACCCTTCACAACCTGCCAACTTCACTGTAACAATGGCAGACCAAAGCATAGTAAGGCCTATGGGAGTGGTTCCTGGAGTCCCAGTCAGGATACAAGGTACTATCTTTAACTTGGACTTTGTTGTTTTAAGGCTGCCACAGGTAGAAGGAAGCTTCCCACTGTTAATTGGGAGACCTTGGTTAAGGCATGCCAATGTGCTGCATGATTGGGGCAAGGACACAATGTGGGTAAAGCAAGAGGGAAAAGAGTTGCAGCAGATAATTTTAGAAGAAGGCCCAGATAATCAGAAAAATACTAGCATGATGCAGACAATCGGTATTTGTATGGAAGAAGAAGTGGTGGACAACCCAGAAGCAGACCTATTTGAAAGAGCAGATTTATACGAAGATGAAAACATGTTGGCTTGGCTCCATGCAGAAGACCCATCCTCCTGCTATGGAATTTTTCCAAACTCAAGTATAGAAGAAGCATATGAAGAAAAAGAGGAAATCACTCAGGTTGAAACAGTAGCAGTCAAAGGCCATAGCAAAGAGAAGAAAAGCAAAGTCCTTACATGCAGCAGTGATAAAGCTACTCAAATTCATATATCAATGGCCACTTTTTTATGGATTCTGGTATGGCTATCATCTGTTATTTCAATTCTTATGGTAGCAAGTGCAGGGCTTTACAAGAATGTGGAAGTTGCTACTGCCAGTATTTGGGAACATAGGGTTCCACTGGATGAAGAAGCCGGAATAGTAAAATTAAAATTTTGCAAATCATATCATAAAGTTGCTGGAGGAGATAACATTCTAATGAAGGATTTAGGGTACCCCTCTCAGATGGCCAGGGTGCCCCAGGAGAAGACTAAAGCAATGAAGTGCAGTACAAATGCAGATTATGGAGGAGTCTCTCTCAGTCAACAATACAAGGCTCAAGGCCTATTATCAAGCCAACTGAAGTTTTATGGATCACCTGGAACCTGCAAAAATTATCCAGGTTCTACATAGTCTTTTCTCGTCATTTTTACTTAAGTTTTAGTAGTTTTCTTATCCATTTCATGCTTGTTTTTTGAGGTTTTAGCAAATTTAGCAGACATTTCATCCACTTTGCAAAGGCACAAATTTTGGAATTTT
>CM035413.1:107822364-107824864 GCA_020310875.1 Ceratopteris richardii
AGACCTTCTATCATCTGAGTCACCTGCCCAATCTGCATCACTAAACACTTTGATTCTTGTGTCAGAAGTGAAACCATAATACAAACCTTCACTTAGGGTTCCCTTGATATATCTGAGTACCCTTTGGGCTGCAATCCAATGAGTCTTCTTTGGACAATGCATAAATTGTGACAACACACCTACTGCATATGATAGATCTGGCCTTGTCAAGGTAGCATAGATCAAACTACCTACCAAACTCTGATATTTTTTCATGTCATTGAACTCTTCACCTCCATACCTGCTTAATTTATGATTTACCTCCAATGGTGTAGTTGAGGTCTTGCAATCTTCCATGTTAAACTTGGCTAGAAGATTCTTCAAATATCTTTCTTGTGAAACATATACTCCATGTTGAGTATACACAATCTGCATTCCTAGAAAATAAGATAAGTTTCCCAAATCACTTATCTTAAACTCCTTCTCTATTTGCTTCTTGAGTTCATTGATTCCTTGAGCATCTGTTCCTGTAACAATAATATCATCAACATAAATGCACATGTAAATGTATCCATTTTCACTTGCCTTCACTAGCAAGCTACTATCTGCCTTTGATGCTTGAAATCCACATTCATTCAAGAACTTGACCAATCTGTAATTCCAAGCTCTTGGGGCTTGCTTCAACCCATATAAAGCTCTCTTGAGCTTACACACATAATCTGATCCAATTGACTCCATGAAGCCTTCTGGTTGCTCCATATATACTTCATCTGCAATGTAACCATTAAGAAATGCATTCTTCACATCCAATTGTGATAATTTCCATCCTTTGCAAGCAGCAATAGCAATCAATGTTCTAATTGTAGACATCTTAGCAACAGGACTAAAGGTTTCATCATAATCTACCCCATAAGTTTGGGCATAACCTTTAACCACAAGTCTAGCCTTATATCTAGACACCTTACCATCTGCAAACCTCTTTGTTTTATATACCCACTTGCATCCAATGACTTTCTGATTCTTTGGTCTTGGTACTAACTCCCAAGTTTCATTTTCAAGTAGAGCATCATACTCTTCTTGCATTGCCTTCTCCCAATTCTGTTTACCTTTGGCTTCTTCATAAGTGGTTGGATCTTCTTCTGTTTTCACAATGTAAGCATAATCTCTTGTTGTTAGGAAAGATGTATCATAGCTATACCTTATAGGCTCTTTCCTTTCTCTTGTAGATCTTCTGATTGCACTTCTTGAAGTTTCAACCTCATTTGATTCTGGATCAAATCTTGGCCCTTCTTCTACATGATCCTGCACTCTACATCTAGAGTCAACTTCATCAACAATTTCTTCACATACCTTTACCTTTGCCTTTCCTTTCCTTTGAATTTCTTCAACACCTGCATACTCATTTGGTGATCCTGTATACCATGTGTTTTGCTCATCAAATGTCACATCTTTAGTAACAAGAAATTGCTTTGTGGATGGACTCCACAATCTGTAACCCATCTGTCTATCATCATATCCAATAAACACATACTTCTCTCCTTTTGGTTCTAGCTTATGTCTTAATTGTGAAGGAACATAAGCATATGCAATACATCCAAATACTTTACAATGATCAAGACTAGGTTTCTTACCCCACCATGCTTCATAAGGGGTTCCTCCATCCAAAGCTTTGCAAGGCAACCTATTCACAAGGTATGTTGCAGTGTTAATGGCCTCTGCCCATAAGTAATTTGGACAATTCTTTTCCTTCATCATGGCTCTTGCAAACTCTACAAGAGTCCTATTCCTCCTTTCTGCTACTCCATTTTGTTGAGGGGAGTACCTGCAAGTTACTTCTCTTTTGATACCTGCATTCCACAAATAATCATCAAACTCTTTTGAGAAATACTCTCCCCCTCCATCTGATCTTAACCTCTTTAGCTTTTGTCCTGTGATCCTTTCTGCATAAGCATGGAAATGTTTGAATGTCTTAAAGACTTCTGATTTGTCCTTGGTTACATACAAAGTAATCCACCTGGTTGCATCATCAACAAACAACACATAATATCTGGATCCATTTATGCTATAGTCCCTTGAGGGACCCCATACATCTGTATGAACCAATTCAAGCATGTTTGAATACTTGTACCCTGATTTGTTATAAGAACCTTTATGTGCTTTACCTAATTGACAAGCTTCACACTTGTACACCATATGTTGCCCTTCAATGTTTGGCAATCCAAGCACCACCTGATTCTTTGACATCTCCTTTATAGCTCTCTCATTGAAATGACCTAGCCTCTTATGCCATAGGTCTAATTCAGATACCTTTTGACCTCCATAGGTAAACAATGCATGTCCCACATTACCTTGGACTTTGAGAGTAAACAATCTTCCTTCCTTTTTACCTGCAATTATGGTTCTATATCCCTGATTTGGATCTTGTACATAGACACCATCATTTGTGAATCTTACTTCATATCCTTTCTCCACAATTTGCCCTACACTTATCAAATTTTTAGGAATAGTAGGGACATAAAGT
>CM035413.1:107834864-107847364 GCA_020310875.1 Ceratopteris richardii
TGGATCAGTGAAGGCCAAGGATGGAAGTACTCTCTTGAGTAAGGTCTTGTATGTTCCTACAATTCCTAAGAATCTGGTAAGTGTAGGACAAATTGTTGAAAAAGGTTATGAAGTTAGATTCACTAATGAAGGAGTGTTTGTGGAAGACCCTAGCAATGGGTATAAACAAATTGTTTCAGGGAAGAAGGAAGGAAGGTTGTTCACATTGAAGATTCAAGGTAATGTTGGTCATGCCTTATTCACTTATGGAGGACATAAGATCTCTGAGTTAGATCTTTGGCACAAGAGGCTTGGACACTTCAATGAAAGAGGTATCAAAGATATGATTAACAATGGTTCAGTGCTTGGATTGCCTAATGTTACAGGTCAACATATGAATACAGATGTGAGGCATGTCAATTAGGTAAGGCTCATAAGCAATCTTATTCCAAGCATGGTTTTATGTATTCAGAGAAGCTTGAGTTGGTACACACAGATGTGTGGGGACCATCAAAGGATTTGAGTATAAATGGTTCAAGGTACTATGTGATTTATGTTGATGATGCTACCAGATGGATCACTATCTATGTGATCAAAGACAAGTCAGAAATATTCAATACATTCAAACATTATCATGTGTATGCAGAAAGAATTAGAGGCCATAAATTGAAGAGACTAAGGTCAGATGGAGGGGGAGAGTATTTTTCTAATGAGTTCAGTGATTACTTGTGGAATGCAGGTATAAAAAGGGAAATCACTTGCAGGTACTCTCCTCAACAAAATGGTGTAGCAGAGAGAAGAAATAGAACTCTTGTTGAGTTTGCAAGATCAATGATGGAGAAAAATTGCCCAAATTATTTGTGGGTTGAGGCTAAAGCCTTGCAGGGTATGACACCATATGAGCATGGTGGTGTAAGAGACCTACCTTGGATCATTGCAAAGTATTTGGATGTTTGGCATATGCATATGTGCCATCACAATTAAGACACAAGTTAGAACCTAAAGCTGAAAAGTATGTATTCATTGGTTATGATGATAAGCAGATGGGATATAGGTTGTGGAGTCCATCCACAAAACAATTTCTTGTATCAAAAGATGTTACATTTGATGAGCAAGGTACTTGGTATGCAGGTACAATCAATATTAATACAGGTGATGAAGAAGTTGTGAGTCAAAAGAAAGGTAAATCAAAGGTTCATATATTTGATGAAGAGAAGAATAATGAAGTGCAGGTTGAGTTTGAAGAAATGCCAAGATTTGATCCTGAGTGTGAAGGACCAGAAACCTCAAGGAGTGGAGAACTCAGAAGGTCATCAAGACACAAGTGGCAACCTACAAGGTATAACTATGACACTTCTTTTTCGGCTACCAAAGATTATGCTTACATGTTAAAGGCAGATGAAGATCCTTCCACATATGAAGAGGCAAAAGGTAAGGAAAATTGGGAGAAAGCTATGCAAGAAGAATATGATGCATTAATGGAGAATCAGACATGGGATTTGATTCCTAAACCAAATAGTCAGAAGATCATTGGATGCAAATGGGTCTACAAGACTAAGAGGTTTGCAAATGGAAGTGTGTCTAGGTATAAAGCTAGACTTGTTGTGAAAGGGTTTGCTCAAACATATGGTATTGATTATGATGAGACCTATAGTCCTGTGGCAAAGATGGCAACCATCAGGACACTCATAGCCATTGCTGCATGTAAAGGTTGGAAATTTTGTCAATTAGATGTGAAGAATGCTTTTTTAAATGGTTACATTTCAGATGATGTTTTCATGGAGCAACCTCAAGGATTCAGAGATGGAAGGTATCTAGATCATGTATGTAAGCTCAAGAGAGCTTTGTATGGTTTGAAGCAGGCCCCAAGGGCATGGAATTATAGACTTGTGAAGTTCTTGAAAGAACTTGGATTTCAAGTATCTAAGGCAGATAGTAGCTTGCTTGTTAAAGCAAGTGATGATGGGTTCATTTACAGGTGCATATATGTTGATGATATAATTCTTACAGGTACAGATGAGAAAGGCATTCAAATCCTAAAGAAGCAAATGGAGAAAGAGTTCAAAATCAGTGACTTGGGAGACTTGTCACATTTCTTGGGCATGGAGATTTCACACACTCAACATGGAGTGTATGTGACTCAAGAAAGGTATTTGAGAAACTTGTTAATCAAGTTTAAAATAAATGATTGCAGGGTAGCACCTACTCCAATGGAGGTGAATCACAAATTGAGCAGATATGGTGGAGAAGAATTCAAGGATATGAAGCTATATCAGAGTTTGGTTGGTAGTCTTATCTATGCTACATTAACTAGGCCTGACTTATCATATGCAGTTGGAGTTTTGTCTCAATTCATGCATTGTCCTAGGAAAGAACATTGGATTGCACGTCAAAGAGTGTTGAGGTACATTAAGGGTACACTCAAAGAGGGTTTGTATTATGGTTTTACATCAGATACAAACATCAAAATATATAGTGATGCAGATTGGGCAGGTAATCCTGATGATAGGAGATCAACATATGGATACTTGTGTTATGTGGGAGATAAGTTAATCTCTTGGTGTTCAAAGAAGCAACACACAGTTGCTTTATCATCTACAGAAGCTCAATACAAAGGTATGGTTGAAGCTGCAAAGGAAGTGATATGGCTTAAGACTCTCATGAAGAGTTTTGACACCATACAGAGTACACCTATCATTTATAGAGATAACATGAGTTCATTATATTTAGCTGCTAATCCTGTGTTTCATGCAAGGACTAAACACATTGAGATTCAGTATCACTTTCTGAGAGAGAAGGTGATGGATAAAGAGATTGAAGTCATACATACTTCAACAAAAGATTAGATAGCTGATATGCTTACCAAAAGCTTGGATGGACCAAAGCTACAGAGATTCAAAGACATGGCAGGCATAAAGAAGATAGAGAAAACCTCAATTGATGATTGAGGGGGAGCTATTGGTGCAGGACAATCAACAATTGATGTTTTGATATGGAAATGAAGTCAAGGATTTGAGAAGAGAACAAGTTGTGAAGCATGAAGGAAGGACATATTCAGAAGTTGGAAGATGTGTACACATATGTACATTATGTCAGAGATAGTTCACTTATATATTTGAGTAGTCATAAGCTTGTAAATTTTTGTCTATATATACTATGGAAAATGTCGGGGCAAGTATGAGAGAGCATGAGAATAGAGTAATCAGGATTTGTATGTGTCATTAGACATTTTAGAAGTGATTCAAGGCTCTCTCATCACTCAGTTGTATTTTTCTTAGAAATGAAGAAAATGTTGCACCCGATATTTGTGAGTTTTCTCCTTCTGTGTTAGATCTTTTGTGAAATGCTTTTGTACAAGTCTAATCTTTAGGTAATCGACCTCTGTACAAATTTTTAGCTTCCAATTGTGATCAGGCTGAGAGAATTAAGTGTAGGAACATTTGCATATGTGAATGAGAAGAAGTGAAGTTATAGGAGGCGCAAAATTCGATACGAATGTTTTGATCAATTCTCCTTCCACAGTTTAAAGTTTTGAGCAAGCAAGTACTTAATCTTTAAGTTGGAAGGTAAGCTACTTGTGGCTAAAAGCATTTGTAGAAACAGGTTCTAGATTGAGAGAACCAAAAGTTTAAAGTCATAGGTGTCTAAATCGACTTCTCAGAAGAACATTTTTAGACATAGGTGAGTTGTTGAGATCATTTCTCAAGTTCTACTGAATCTTTTGGAGTAATTCAACTTGAAGAAGGTGCGCAATCTATAGGGGACACCTCATACAAAGTTTTATAAAAAACTTTACAGATTTGATAAGGCAATGAGTGAATTATGTGCAGCAAACTTTCTGTGTATTCTCCTTCTTCATAATTTGTTGAGAAAATTTAACAATTGAGTATTGATCTTCTAAAATTGGTGAAGATCTGAGTTATTCTTGTTATAGAGGTGCTCTGAATACAAGAGTAACTTGTTCTTTTGGAGATTAACACTCTCCATCACAAGGTATTCCTATGATACTTATTATTTGACTCAGATAAACTAGTAAAGGAAGATGAAGAACCTCAAAATTACAGTGAAGCAAAAGGTAAGGAAAAATGGGAAGAACGAATGAAGGAGGAGTTCAATGCGCTTGAAGAGAACAAGACCTGGGAACTTGTTCCAAAACCAAATAGTAAGAAAGTGATTGGAAATAAATGGGTTTACAAAGTTAAGAAACTTGCAGATGGAAGAATAGCGAGATACAAAGCTAGACTGGTAGTCAAAGGTTATGCTCATATTCATGGCATAGATTATGATGAGGCATTCAGTTCGGTGGCAAAGATGTCAACCATAAGAACAGTGATTGCTATAGCAGCATCAAAAGGATGGAAGCTAAGTCAATTGGATATAAAGAATTCATTTCTAAACGGATATATATTAGATGAAGTCTACATGGAACAACCTGAAGGGTTTGTAAGTTCCAGTTACCCAAATCATGTTTGCAGATTAAGAAGAGCACCCTATGGATTGAAGCAAGCTCCAAGAACTTGGAATTACAGACTTGTGAAGTATCTCAATGATCTTGGATACCAAAGTTCAAAGGCAGATGCAAGTCTCCTCATTAAGAGAACAGATGAAGGTATGATCTACATTTGTATTTATGTAGATGACATTATAATCACAAGTACCTCAAATGAAGGAATCAAGGAGGTAAAGAGATTGCTTGAAAAAGAGTTCAAGATTAGTGATCTAGGAAAGTTATCATACTTTCTTGGAATGGAAGTCACATACACAGATCATGGTGTATATGTTTCACAAGAAAGGTATCTCCTAAACTTATTGAAGAATTTTAACTTGGAGAATTGCAGAGAAGCCTCAACACCACTTGGGGTCAATCATAAACTCAGCAAATATGATGGTGCAAAGTTTAAAGATATGAGGAAATATCAATCTTTAGTGGGGAGCTTGATTTATGCTATGCTAACAAGACCAGATCTTAGTTATGCAGTAGGAGTTCTCTCACAGTTCTTGCATTGTCCGAAGGATCAACATTGGGTTGCAGGACAAAGAGTTCTTAGATATATCAAAAGAACTATAAAGGAAGGATTATATTATCCTTTTACGTCAGATATAAAGCTGAGAGCATACAATGACTCAGACTGGGAAGGAAGTCAAGATGACAGAAGGTCAACACATGGGTATATGACATACCTAGGAGATAAGCTTGTAAGCTGGTGTTCAAAGAAGCAGCATACAGTGGCTTTATCATCAACTGAAGTTGAGTATAAAGGACTTGTGGGAGCAGCTAAAGAAGTAATATGGATGCAAAACTTGTTCAAAAGCTTGGGTATTGATCAAGGTATACCTATCATACATGGAGATAATATGAGTTTGTTGTGTCTTGCAACAAATCCAGTATTTCATGCAAGAACAAAGCACATAGAGATTCAATATCATTTCCTAAGGGAAAAGGTAATGGAGAAGGAGATAGAAATAGTATACACTCCTATGAAAGATCAGACTGTAGATATTCTGACAAAGAGCTTGGATGGAGTAAAGACAAGCAGATTCAAAGAAATGGCAGGAATAAAAGAAAGAAGAATCTATGAAAGATCAAAGGATGCTAATTAGTGATTGAGGGGGAGCTATTGAAGATTCACTCACTAATTAGACATAAAGATATGAAGACATAAGAAGGATAAAGAAAGAAAAAGAGAAGCAAAAACAAAGCATTCAGAAAATCAAACCTTAGTGAAGGGATAAATTCACGACTGTAATACAGAATTACAAGTTTTGAATCTCGGAACAAATATGTGTATATAAGTGAGTTAGAGGATCATAATAATATAGCTGCTAAGAGAGCAGCCATAATAGTTAGACAATGAGACTGAGAGATCGTAGAGAGAGCCTAAGCGCATATGTAAAGATGAATAATAGAACCTGAACTGTCGGGTATTCATCTGAGAGAGAGATGGTAAGGAAGAACTACTCAACATAGGAGAGTTTTACATGGCTATGAGCAAAGTGAGGCCAAACCATTTTTGTACACATCTTCTCTAATAGAAAACATATACTTATGTGGAAAGATCTGAGAGCATTCTTCTTCATTCTTCTTGTGTGAAGAAATCTAAGTGATTTCATGTTACTGTGAAAGTTAATTAATAGTTATAATTTTCTCAGTACACGTTTTACGGTACTTTTGCAACTTAGATCTCATAGTATAGTGTAAAGGTTTTTATGAGTAATAGCTTAACGTGAAGCTAGTAGTCTCAACTACAAACTAATCAAAGAGTTTTGTGAAACGGGACATGTACACACAATACTAAGTCTGACCATAAAGGCATCCAGAACTTGTAAAGTTTTTCATCAAACTTTAGATAAAGTTCATTCACTGAAGGAAGCTCAGGTATTACGTCCTTGCTTCAATTACAAACATTTGAAGTAACTACAAACAGAATTGCATTTGATTCTGGAAACCTTCCAGTACAATTACGGTGAGATTACGGTGATAGTCCAGTATCAGTCTGGTGAAGTTCCGGTGATATTCTGGTGAGTTCAAACACAGTTTTGACACAATTAAGTGACAAAAAGAATATCTAACAGTAAGTAAACAAAGATTTCTAAAGACTGAAGTAAATCAGATCACAATTGAAACCTGAAGAAAAGACAAAAGTTTTGTGTAAAGTGACATTTTCAGATTTCACTAAACAGAGTTATAAAGTTTTAGTTTTAGGAAATTTACTAAGCTACTGATGATTATAGAGGTGTTCTGATATCACTGTAGCTTAGATCTTGTGGCATGGCAAAATTATGCAACTTATTTTACAATCTTTTGGCGCATCATCAACATCTATCTATCTATCTATCTCTCCATCTATTTGTTTGTCTGTCTGTCTATGTGTCTGTCTGTCTATCTATCTATCTATCTATCTATCTATCTATCTATCTATCTATCTATCTATCTATCTATCTATCTATCTATCTATCTATCTATCTATCTATCTATCTATCTATCTATCTATCTATCTATCTATCTATCTATCTATCTATGTATCTATGTATCTATCTATCTATCTATCTATCTATCTATCTATCTATCTATCTATCTATCTATCTATCTATCTATCTATCTATCTATCTATCTATCTATCTATCTATCTATCTATCTATCTATCTATCTATCTATCTATCTATCTATCTATCTATCTATCTATCTATCTATCTATCTATCTCTTTGTTTGTCTATCCATCCATCTATCTATCTATCTATCTATCTATCTATCTATCTATCTATCTATCTATCTATCTATCTATCTATCTATCTATCTATCTATCTATCTATCTATCTATCTATCTATCTATCTATCTATCTATCTATCTATCTATCTATCTATCTATCTATCTATCTATCTATCTATCTATCTATCTATCTATCTATCTATCTATCTATCTGTCTATCTATCTGTCTATCTATCTGTCTATCTATCTGTCTATCTATCTGTTTATCTATCTATATATCTCTCTATCTATCTATCTATCTATCTATCTATCTATCTATCTTGATGGAGAATGTTAATCTCCAAAAGAACAACTTACTCTTGTGATTAGAGCACCTCTATACCAAGAGTAAGTCAAACACTTCACTAATTTAGAGGATCAATTGCTAACTTATCAGAAATTAACAAATCTGTGAAGAAGATGATACACAGAAAAGTCTGCTGCATTGTTCATTCACATTGACCTATCAAATCTGTAAAGTTTTTTATGAAACTTTGTATGAATCATCTTCTAGAGATTGCGCAACTATTCCAAGTTGAATTACTCCAAAAGATTAAGTATAACTTGAGAAATTGATTTCACAAGTTACCTATGTTAGAAACTGTTATCCAAAACAGTCGACTTTACACCTGTAACTTTTAAGACTTGGTTCTCCTTGAATAGAACCCGTTTTACAAAATGCTTCTAGACATAAGTAGCTTATCTTTCAACTTAAAGATTAAGCCCTCATTCATGCAAAACTTTAAACTGTGCTAGGAGAAATGATCAAAACATTGACTTCGAAATCTGCGCCTGTTTTAGGAACCTGTGAATACACTTCACATATGAATGTTCCTACACTTAATTCACTCAGCCTGATTACAATTGGAAGCTGAAACTTTGCACAGAGGTCAAGCAACTCTCAACTTAGACTTGTACAAAAGCATTCCACAATTGATCTACTGTAGAAGGAGAACACACAGAAACATCGGGCGCAAAACTTTTCATTTACTCAGAGAAAATACAACTGAGTGATGAAAGCTAACACAAACTCACTTTCCTCTATCTTATGACTTCTATCTCCCTCATTCTTGACATCTGACTATTGTCACATATGCTTCCATACATGCCCCGACTTTTCTCAAGGTATTTATAGATAATTTGTACATAATTCTTACTGAACAAAATGATCTAAGTCATCTATGACTATGCTAATGTACATATGTGTACACTTCTCTTGTCCTCTGAATATGATCTTCCTCCATACTTTAGGAATTGATTCTTCCTTCATCTTTTGATCTTCCAAGCCTTCAATTGGTGATTGGTATGCACCAACAGCTCCCCCTCAATCATCAATTGAGGTCTTCTCTGTCTTCTTGATACTTGCCATGTCTTTGAACCTTTGTAACTTAGGTCCATCCAGACTCTTTGTCATCATATCTGCCACCTGTTCTTTTGTTGGAGTATACATCACTTCAATCTCTTTATCTAGTACCTTTTCCCTCAAGAAATGATACTGAATCTCTATATGCTTAGTCCTGGCATGAAAAACAGGGTTAGCTGCCAAATACAAAGAACTCATGTTGTCTCCAAAAATTATTGGAGTACTATGATCAATCTCAAAACTTTTCATCAAGGTCTTCAACCATATGACTTCTTTTGCAGCTTCTACCATTCCCTTATACTCAGCTTCTGTGGATGATAAAGCAACTGTGTGTTGCTTCTTTGAACACCAAGACACTAACTTGTCTCCAACATAACATAGATATCCATGGGTAGACCTTCTATCATCTGAGTCACCTGCCCAATCTGCATCACTAAACACTTTGATTCTTGTGTCAGAAGTGAAACCATAATACAAACCTTCACTTAGGGTTCCTTTGATATATCTGAGTACCCTTTGGGCTGCAATCCAATGAGTCTTCTTTGGACAATGCATGAATTGTGACAACACACCTACTGCATATGATAGATCTGGCCTTGTCAAGGTAGCATAGATTAGACTACCTACCAAACTCTGATATTTCTTCATGTCATTGAACTCTTCACCTCCATACCTGCTCAATTTATGATTTACCTCCAATGGTGTAGTTGAGGTCCTGCTATCTTCCATGTTAAACTTGACTAGAAGATTCTTCAAGTATCTCTCTTGTGAAACATATACTCCATGTTGAGTATACACAATCTGCATTCCTAGAAAATAAGATAAGTTTCCCAAGTCACTTATCTTAAACTCCTTCTCTATTTGCTTCTTGAGTTCATTGATTCCTTGAGCATCTGTTCCTGTAACAATAATATCATCAACATAAATGCACATGTAAATGTATCCATTTTCACTTGCCTTCACTAGCAAGCTACTATCTGCCTTTGATGCTTGAAATCCACATTCATTCAAGAACTTGACCAATCTGTAATTCCAAGCTCTTGGGGCTTGCTTCAACCCATATAAAGCTCTCTTGAGCTTACACACATAATCTGATCCATTTGATTCCATGAAGCCTTCTGGTTGCTCCATATATACTTCATCTGCAATGTAACCATTAAGAAATGCATTCTTCACATCCAATTGTGATAATTTCCATCCCTTGCAAGTAGCAATAGCAATCAATGTCCTAATTGTAGACATCTTAGCAACAGGACTAAAGGTTTCATCATAATCTACCCCATAAGTTTGAGCATAACCTTTAACCACTAGTCTAGCCTTATATCTAGACACCTTACCATCTGCAAACCTCTTTGTTTTATATACCCACTTGCATCCAATGACTTTCTGATTCTTTGGTCTTGGTACTAGTTCCCAAGTTTCATTTTCAAGTAGAGCATCATACTCTTCCTGCATTGCCTTCTCCCAATTCTGTTTACCTTTGGCTTCTTCATAAGTAGTTGGATCTTCTTCTGTTTTCACAATGTAGGCATAATCTTTTGTTGTTAGGAAAGATGTATCATAACTATACCTTATAGGCTCTTTCCTTTCTCTTGTAGATCTCCTGATTTCTGCACTTCTTGAAGTTTCAGCCTCATTTGATTCTGGATCAAATCTTGGCCCTTCTTCTTCATGATCCTGCACTCTACATCTAGAGTCAACTTCATCAACAATTTCTTCACAAACTTTTACCTTTGCCTTTCCTTTCCTTTGAATTTCTTCAACACCTGTATACTCATTTGGTGATCCTGTATACCACATGTTTTGCTCATCAAATGTCACATCTTTAGTAACAAGAAATTGCTTTGTGGATGGACTCCACAACCTGTAACCCATTTGTCTATCATCATATCCAATAAACACATACTTCTCTGCTTTTGGTTCTAGCTTATGTCTTAATTGTGAAGGAACATAAGCATATGCAATACATCCAAATACTTTACAATGATCAAGACTAGGCTTCTTACCCCACCATGCTTCATAAGGGGTTCCTCCATCCAAAACTTTGCAAGGCAACCTATTCACAAGGTATGTTGCAGTGTTAATGGCCTCTGCCCATAAGTAATTTGGACAATTCTTTTTTTTCATCATGGCTCTTGCAAACTCTACAAGAGTCCTATTCCTCCTTTCTGCTACTCCATTTTGTTGAGGGGAGTACCTGCAAGTCACTTCTCTTTTGATACCTGCATTCCACAAATAATCATCAAACTCTTTTGAGAAATACTCTCCCCCTCCATCTGATCTTAACCTCTTTAGTTTTTGTCCTGTGATCCTTTCTGCATAAGCATGGAAATGTTTGAATGTCTTGAAGACTTCTGATTTATCCTTGATTACATACAAAGTAATCCACCTGGTTGCATCATCAACAAACAACACATAATATCTGGATCCATTTATGCTATAGTCCCTTGAGGGACCCCATACATCTGTATGAACCAATTCAAGCATGTTTGAATACTTGTATCCTGTTTTGTTATAAGAACTCTTATGTGCTTTACCTAATTGACAAGCTTCACACTTGTACACCATATGTTGCCCTTCAATGTTTGGCAATCCAAGCACCACCTGATTCTTTGACATTTCCTTTATAGCTCTCTCATTGAAATGACCTAGCCTCTTATGCCATAGGTCTAATTCAGACACCTTTTGACCTCCATAGGTAAACAATGCATGTCCCACATTACCTTGGACTTTGAGAGTAAACAATCTTCCTTCCTTTTTACCTGCAATTATGGTTCTATATCCCTGATTTGGATCTTGTACATAAACACCATCATTTGTGAATCTTACCTCATATCCTTTCTCCACAATTTGCCCTACACTTATCAAATTTTTAGGAATAGTAGGAACATAAAGTACCTTACTCAGAAGTGTACTTCCACTCTTTGTCTTCACTGATCCAATGCTCTCCACTTTATGTTTGGTATTGTCACCTGTTTGAACTGTATGTCCATTCACCCTTACTTCCATATCAGTCATCAAAGATAGATTCCCACTCAGATGGTTACTGCACCCTGAGTCAATATAAAACACTCTTTGATCTTCTCCCATTGATTCATGAGTTGCATTCAAGATAAGAGTCATATCATCCTTCTGATCTGATGCATAATTGTAATAATTATTGTTGTAGGACTGAGATTGGAAGTTTCTTCCACCTCCTCTACCATATGATGTCCTACCACCTCTTCCTCTGAAATTGCCTCTTTGGTTTCTGCCTCCTCTACCTCTTTGACCATAATTCTGATTGTTGTATCCTCCACTTTGATTGTTATACCAACAATCATTTGCCAAATGATTTGTTCTGCCACAAATCCAACAAGCTTTAGCATTATCTTTGTTCTTACCTCCTCTTCCTTTACCTCTGAAATTTGTCTTCCCTTTTGTGAAATTGGCTTGATTTGAATTCCCTTCATCATCATTTGATTGCTTTCCCTTGCCATTCTTTTTCTTGTCCTTGGAGTGCATGGCTTGACTTGTACTTCTATCATTGTCTCCTTTAAGATCCTGCTCAAAGGTTAGCATGTGTCCTAGCAATTGATTAAGGTCAGGAGTAAAGTGATCAAGTGACAACTCTATGGATAATATAAAAGGCTTCCACTTCTCATCACCTCTCAAACCTGTAAGTATTTGTCTTACCAACTTTTCCTCTTCAATGTCTTCATCCACTGCTCCCAAGCTATCTGCAATATCTTTCATCTTTGCCACATAATCTGAAATTGATTGTGAGCTCTTCTTCTTGAAGGTTGTGAACTCAGCCCATAGTGAGGACTTCCTTGACTTAGTTGTATTTTGGAAATGCTCTTCCAAGGCATTCCAAACATCTGTGGCACTTTCTAAACCTCTGATGTGAGGTAAAAGGTAATCATTTACA
>CM035413.1:107852364-107869864 GCA_020310875.1 Ceratopteris richardii
CTTTGTGCACCTAAGGGTGGTCCAAGGATACTCCAAACAAATGGCCTTATTATAGGTGTAATTTACAAAAGTTCTCAAAGGCTGCCCAAGCTAGAAACTTGGAGACTTTAGCTCTCCTTCCCTCACCGAATGGACATCTTCTTCAGACAGTACAACACTTCCACATCATCATCTTTACCTTAAATGCGGTTCCTGATTTATCGACTCTATCCGGGTCAAGGGACATAGGACATTGCAACCAATATTAGCAATTGCAAAATAAGAACAGAGAACTTCAGAGCAAAGCTAATTTCTTATCCATTTGCCAAGTTCAAGCTCACAAATCCAACAAGTGCAACCCATTATGTGTAGTAATGTCTACAAAGTACTTTTGGTTTGTTTAATGCGCACCAACAGGAACATCATTTCAGTAGTAATCTCTTTCTTAATCCAAGGGTGATCCTTCTACACTTCCAACGTGACTAACCCTATCGACCAACATCGTTCCTCTTAGTGTTCTTTGGCCGAATGCAAAGAATGACAAGAGAGCCCCCTGCCTCCTCGTTCTCACCGAGACAACCCCCTTTTTGTAGCTGCTCTAGATGCCCCCTTCTACACTATACTCCCCCCTTGATATGCACCGTGCTCCCCAAGCCAATCCTCCCTCGATCTCCTCTCTTCTGCTCGTGCACACCCACCATAAAAACCCCTCTTGAAGCCCTCTTGAATATGCAAGGGGAGCTGCTAGGCTCCCACTTCTCTTGCTTATGTGCACAATCATGGGCACTTCCCCTCCAGTACAAAATTTTGGTAGCAAAGAGATTCCGCAGCCCACCCCCTCCACTCGATCATATTCTGAAAATCCAGATTAGAATGATGCATAAAAAAATCTACTAGCATAAGTGCTCATGATGAGTGCAATCCATACAACCCAAGATTTGACTAGCAACACTATTCCTTTATCTTTTCTATGAACAAGTGCCATATGCAGCATGTTGTTGTTCTCTCATGCCACCACCTCTCCCTAACTTGAAACAATGTTGGCTTCGCACCGTACAATTGGAACTCATTCGGTTTCTATCAGAATAGCCTAATCATATGAACTTGTATCATAGAATATCATAGTTTCACACGAGTATACTTGAAAATGAGCTCTCTTTTTACATCCATATATGCCTTTAAGGAATGAAATTTGGATTCCGTCCTAAGCTTCTTCATGTGTATGATGAGTAACCTCATTTTGACTATCCAAGGGCATATACTGGGCCTGAAAACTTCCATTCATAGCACTACTCACTACTCAAAGCCACTCTCGACACACACTCTCAGCACGGTTAATCTCGGAATTCCCCTTCCTACACTCAAGAAGCCAACACACATGCACGCCATGAGACCCCCCTTGACTCCCTACTACTTCCTTACGTATCCCGTGCACACATTCAAATGGGCATACCTCTGCATGGCATAGCACACATGATCATCCCTCTGCTAATTCCCGTTGGAGTTATTTTGATTATCTATTCATGATAGAGATAGCAACCAAGTTGACTCTTTTGTCATAAAAGAGAGAAGGCAATCACCTCCGACACGCAGAGCCCAAACACAACAACGTGAGTGTCATCTAGAATCGGAGCCTACTCCCTATATGAGGAAGGAAGTGAAGTTCCACAGATGTCACCCAAATCACACACAAGATTAAATAATAACTCTAAGCCCTTGCAACTCCCTTGTATCATCAAACTGTTAAGCAATGAAGAAGACAGATTAATTCTAGGCTTGAATTTTTTCGTTCATTTAGACCAGCAATGCCCATTCAATGCAGAAAGAATGCCCTCAAGTATTGATGTCATGTGTGCTGTTAAACAAATTTTGATGTGTACCGATGCCTTGAATAGCTAGCAAAGGCTACATGAGAGGGAAATCAATCTTCTCCCCCTTTCATTGTGACGCCAAAGAACAACCGAGGTCACAAAAAAACCCCTCTTTCCACAAGGTTGCAAAAAAAAAAATTGCTAGCCATACACACTCAGCCTGTTGGATACTCAGCCCAAAAGAGAAATACACAGACAAATAGACAAAGACAACAGACAAACAGAGAGCTAACTAAACAGAGGGAACGAATTCAACATGCCTGAAGAGCACAAGGTTCAGCATTTTGATTTACAAATGTGAGCAAACCATAGTCTGTATGAGCGCCGCCACTGAATGTACCTTCAATTGACTTTACTCTTACTGTTGTCCTGCCCAGCATTCCCCTCAAACTCCCACAACTTCCCCATAAAGAGCCGACCCTTCTACTGACCAGCATCGAGCCCCCAGCAGATGCCTTTTCTCCCTCCTTTCCTCATTATCACATGCGCACCTTCAACATAGTGAATTTTGACCCTATTGCCGTTGCCTCCCAGAATGCGCGCTCAAGGGCACAGTGGCCGCCAAAACGGAACAAGCCAGGCCCTCTCTTCCTCTCAAATCGATACACACGAAGCTATCCCCATCAGGCTTGACAACCAGCATCCCCCCACGTAGAGCAGCCCCCCCCCCCTCTTCAATGCCTGCCACCGAAAAAAAAAACTCGAGAAAAAACGGAACATGTTGCCCCTTTTCTGTTTCTCTTGTGAGAGGAAAAAACAGACTTGCCACACCCCTTTTTTCTGGCAAAAAAAAAACGGAAAGGGTCTCCAAGCTTATAGATCGGATGCCCAGTAGTCGTAGACCTGCCAGAGTCGACATGACCAATGACAACAATGTTGATGTGTGTCTTATCTTTACCGATGGCTGACTGCTACAGATGTCGACGAGCTTCTGCCGAGCGAGTGGGTAGCTGAATGTATCGAGGGCAGTTGCCATTGAGAGAAATGCAGTAAACATGGCCCCAATGTGACCAGCACCACTTGC
The DNA here is from genome assembly GCA_020310875.1 of Ceratopteris richardii. Taxonomy (NCBI): domain Eukaryota; kingdom Viridiplantae; phylum Streptophyta; class Polypodiopsida; order Polypodiales; family Pteridaceae; genus Ceratopteris; species Ceratopteris richardii. Next base: position 107,855,239 of record CM035413.1, read on the forward strand.
AAAGAAAAATAACGGGAATAAAATAGCAAAAGCTAGTTGCCATGCTAGACCCAAGCCTCCGACAAAATAGCAAAAGTGCTAAAATAGCAAAAGCTAGTTGCCATGCTAGACCCAAGCCTCCGACAACCTTTACTACTGTCTGACTAAACCATGCTATAAGACCGTATTTGTTAAGATAGCCAGCCATGGCAATAAGAGCTGCAAACCATGTCAATGTGTCCCAGGCAACAGATTCTGATAAGCATTCTTTCCATGTCACAACTCCAGATATCAGAAGGACAGAAAGTCCCAAAATAGCAGCTGTGACGGCATCCACCTTTATAGTGCTTCCGAAAATCCAAAGACCAACCATAACTAGAAGTGTAACTGACATGATAACCTCGTTTTTGGTCATGGGCCCCATCGCTTCTAACTTCTCTTTTGCAAGCTTGGGGGCATCTGGACTGCTTTTGACAGATGGGGGACAAACCACATAGAGCAACAATGGAATCACCAGGAGAGAAGCCAAACCCGGTACAATTGCAATAACTGCCCAGTCAGTCCACCCAATTGTCTGACCGATTGCACCAGCAGCAAGATTAACACTCAAAGGGTTGGCTGCCATTCCCGTGAGAAACATGGCAGAAGAAATTATAGATGTTTGGAAACATGTCAACATGAGCCATGCTCAAAGCTTCCCTTCTGTCCCATCCCTTGAAAACCATGCATAGCTTCACCCCTACTGCTCCTGATCCTTATGTCCACATTTGAGTCGATCTTATCATCACCGGCCACCTATTCTCATTGCAAAACACCTATGTCCAAACAAATATTCTCCAAAAATGGGAGCATGTTAGTGCACCAAAACCAGCCATTTATTGAGCTAACATACTTCCCTCTTCTTATTTGCGAAGTCGTCCTCGACGAGCCACTTTTGCTGCAATCTAATCAAAACAGCCATGAAAACATCAGTGCACAACTAGTTTGCATACCTTCCCATCGAGCCGATACTCCAACTGAACCTGCACTCATCGAAGCTATTAGTGCTAAAAAATCACTCATGAATACATACAAATCAATCACTTCCACCAAGATCATGCACATATATGCAATTCCATTTCAGCCATGCATCAATTTGCTCATACATTCCATTATGAAAAATGGTCTCAACCAAATAACACATGCACGCCTTTCCATGTTTTACACATGCAACTACCATTACGAAAACAGAAAAGAAAATACCGAAATAACCAACAACAACTGAAATGAACACAATCGGAGATGCAAAAATACCCAAAATGCACACTCCATTATTGCATCTACTATTCGCTATGTACAATCATTCCATGACTAGACGTTCCCAAAGAATCCCCATCGTCGTCCTACAAAAATCATCGAAACTCGAGTACAAGTGAAGACATACATCAAAACCCTAGAGTGTCCCACACACTAGAAAAACCCTCAGATAGAGCACACAAGTTATAAAGCACTACCGTTGCATCACCTCGCTAAAGCCTCATCTATAAGTACATATAGAATATCTGTGCCTTCAAGAATGTTGATTCAAAGTGAGCTGATCTGTCGCAAGCCAACACATACCAATCACACAAGAAAATAACATTCCCTTCCAGGCGATCATCGCCCTCTCCTCTCTCTCTCTCCCCCTCAGGAGTGGGGAGTAACTTCATATGAAAATGTTATTTTAATCACACGTTGGCCTACATTGACACTGGATGCGATTTGTGGGCCTGACCACCCGATCAGGTTGATTCCACCCATCTACCAATGCAATGCAGCGCACAACACACAAACACACAATGATAACACATAACATATATTAGCTAGCCCATAACGTAGCTGGATACGGCTCGTGGTCGTGACTACCCAGCCACGATAGCTCCACCTACCTACCAACCCGTTATGGCGCGTAGCTAAGACACAAACATATACCTCCAAGCCTATGGCGAAACTAGCTGCGGCTCGTGGTCCTAACCACCCGGCGAGGATAAATCCACCCACCTACTAGCCCACCATAGCGCATGGGTATGATCACACAACACCACGATATTTTTTCTTTCTTTTCTTTTTTCTTCTTTTCCATAGTTAATTAGTTCACCCAAGTCCTGAGAATTAGGGAGAGGAAGAAAGGGACTTTTCCCACTGTTCCCATACAGACATGCAAACATATATACTCTAGCCTTTGACAGATCAACCACCTCTTCACTCCATTCTCTCAATTACAGACACTACATATGTATTCATCGATTCAACTTTTCACTTGGTAACTACAACCAGCTATGCCTTAGTCCCTCGTATACCTATCCTTAGGTGTCCTAGAATGTGAGTCCCTGGGATGTCTCATGTAGTCTCACATCGTACTCGAATCCCGACAACTTCTCTAAGGCGAATTAGGCTCAACTTCGGGAGCTCCGTCATCACTTCCTAGCGTTAGCACATCTGCCCAAGCCCATGTGATATTGTTTCCTCGTTAGGCATTTCCCTCGAAGGATCAAAATAGTAGTATCGATCTCCCGCCCATCCTACATGTCGAGTCAAGTATTCCTCAAAACACTCAATGTAAAATGCAACACCCAAACCCTGGTTTATAAAGCATACCAGCCAATGCGCTTCCTCAACATCGTATTCCGTCTCAAAGTCGTCGACATCTATGTCCATGCGAGCGAACGTTTGGTCCGAGAAATATATCCTTAGCTCGTACAAGTAGAGTTGCGTAATTTGGTCTGCCATTTTGTTACTTAGCTCCTAACAGTCTCTGCGCAACATAAGAAAAATAATTAGAAGTCCAAGATTCTTGAGCTAGCAAGGAAGAATATTTTTGACACACAAATCATAGCTTACATATGCGCATATATATATATATATATAACTATACATGTATGTACAAGGAATCTACTCCGTCCTGCTTGGATATCGTCTAGCTTCTCCCGTTCTAATATCACTTGAAATATGGCTTAACTCGAAGCGCGTTAACCTTCACGGGAGCATATTCTTCTCCTAAATCTTGAATTTGCATGGAACCATTGGAATTGAGTTCCACCACCTTAAACGGTCCTGCCCATCTTGTCTGTAACTTCCCTGGGAATTTATAATACTTACTATCATAGACTAGCACCAAATCCCCTTCTTGAATCACATAGGTCTTGAGATTCTTATCATGCCTCTCCTTACGTCTCTTCTGAATAGCTTCCAAACTTTGTTGTGCGACGAGTCTCTTTTCTTCCAGCTTGACCAGTTGTATGTACCTCTCCTTTAATGACTCTTCCTCGCCCAACCTGGCTTCGATGGCCACTCTTAATGTCGGAACTTCTTTTTCGATAGGGAAAATGGCTTCCTCGCCATATACTAGGGAGAACGGAGTGCTCTTGGTCGTTACTCGGTAGGATGTTCGATATGCCCACAAGGCTTCCAAAAGCCTCTCATCCCAGTCTCTCCTATGCACAGCTACTGTCTTTGTCAGCATCTGTTCCAGCACCTTGTTAGTGACCTCCACTTGTCCATTTGCCCTTGGATAATATGGAGTGCTCTTCCGATGTTTGATCTTATATAATTCCATTAATTCTTCGATCAGTTCGTTGACAAAATGGGTTCCTCTATCACTTACTATTTCCAACGGGCATCCAAATCGAGTGATAATTTGTTCGTACAAAAATTTAGCAACATCAACAGCTCGATCAGTCTTCAAAGCTTTAGCCTCTACCCACTTGGTAACATAGTCAGTGCAGACCAAGATATACCTATTGGATCTTCGTCGTGAGGGAGGATCAATAGGCCCCACAAAATCAATTCCCCATTTCTCAAACGGCTTAAGAGCCAACATCGGCGTAAGAGGAGCAGCGTGTGCTAATGTGGGTTTGCCCATTCGTTGGCATTTGTCACATTTCTTACAGTATGTATGCGAGTCTTTGAACAATGTTGGCCACCAATACCCGGCTAATAAAATCTTTCTTTCCGTTAGTTCACCAGCAAAATGCCCACCGCAGGGTTCGTCATGCAATGCCCTCAACACTAGGTTTGCTTCTTCTTCCTCGAGACACCTCCGATAAATGCTCTCATGAACAAAATATCGATAGAGTTGCCCACCAATGATGCTATGGTGCTTCGCCAATGCTAACAGTTTTTGCTTCTCTCTCTTGCTTGCTCCTGGCGGATATTTAGTGGTGCATAAGAAGTTCACCAAGTCGGCATACCAAGGTACTTTAGCATCAACCTAGAATAAATGCCCATCAGGAGCATCATCGGGCACACCAGAGATTGGTTCCTCATTAACAATTCGAGATAAATGGTCGGCCAATATATGCGCTTTGCCTGGTCTGGTCACTACTGTGAACTAAAATTCTTGGAGAAGTAGCATCCACCTCATCAGTCGCCCTGACAATTCTGGTTTATTAATGATATACTTAAGGGCTTCATGATCCACATAAAAAGTGAAATGCTTTCCCATGAAACGGTAATGTCGATACTTGTTCACCGCAAAGATCATCGAGAGACATTCCTTCTCCGTAGTCGTGTAGTTCCTCTCAGTGCTATTCAAATTGCGACTTGCATAGTAAATAGGATGGTCCAACTTCTTTTCGTCGGCTTGGCATAGTACTGCTCCAACCGCAGTATGAGAAGCGTCGGTATGTACATGAAATTCCTTCGTCCAGTCAGGTGCTACCAAAATCGGTGCATTTATCAATCTCTCCTTGATCGAGTTGAATGCAACTTGACACTCTCCAGTCCACTGGTATTGTTGGTCCTTCCTCAAAAGAGTCGTCAGTGGTGCCGCTATAGATGCAAAATTTAATATAAAACGTCGATAATAATTCGCATGGCCTAAGAATCCTCTGAGTTGTCACAAATATTGCGGTGGTGGGAGTTGTCCAATCTTTTCCACTTTATCCTCGTCAACTGTGATTCCTTTTTCAGAAATAACATGTCCCAGAAGCAATCCTCTTCGTACTCCAAATGTACACTTTTCAGGATTTAATGCGATGCCTTTTTCAATGCTTCTTCTTAAAATCGCTTCGATCCTCTCCATCATGTTTTCATCGTCGCCTCTGATTGCAAAGTCATCAAGAAATATCTCCATCCAATCCTGCAAGTAGTCTTGATATGCAGCTATCATCGCTCTCTGGAATGTGGCCGGTGCATTACATAATCCAAATGGCATCACCCGATATGCATACGTACCCCATTCTGTCGTGAAAGTAGTTTTTGATTGATCCTCTTCATGAATTTGGATCTGGTTGTACCCACTGAAACCATCCAAAAATGAGTACAACTTATGGCCAGCCACTCTATCCAAGATTTGATCAGTGAATGGCAAGGGGAAATGATCCTTCTTTGTGCGCTCGTTCAACTTACGATAATCTATGCAAATACGGATTTTCTTATTTTTCTTCGGAACCACTACAATTGGTGATACCCATTCGCTGGATGCGATGGGATATATGAATCCTGCCTCCAATAATTTGGTCAATTCCAGCTTGATCAATTCCGAGTAGACTGGATTCGTTCGCCTGAGTCGTTGACATATTGGTCGTGTGCCTTCTTCCAAGTCTATATAATGTTGGCAGATTCGGGGATCAATTCCTCTCAAATCATTGTATGACCATGCAAAGGCCTTGCTGAAATTTTTGAGTGTCGTTTTAATACAATCTCGTACTCCATCTAGTAGCTCTGCCCCCACACTCAGGAACTTTTCTGGAAAAACTTCCCATTTTTCCAACTGAGCTTCTCGCGAATATTCCTTATTCCTTGATGAAGTTGTGATTGGAATGTGCTCTCCAATCACGCGTGCATGGTTAGCCAGTAAATCATTATTTTGTTCTTTTTCAACCGCACCCAATTTCTTAAGCTCAGCTTTTGCAATGGCTTCCGATACTTTAGTCTTACTCTTCGCTTCCTTTTCCGATTCTCAACTTCTCTTTAGAATCTCTGCTTCTAGCATTCTAACTCTTTCTTTCAACTGCTGCACTTCCATTGTCGGAGCTAACTCTAGTTTCAACTCTTCTCTTGAAGTTCCCTTCTCCAGGGATTGAGTAGCTTTGTTTTTACTTGCGTCTATACTTAACATGTAGCACTCAAATTCTCTTGTATGTGTCAACCATCCTAGCAACTCCTGATCGGAATCGTCGTTATAGAGCAGTGGATTTTGATACGCTCCCATCTTTGTGTCTTGATTCTTAAAGAGTTGCAAGTTGAACCCGTCGTGTAGCAGATTCTTGTAGGTGTCCGTGTTCAAGGAAAACCTAGCTCGTGCAATCTCGTGCCTTGCTTTCTCCTTTTCTTACTTTTCCATCTCATCGACTATTATTGTCTTCTTCTTGTTGCTCGAGGGTGGGGATACTTGTATTTGAATCCGATCAGACTTTGGCCCTATTGAAATAAAACCTGTGCGCCAGTCATGCACACATTCGACTTGCACCAGCCATGGCCGTCCAAGTAAGATCGAGAAGGTAGCCTCTGAGGTCCTTGGTCTTACTATCAGATAATCAACTTTAAACTCTAGACCGCCCACAACTGTGCTTACATTCTTCAAAAGACCCGCAGGCTTCACTTGTGTTTGATCTGCCATTCTCAAGGACATCGGCGTTTCTTCCATGTGGTTGAGGCCCAAAGCTTTCATCATGAACTCAGTCATTAAGTTGACTGCGGCTCCACTATCTAACTGAGCACCGGGGACTGCATATCCTTTAATCTCGACCATCACAGCTGGAGCATTCGAATCGATTTGCGTCGTAATACTTTGAATGATCCCTTGGACATCTTTATCTTGTCTCTTTTTATCTCGAGCTTTCCTCGGCTTCTTAATATATTCATTGTAGAATTGTTTCCTATAAGCAGGTGAACATTTTAGCAATGTGCCAATGTCTAGCGTGACTTCTGTGTCAGCGAGTAGCTTTACAATGTCCACTTCCTCTAAACTTTGTCTTTCCTTTCTACACTTCGGAGCCCTTAATCTTTCAGGGAATGGTGCTATGCCTGGCACAAACTCCTTGGTCACTGGTGGAAGAATCTCAATCTCTTCCCCATCCTCAAGCTCTTGTTGCTCAGCAAATCCTCCAACTTGGTTTTCTACGTCGTCATGCTCAGCTATCTTCTCCGATCTCGCTTCTTCGCTTTCGCCTTCTCGGTGTTTCTTTGAATACTCTTGGGTCCTTGTGACTACTGCCACAGTTGGCTCTTTATGTGGTTTCTTGGCCGGGTAAGCATCTACAAAGTGCATTGACGAGCTAGAGCCTTCTTGTCAAGGGTTCGGTGTCTTGAACACTACTCCGATCATAGGAACGTGTTCTTGAGCTCTCCTTGTGGAATGCATTTGAGTATCAACATAATTCGAGGACCCCACTGGTCCTTTTTCCTTGTCGGCGGCAACTCTTCGTTTTGGACAATCTTCATCAAAGTGGCCCTCCCCACTACAGTACCTACATAGTGGGGTATAATCAATTGGCTTCTTTTCGTTTGGACATCTAGATTGAGTATGGCCAAAGCCATGACATCTCCAGCACTGGATTGGACCATCTCTTGTTTGATCACGTGCGGCTCCTCTTGGATAGTCTCCTCCTTGACCCTGAGCACCATATCCATAAGTCGGTCTGTTTTCCCAACGAGATGTAGGTGGTACACTTTGAGCGGGCAATCCCGTGTAAGGTCTTTCTCTTGCATCTCCTGATTTCATGGTCCTTTCTTCATAGGCTCTCTTGTTGTAACATCGGTCCTCTGTGTGATTTGTTCTTCCACAAAAAGTACAACGCATCCTAGGTGGTGATCTATCTGTGAATACTCTCGAGACTGTAGGGCATTCTGAAGCAAAATGGCCGTAACCATGGCACTTTCCACACCATGTATTCGATCGAAACACTTGATTCGGGTTTGTTGTGACCTCTCGTTTTACTGTGTATGTCTCCTGAGTTATCGTGGCAGCTTTTATAGCTTGCGTGACCAATTCCAATATTCGCTCTTCAGTTAGCGCAGGCTTTGCCTCGCCTGGCGTGCTAGTGGCAGCTACAAAAGCTGGGGTCGTCAATGCGGGACTTCCTTGGCCCGGATCCTTCATTGGTATGTTTCCTGGGCCTCCCATAGGCTCATATAAGAGCTCCATCTTCCTTTGTTGGCATAATTGTACTTCCTCCCAAAGCCTCGCTTGCTCTTTAGCATCCATTAAGGTCGCAGGTCTTGTCAGGCTGATATGCTGCTGTGCCGTAGGATCTCGCAATCCTGAAATGAATCTACGTTTCAATGTCTCATTGTTCGGGGCATTCACGCCCATCTTTCTTACTAACGTTTCCATTCTCTGAAAATAGTTGTCGATGCTCTCATTGACTCCTTGTCGCAAATAATCCATTTGTTGGGCCAATCTATCTTGGAAGCCTTGTCGCCGAAACTTTGCCAAGAAGGCTTCCTTGAGCATCTGATAAGTTCCACGCTCTTGTGGTGTCAGATTCCCATACCAATTGGCTGCCTCATCACGAAGAATAGCCGGAAAAATTTTCAACCTTTGATCCTGGTCAACTACGTCATTGGCCTCACAAGTAACCTCAAACATCTGGATAAAACTATCCGGATCTTCGTCCCAAGTACCTGAGAACTTGGTGAAGTCCCCCAAGTGAACCGAAATCCGCTGAGCCATTTCGAACAAAGGTGTGATGTCGATATCACTTCGATCCCAGAAATTTAATGCACGTGGCCTCAGGATCCCTCCTTCAAGCTTCCGTACTTGACTCGCGACTCTCCTACGGGAGTACACGTTTTTGACTGATTTCTTCGAGCCAATCGAGGTCCACTCACCTGGCGGTTCCCACCTTCTCCTTTCTCTTTCAAGGGCTCTTCTCTGAGCGCGTTCCTCTCTTTGAGTTTGTGTTGCTCCTGACGATGAGCTCCCCTCGCTCATGTACTAGATCGTGGGGTTCGCAAGCTCGGCCAACCTATGGCGCTAGGCGAACCTATGGCACTCTCTTATAGAGACGTACCAAGCTATTCCCGACAGACGCACCAAAATGATTACTCTTAAGCCCACGGAAAAGATGCATACATATGCGTATGTCTTGTTCTATTTCCTGGTACTCTATCAACTCGTATGGATTGGAAACCGCATTCGTAACTTTTAATTGGAAGTTTCATGCACACTCATTGATACACCCACACCTAATCATGTTCACGCTCGTATGGTGTAGTCTCCTTTCTCTCCCATTCTCAGACCCACTAGACTTCCTCCCGCTTATTCTCCTAGGCTCTCACACAGCTTTCACCCTTCACCAGTAAGCTTTGAGGAATGCCCCATTACGATAGTGGCACGATTGTGGCCCTAACTTTGTGCACCTAAGGGTGGTCCAAGGATACTCCAAACAAATGGCCTTATTATAGGTGTAATTTACAAAAGTTCTCAAAGGCTGCCCAAGCTAGAAACTTGGAGACTTTAGCTCTCCATCCCTCACCGAATGGACATCTTCTTCAGATAGTACAACACTTCCACATCATCATCTTTACCTTAAATGCGGTTCCTGATTTATCGACTCTATCCGGGTCAAGGGACATAGGACATTGCAACCAATATTAGCAATTGCAAAATAAGAACAGAGAACTTCAGAGCAAAGCTAATTTCTTATCCATTTGCCAAGTTCAAGCTCACAATTCCAACAAGTGCAACCCATTATGTGTAGTAATGTCTACAAAGTACTTTTGGTTTGTTTAATGCGCACCAACAGGAACATCGTTTCAGCAGTAATCTCTTTCTTAATCCAAGGGTGATCCTTCTACACTTCCAACGTGACTAACCCTATCGACCAACATCGTTCCTCTGAGTGTTCTTTGGCCGAATGCAAAGAATGACAAGAGAGCCCCCTGCCTCCTCGTTCTCACCGAGACAACCCCCTTTTTGTAGCTGCTCTAGATGCCCCCTTCTACACTATACTCCCCCCTTGATATGCACCATGCTCCCCAAGCCAATCCTCCCTCGATCTCCTCTCTTCTGCTCGTGCACACCCACCATAAAAACCCCTCTTGAAGCCCTCTTGAATATGCCAGGGGAGCTGCCAGGCTCCCACTTCTCTTGCTTATGTGCACAATCATGGGCACTTCCCCTCCAGTACAAAATTTTGGCAGCAAAGAGATTCTGCAGCCCACCCCCTCCACTCGATCATATTTCTGAAAATCCAGATTAGAATGATGCATAAAAAAATCTACTAGCATAAGTGCTCATGATGAGTGCAATCCATACAACCCAAGATTTGACTAGCAACACTATTCCTTTATCTTTTCTATGAACAAGTGCCATATGCAGCATGTTGTTGTTCTCTCATGCCACCACCTCTCCCTAACTTGAAACAATGTTGGCTTCGCACCGTACAATTGGAACTCATTCGGTTTCTATCAGAATAGCCTAATCATATGAACTTGTATCATAGAATATCATAGTTTCACACGAGTATACTTGAAAATGAGCTCTCTTTTTACATCCATATATGCCTTTAAGGAATGAAATTTGGATTCCGTCCTAAGCTTCTTCATGTGTATGATGAGTAACCTCATTTTGACTATCCAAGGGCATATACTGGGCCTGAAAAACTTCCATTCATAGCACTACTCACTACTCAAAGCCACTCTCGACACACACTCTCAGCACGGTTAATCTCGGAATTCCCCTTCCTACACTCAAGAAGCCAACACACATGCACGCCATGAGACCCCCCTTGACTCCCTACTACTTCCTTACGTATCCCGTGCACACATTCAAATGGGCATACCTCTGCATGGCATAGCACACATGATCATCCCTCTGCTAATTCCCGTTAGAGTTATTTTGATTATCTATTCATGATAGAGATAGCAACCAAGTTGACTCTTTTGTCATAAAAGAGAGAAGGCAATCACCTCCGACACGCAGAGCCCAAACACAACAACATGAGTGTCATCTAGAATCGGAGCCTACTCCCTATATGAGGAAGGAAGTGAAGTTCCACAGATGTCACCCAAATCACACACAAGATTAAATAATAACTCTAAGCCCTTGCAACTCCCTTGTATCATCAAACTGTTAAGCAATGAAGAAGACATATTAATTCTAGGCTTGAATTTTTTCGTTCATTTAGACCAGCAATGCCCATTCAATGCAGAAAGAATGCCCTCAAGTACTGATGTCATGTGTGCTGTTAAACAAATTTTGATGTGTACCGATGCCTTGAATAGCTAGCAAAGGCTACATGAGAGGGAAATCAATCTTCTCCCCCTTTCACTGTGACGCCAAAGAACAACCGAGGTCACAAAAAAACCCCTCTTTCCACAAGGTTGCAAAAAAAAAAATTGCTAGCCATACACACTCAGCCTGTTGGATACTCAGCCCAAAAGAGAAATACACAGACAAATAGACAAAGACAACAGACAAACAGAGAGCTAACTAAACAGAGGGAACAAATTCAACATGCCTGAAGAGCACAAGGTTCAGCATTTTGATTTACAAATGTGAGCAAACCATAGTCTGTATGAGCGCCGCCACTGAATGTACCTTCAATTGACTTTACTCTTACTGTTGTCCTGCCCAGCATTCCCCTCAAACTCCCAGAACTTCCCCATAAAGAGCCGACCCTTCTACTGACCAGCATCAAGCCCCCAGCAGATGCCTTTTCTCCCTCCTTTCCTCATTATCACATGCGCACCTTCAACATAGTGAATTTTGACCCTGCTGCCGTTGCCTCCCAGAATGCGCGCTCAAGGGCACAGTGGCCGCCAACACAGAACAAGCCAGCCCCTCTCTTCCTCTGAAATCGATGCACATGAAGCTATCCCCATCAGGCTTGACAACCAGCATCCCCCCACGTAGAGCAGCCCCCCCCCCTCTTCAATGCCTGCCGCCGAAAAAAAAACTCGAGAAAAAACGGAACATGTTGCCCCTTTTCTGTTTCTCTTGTCAGAGGAAAAAACAGACTTGCCACACCCTTTTTTTCTGGCAAAAAAAAAACGGAAAGGATCTCCAAGCTTATAGATCAGATGCCCAGTAGTCGTAGACCTGCCAGAGTCGACATGACCAATGACAACAATGTTGATGTGTGTCTTATCTTTACCCATGGCTGACTGCTACAGATGTCGACGAGCTTCTGCCGAGCGAGTGGGTAGCTGAATGTACGGAGGGCAGTTGCCACTGAGAGAAATGCAGTAAACATGGCCCCAATGTGAGCAGCACCACTTGCAAAGAAAAAATAACGGGAATAAAAATATAAGAGTGCTAAAATAGCAAAAGCTAGTTGCCATGCTAGACCCAAGCCTCCGACAACCTTCACTACTGTCTGACTAAACCATGCTATGAGACCGTATTTGTTAAGATAGCCAGCCATGGCAATAAGAGCTGCAAACCATGTCAATGTGTCCTAGGCAACAGATTCTGATAAGCATTCTTTCCATGTCACAACTCCAGATATCAGAAGGACAGAAAGTCCCAAAATAGCAGCTGTGACGGCATCCACCTTTATAGTGCTTCTGAAAATCCAAAGACCAACCATAACTAGAAGTGTAACTGACATGATAACCTCGTTTTTGGTCATGGGCCCCATCGCTTCTAACTTCTCTTTTGCAAGCTTGGGGGCATCTGGACTGATTTTGACAGATGGGGGACAAACCACATAGAGCAACAGTGGAATCACCAGGAGAGAAGCCAAACCCGGTACAATTGCAACAACTGCCCAGTCAGTCCACCCAATTGTCTGACCGATTGCACCAGCAGCGAGATTAACACTCAAAGGGTTGGCTGCCATTCCCGTGAGAAACATGGCAGAAGAAATTACAGATGTTTGGAAACATGTCAGCATGAGCCATGCTCAAAGCTTCCCTTCTGTCCCATCCCTTGAAAACCATGCATAGCTTCACCCCTACTGCTCTTGATCCTTATGTCCACATTTGAGTCGATCTTATCATCACCGGCCACCTATTCTCATTGCAAAACACCTATGTCCAAACAAATATTCTCCAAAAATGGGAGCATGTTAGTGCACCAAAACCAGCCATTTATTGAGCTAAGAACTACAAAACCTTCCGTTTTGCGATGTTGTATCATGGAATGCACTGATTGTAGGATATGCCAAAGAGGGCCAAGCTGAGCAAGCATTGAAATGTTTTCCTCGCATGTAGCATGAGGGCATCCGTCCTAATGCAGTGACATATGCATGCATATTGAAGGCTTACGCGGCTCTAGGAGCTCTTAATGAAGGGAAAAAAATCAATGATGTGGTAAAAAACCAAGGATTATTGCAGAATAATGTTGAACTGGGCACTGCTCTTGTGGACATGTATGCTAAATGTGGTGCTCTTTCCAAGGCGAAATGTGTTTTTGATAGCCTTTTGCATCGAGATGTTGTTTGTTGGAATGCCTTAATCGTAGGCTATATGCATGATGGAGAAGGTGAATGGGCATTGGACTGCTTCAAACGAATGAAGCATGATGGTATCACTCCTAATGCAACAACATATGCATGCATGTTAAAAGCATGTGCTTCTATTGGTGCATGTGATGAAGGGCAGAAGATCCATGATGAGATTGAAAGACAAGGATTGTTGGAAGTTGACATTATGGTTGGCAATGCACTTGTGGATATGTATGCCAAGTGTGGAAAACTTTCAAAGGCACAAGAAGTGCTTCACCAACTCCCTTTTCGTGATGTTGTCTCTTGGAATGCGTTGATTATAGGATTTGCACAGGGAGGTTTAGGTGAACAAGCTCTAAGCTGCTTTGAGAAGATGCAAAGTGAGAGCATATCTCCAGGTGCAGTATCATTTCTTTGTATACTCAATGTTTGTAGTCATCTTGGTCTTGTTGACAAAGGTTATGAATATTTTGTAAATATGACAACCAAATATGGGATAATCCCAAATTCAGAATGGTTTACTTGTATAATTGACCTGTTTGGACGTGCAGGACATCTAGAAAAGGCAGTGCAACTGATCCAGGAGATGCCAGTATTTGATCCATCAGCAAACAGGATTGCTCTTTTGAGTGCAGGCCATAAATGGGGAGATATCAAAGTTGGGAGATTGGCATATGAACAGGCTGCACAGGTGGATAAAATGCATGGGCCAACTGTCCTTCTCATGGCAAACATGTATTCATCAGCGGAAGGGGGAGGTTATCTCTTATTATTGTGTTGTGTGGTTCTGGGGAGCAGCAGCAAAAAGGGCTCTCTCTCTCGCTGGGAAGTGACGAGGATACGCAGAAAAAAAAGGGGAAGGGGTTCACGGACTAGAGAGGATACAGACAGAAGATAGCAAGGAAGCATTCGGAGAGGATGGAAGCTAACGAGGGATAGGGAGGGTATTTCTCTTGGCACCGATGTGCAAGATTGCAGAAGTATCCAAGGATAAACCGCACCTGAAGACTGCTATTGAGATTCTCCTTTTGACGTGGGACTTGGGACAAAGGCTGGATGAGGTGACTTTGTCGTTTCTGGTTCTACACGAAGAAGCTGATAAAGTAACAAATCCTTCCGTCAGCAAGGCATTATTCAACTCTGCGCTAAGCTTTGACAAGGATATGAAGTTATATCCTGGTATGTAGCATGGCCTTACTACTGGGGAACTAGATGACAATGTCCATCTGGTGTATGGCGACATAATTGAATGGCCAGACAAATGAACAAACACTACCTTTGTGGAAGGGAAT
>CM035413.1:107894864-107899864 GCA_020310875.1 Ceratopteris richardii
AACTGGATGAAGAAAGATGCTCAAGCTAGGAGCATTATCTATATGGCAGTCAATGATTACTTGTTACCTCATATTCGAGGTCTTGAAAGTGCAACTGACATTTGGAATGCATTGGAGGAGAATTTCCAGAAGACTACTAAGTCAAGGAAGGCATCCTTATGGGCAGAGTTTACAACCTTCAAGAAGAAGGCTTCTCAGTCCATTTCAGACTATGTGACAAGGATGAAAGACATTGCAGATGCATTAGGAGCTGTTGATGAAGACATTGAGGAGGATAAATTGGTAAGGCAAATCCTTACAGGTTTGAGAGGTGATGACAAATGGAAGCCATTCATTTTGTCTACAGAGTTATCACTTGACCATTTCACTCTTGATTTAAATCAGTTGCTAGGTCATATGCTAACATTTGAGCAGGATGTTAAAGGAGATGGTGACAAGAGTACAGGTCATGCAATGTACTCAAAAGATAAGAAGAAGAATAGCAAAGGAAAGCAACAAGCAGGTGAAGATGAAGGAACAACTACTCAAGCCAACTTCCTAAGAGGAAGAGGAGGTGGCAAAGGTAGAGGAAGAGGCAGAAACAACAAGGATGGAGGTAAAGCTTGCTGGATTTGTGGTAAGACAAATCATTTAGCTAATGATTGTTGGCACAATACTCAAAGTAATAATGGATATAGTCAAAGTTACAATGCAAGAGGAAGAGGTGGCAGAAATCAAAGAGGTAATTTCAGAGGCAGAGGTGGTAGGAGTTACTTTGGAAGAAATACAGGTAGAGGATTCCAAAGTCAACAATATAACAATACCTACTACAATTATGCTTCAGAACAGAAGGAGGATTCAACATTGATATTGAATGCTACTTGTGAAAGGCAGAGTGAAGATCAAAGAGTCTTTTACATCGACTCAGGGTGTAGCAATCACCTGAGTGGTAACATATCATTGATGACTGATTTGGAGAATAAAGTTTCTAATCATGTTGTTCAAACAGGTGACAACACAAAGCATAAAGTGAAGTCGATTGGATCAGTGAAAGCTAAAGACGGTAGTACCTTATTGGGTAAGGTTCTGTATGTTCCTACAATTCCTAAGAATTTGATAAGTGTAGGACAAATTGTTGAAAAGGGATATGAAGTAAGATTCACTAATGAAGGAGTATACGTGGAAGATCCCAGTCAAGGGTATAAACAGATTGTTTCAGGAAAGAAAGAAGGAAGACTGTTTACACTGAAGATTGAAGGCAACATTGGTCAGGCCATGTTTACATATGCAGGACATAAAATTTCTGAGTTAGATCTTTGGCACAAGAGGCTTGGACATTTCAATGAAAGAGGTATTAAAGATATGATTAACAATGGTTCAATGCTTGGATTGCCTAATGTTGCAGGTCAACATATGACATACAAATGTGAGGCATGTCAATTAGGTAAGGCTCATAAGAATTCTTACTCCAAGCATGGTTTTATGTACTCAGAGAAGCTTGAATTGGTACACACAGATGTGTGGGGACCCTCAAAAGACTTCAGTATAAATGGGTCAAGATATTATGTGATTTATGTTGATGATGCTACTAGATGGATCACTATCTATGTGATCAAGGATAAGTCAGAAGTATTCAATACATTCAAACATTATCATGCATATGCAGAAAGAACTACAGGTCATAAATTGAAGAGACTAAGATCAGATGGAGGGGGAGAGTATTTCTCCAACGAATTCAGTGATTACTTATGGAATGCAGGTATAAAAGGGGAAGTTACTTGCAGGTACTCTCCTCAACAAAATGGTGTAGCAGAAAGGAGGAATAGGACTCTTGTTGAGTTTGCAAGGTCCATGATGAATGAGAAAAATTGCCCTAATTATTTGTGGGCTGAAGCTGTAAATACAGCTACTTATTTGGTTAATAGGTTACCATGTAAAGCCTTGCAGGGTATGACACCATATGAGGCTTGGTGGGGTAAGAAACCTACCCTGGATCATTGCAGAGTATTTGGATGTGTGGCATATGCATATGTGCCATCACAATTAAGACACAAATTGGAACCTAAAGCTGAAAAATATGTTTTCATTGGTTATGATGACAGACAGATGGGATACAGGTTGTGGAATCCATCCACAAAACATTTTCTGGTTTCGAAAGATGTTACGTTTGATTAGCAAAGTTCTTGGTATGCAGGAACAGTTAATAGCAATACACGTGATGAAGAAGAAGGAGTCAGAAGAAAGGTAAATCAAAGGTTCAAATAATTGATGAAGAAGAAAATTATGAAGTGCAGGAAGAAGTTGAAGAAAGGTCAAGATTTGATCCTGAGTGTGAAGAACCAGAAACCTCAAGGACTGGAGAACTCAGAAGGTCATCAAGAAATAGATGGCAACCTACAAGGTACAGTTATGATACTTCATTTTTGGCTACGAAAGATTATGCTTACATAATGAAAGCAGATGAAGACCCTTCTACATATGAAGAGGCAAAAGGTAAGGAAAAATGGGAGAAAGCTATGCAAGAAGAACATAATGCATTGGTGGAAAATCAAACATGGGATTTAGTTCCTAAACCAAATAGCCAGAAGATTATTGGATGCAAGTGGGTCTACAAGACCAAGAGATTTGCAGATGGAAGTGTGTCTAGATACAAAGCTAGACTTGTTGTCAAAGGGTTTGCTCAAATATATGGGGTTGATTATGATGAGACTTATAGTCCAGTGGCAAAGATGACAACCATCAGAACACTCATAGCTGTTGCTGCGTGTAAAGGTTGGAAGTTATGTCAGTTAGATGTGAAAAATGCTTTTCTGAATGGTTATATTTCAGATGATGTGTTCATGGAGCAACCTCAAGGGTTCAGAGATAAAAGGTATCCAGATCATGTGTGCAAGCTCAAGAGAGCTTTGTATGGCTTGAAGCAGGCCCCAAGAGCATGGAACTATAGACTTGTAAAGTTCTTGAAAGAACTTAGTTTCCAGGTGTCTGAAGCAAATAGTAGTCTGCTTATAAAAGCAAATGATAATGGTTTCATATACATGTGCATATATGTTGATGATATAATTCTTACAGGAACAGATGAAGAAGGAATACAAAGACTCAAGAAGCAAATGGAAAAGGAGTTCAAGATAAGTGACTTGGGAAACTTGTCATACTTCTTGGGTATGGAGATCACATATACTCAGCATGGAGTATTCGTGACCCAAGAAAGATATTTGAAGAACTTGTTAATCAAGTTTAAAATGAATGATTGCCGGATAGCACCTACTCCAATGGAGGTGAATCATAAATTGAGTAAGTTTGGAGGTGAAGAATTCAAGGACGTGAGACAATATCAGAGTTTGGTTGGTAGTCTTATCTATGCTACTTTAACCAGACCTGATTTATCATATGTAGTAGGAGTATTGTCTCAATTCATGCACTGTCCAAGGAAAGAACATTGGATTGCAGGACAAAGGGTGTTGAGGTACATTAAGGGTACACTCAAAGAAGGTTTGTATTATGGTTTTACATCAGATACAAATATCAAAATATACAGTAATGCAGATTGGGCAGGTAATCCAGATGACAGAAGGTCAACCTATGGATACATGTGTTATGTGGGAGATAAGCTAATCTCATGGTGTTCCAAGAAGCAACATACAGTTGCTTTGTCTTCTACCGAAGCTGAGTACAAAGGCATGGTTGAAGCTGCAAAGGAAGTGATTTGGCTAAAGACTTTAATGAAGAATTTTGACACTATACAGAGGACACCAATTATATTTGGAGATAACATGAGTTCATTATATTTAGCTGCTAATCCTGTTTTTCATGCCAGAACTAAACACACTGAGATTCAGTATCACTTTCTAAGAGAGAAGGTGATGGATAAAGAGATTGAAGTAATCCATACTTCAACAAAAGATCAGATAGCTGATATGCTTACAAAAAGTTTGGATGGACCAAAGTTACAAAGGTTTAAAGATATGGCAGGAATAAAGAAGACAGAGAAAACCTCAATTGATGATTGAGGGGGAGCTGTTGGTGCAAGACAATCAACAATTGAAGGTCTTTAAGTCCGCAGAAACTTCATCAAAAATTTCCTTTAAAAAAATCACCGGAAGGTCACCGGAACAGTACCCGAAACTCACAGTAAAGTCACCGGAATGTTACCGGAAATGATCACTTTTATAGTTTTCTGTTTATGAAGAGTTGAAAGATGAAAGAATGAAGAAAATACAAATTCTTGGAGCTTGGAAGAAGAACCGGAAAAAGATGTACACATATGTACAGTAGTATAGTCATCGTCATAAGGTTGTACAAATTTATCTATAAATACCTTAGAAACTGTCGGGGCAGAATATGAGAGGCATATATGAGAAAATGAGAAGAGACGTGAGATGTATGAGAAGAATGAGAAGTTAGATGTCATGAGACATATGAAAAGTTAGTTGAGTTTTCCTCTCATCACTCAACTGTAACTTTCTGAGTAATCGAAGAAATATTGCGCCGAAATTTCTGTGTATTCTTCATCTGTGATAGATGATTTGTGAAATCCTTTTGAGGATATCTAAGTTAGTAGTTAATGTGTCTGTGACTTGAGTTTCATAGTCTAATTGCAAACAGGCTAGGAGAATTGTTAGTAGGAACATTCATATGTGTTGAGTGTTCAAAGTTTAGTGAAAAAGGCGCATTTCTAGTGATCAATGTTTTGATCATTTCTCAGTGCATACTTTAAGGTTTTTCATGAGTGAGGGCTTAATCTTTAAGTTAGAAGATAAGCTACTCGTAACCAGAAGCATTTGCTTAAACGGGTTCTATTCAAGGAGAACTAAGTCTTAGAAGCTGCAGGTGTAAAATAGACTGTTCAGAATGACAGTTTCAGACATAGGTAACTTGTGAAGTTGATTTCTCAAGTTATACTAAAGCTTTTAAAGTAATTTCACTTGAAGGAGGTGCGCAATCTCTAGGCGACACTCCATACAAAGTTTCATAAAAAACTTACGTGTTTGATAGATTAATTTGAAGAAATTGTGCAGCAG
>CM035413.1:107902364-107927364 GCA_020310875.1 Ceratopteris richardii
ATATCTCCCTACTTTTAGAGGAGAGATTCAAGGGAGCCTAAGTTTGAATTTGAAATTCAAATCACAATCAATTCCTATAAAAACTCTATTTGAAAAGTCGCGGTTAGTTCACTCACTTCAGCTCACTCCCCGAGGCATATCTTCATTGTAACTGAGTGTGTGTTAGTGCTACTCCATAGCCTACACCACTACACCTCAATTAGCTATGCTTGTCATGCTATTGAGCTTGTACAATCTTATTAATCAATAGATATACACATTTCTCATTTTTGGTTCTCTGTGTTAACTTCTCCAAGTCTGTCAACTTCAAAGGAGCATATCTCAGGGTCTACTGAACCAAATCAAGTGATCTATATCTCATTGGAACCAGCTCAAGGTCTACTACAAGCATACAAAATCTCAGAGGATTTCATTCAGCCATTTGGGAGAAATCCGCTTCGAATTGCACACTGGTCTGTGTCTCCAGAGTTCCTAAAAAGTCAGGGGTAACTAGAATTTTGCTAAACTTATTTCTCAGTGCATAGGTTATCAATTGAAGTGATTCCACTTGTGATTGGTAGCTTACTAAGGTACTTTAATACTCCCAAAAGGAATTGTTCCAATTTTAAGTGTGCTGGTCACACTGAGTAAAAGTCTGAGCAGGTATCACTACAGGAATAGAAAGTTTTTCTTGATTTTTGAAGTACCAAGTTATCTGTTTTGGTTTGATCATTATCCAAACCATTTCCAAAGTACATATATGGTTTCTTTGTGTCATTTGGAAGCTAAACAAGTGTACTAAGCAAACCTGAAGAGAAAAGAGGGCAGGTGTGAAGCAGGTTTTGCAGCACCAACTGATTTCCTGAGTGCATCCATCCATCACATCCAACAGTGGTATCACAGCAAATAAGGTAATCATGGGTGATGGTTTCCCTTCCTTCATTGACAAATTGGACAGAAACAATTATCAAGCTTGGTCATTGAGAATAAAGACCTATCTACAAGGGAGAAGTCTATTTGGATACATATCAGGAGATGAGGAGTTGCCCTCATTCAAGACTAGAGGACTACCTACAAAGGATGAACATGAAAGGCTCAACCAATGGTGTGCAAAGGATGCTTTGGCAAGGTCTTATCTCTTAAACTCTGTATCTGACTTTCTTTTACCTCATGTAAGGAACTGTAAGACTTCCCAAGAGACTTGGGAAACCTTGTCAAACTATTTTTCTTCCAACACAAGGGCTAGGAAGAATCAATTATGGATTGAGTTCACAACCCTTAGGAAGCAGCCAAAGCAATCAGTCTCAGAGTATGTGACAAAGATTAAAGATGTGGCAGACCAGCTAGCAAGCATTGGAGAGGAAATTGAAGAGGAGCAAATAGTCAGGCAAGTGACAAATGGACTCAAGGCAGATGATAAGTGGGAAAGTTTCACCACTGCAATGGACCTCTATATGGACATGCATACCCCTGATCTCACAACACTCATGGGCCAACTATTTACACATGAAGCAAAGTTTACAAAGGCTGGAGATCAATCAAAAGGTAATAATCCCTCTGCTCTCTATACTGAAAAAAAGGTTAAAGATAAAGGCAAGAAGAAACAGGATGAAGAAGGCTCTACCTCTCAAGCTAATTATGCAGGAAGAGGTAGGTCATCTAGAGGAAGAGGCAGAGGAGGTAAGTCAGGTAGGGGGAGACCCTACAACTCATCACCATGCAACATTTGTGGATTGTCCAATCATACCACAGATGAATGCTACAAGAACTACAAAAATCAGAGAGGAAGAGGCTACTCAAGAGGTGGATACTCTCAAGGGAGAGGCAGATTCAACCAACATCAAAGCTACAATGGATACAACAACCAATAAAACAACAACTACAACAACAACCACAATGGAAACTACCAAGGTGGATTCAGAAATAGAAGAGACTACAACAATTACACAGAGGAGCAAGATGACTCCCTATTGATCATGAATATGACCTCCAAGATAGGTACAAATGATGATCATTTATTTTACATTGACTCAGGATGTTCTAACCATGTAGCTGGCAATGTGGCACTACTTTCTGATTTGGAAGAGCCCAAGGGAAAACATCAGGTACAAACAGGTGATGACACTAAACACTCTGTTGTCAAAATTGGAAATGTGAAGACATGTGATGGTAATCAGAACCTATTAAGCAGGGTACTCTATGTACCAACAATAACTAAGAATTTAATGAGTGTTGGTCAGATTGTGGAGAAAGGTTTGCAGGTCAGATTCACACAACATGGAGCATATGTGGAGGATCCAAAACATGGATTCAGAAGGATAGCCAAAGGGGAGAAATCAGGTAGATTGTTTACATTTGAGCTAGAAGACACCAAGAATATTGCTTTGTATAATTATAAGGATCAGACACTTTCAGAGTTAGAGATATGGCACAAGAGATTAGGGCACATAGGAGAAAGAAATCTAAAGCAAATGTGCAGGGATCAATGTGTGCTTGGGATACCTAATGTATCCAAGCAACACATGATTTACAAATGTGGATCATGTCAATTTGGTAAGTCTCACAGATTACCCTACTCAAGGAAAGGTTTCATGCATGAAGACTACCTAGATTTGGTACACACACATGTTTGGGGACCTAGCAAGGACCCTTCCATTTCTGGTTCAAGGTATTATGTGTCCTTCATTGATGATTATAGCAGGTGGACCATTTTATACTTTATGAAGCACAAAGATGAAGTGTTTAATTGTTTCAAGAGGTATCTTGCACTTGTTGAAAATCAAACAGGTAGAAGCTTGAAGAGGCTAAGGTCAGATGGTGGAGGAGAATACTTCTCCAATGAGTTTGAAGATTTCTTGCAGGAAAGAGGCATCAAAAGGGAGATCACTACAAGGTATTCACCTGAACAAAATGGGGTAGCAGAAAGAAGGAATAGACTTATAGTAGAAATAGCTAGGTCTATGCTTAATGAGAAAAAGTTGCCAAATTACCTATGGGCAGAGAGTGTATCTACTGCCACTTATCTCATCAATAGGTTGCCATCCAAATCACTTGATGGCATGACACCATATGAAGCTTGGCATGGTAAGAGACCCTCTCTGGATCATTGCAAAATCTTTGGTTGTGTAGCATATGTGCATATTCCCTCACAGGTAAGAGGAAAGCTAGATCCCAAGGCTGAAAAATGTATCTTCATTGGTTATGATTTGAACCAAAAAGGATACAGATTCTACAACCCCACAAACAAAGGGTTCAAGGTAAGCAGAGATGTCATATTCGATGAAAATGATTCTTGGTATGAGAATGAATGCAGGAAAGTGAGTCTACCCTATGACATAGATGAAGATTTTCCAAAGCTTACTAAGGAAGAACCAACTCAGCAAGAAGATTCAAGCTCAGATGATGATACAATAAACCTTGAAGAGTTCAAGGCTTGGAAGTCCAAAGGGAAGATGAAGATGAAGCAATTAGAAGATAAACCAGAAACTTCAACCCAAGCAATGAGGAGATCTCAGAGAGAAAAGAAGAAGCCTATCAGATTTGGGTATGACACATCACTTGTAACTAAACATTCTGTATATCTTGCAAAAGACTTGTTAAATGAAGAACCAGGTACCTATGAAGAAGCAATTACTAAACCAGAATGGAGAGAATCCATGGATGAAGAGATAGAAGCTCTCAAGGAAAGTGATACTTGGGACTTGGTACCCAAGAAGGACTCTATGAAGGTGATAGGATCCAGATGGATCTACAAACTAAAGAAGAATTCAGATGGAACAATAAACAGGTACAAAGCTAGGTTGGTAGCCAAGGGTTTTGCACAAACCCAAGGCATTGATTATGAGGAGACATTTTCTCCTGTGGCCAAGATGCCAACTATCAGAGTTTTGGTGAGTGTAGCTGCATCCAAAAATTGGAACATGTACCAATTGGATGTGAAGAATGCATTCTTGAATGGATGGATATCTGAAGAAGTCTACATGTCACAACCACCTGGCTATGAAGATCCAAAAAAGGTACATTATGTTTGTAAATTGAAGAAGGCTCTGTATGGTTTGAAGCAGGCACCTAGAGCATGGAATTACAGATTGACCACCTACCTCCTAGACCAAGGATTTGTGATGAGCAAAGCAGACACTTCTCTATTCATAAAGAGAAGTAGTACAGAAGTAATCTACTTATGTGTTTATGTTGATGACATCATCATTACAGGTAATGATGTCAATGGAATTAGACATATCAAAGGACAGATGATGAAAGAATTCAAGATCAGTGATCTTGGATTATTAAAGTATTTCTTAGGTCTTGAATTGGTCTACACAAATTCAGGTATCTACATCACTCAAAAGAAATATGTACATGATATGGTCAAGAAGTTTGGCTTGCAGGATGCTAAGGTATCAACTACTCCAATGGAGGTTAACCAAAAGCTAAGTGCTCATGAAGGAGAAGAAATCAAAGACATTACAGGATACCAAAGTATGGTAGGTAGTTTGAACTATGCTACCTTGACAAGAATTGACATAGCATATGGAGTAAGTGTGCTTAGTCAATTCATGCACAAACCTAGGGTACCTCACCTAGAGGCAGCAAAGAAAATCTTGAAGTATCTGAAGGGAACACAAAGTCATGGTTTGTATTTTCCTTATACATCAGATATTGACATAAAAGTCTACTCAGATGCAGATTGGGCAGGATGCAAGGATGATAGGAGGAGCACCTCAGGTTACATTTGTTTTGCAGGAGATAAGCCTATTTCTTGGTCAGCCAAGAAGCAACCTACAGTGGCATTGTCATCCACTGAAGCAGAGTATAGAGGGCTTGCCAATGCAACTCAAGAAGCTATCTGGTTGAAGCTTCTATATACAGAGTTAGGTCTACACACAAGACCACCTATTATCTTTGGAGACAACACTAGCTCTCTTCACCTTGCAGCAAATCCAATTTATCATGCCAGAACCAAACACATAGAGGTTCATTACCACTATGTGAGAGAGAAGTTACTTAGCAAAGAGATTCAATTGACATATGTGTCTACTAATATGCAATGTGCAGATTTACTTACAAAGGCATTGGATGGAAACAAGTTATGCATATTCAAATCTATGATTGGATTGCAGGAAGTGATTGAAGAATGAAAGAGAAGACTTAAGCCAAAGTGTTTGGCTTGAGGGGGAGCTGTTGGTGCTTATGAAGCCTTCACACATTGGCTTGGAACATTGGAACTTTGAAGATGGATTTGGAACCTTTGAAAGATATCTCTTCATGAAGGATAAGGCATAGGAACTCATACTTATGAGTTACTATCTTTTACCCCTTGTAAAAGTCTATTTGACTTGACATTTATTTGTAATCACTTGAAGTCATTCACCTACCTCATTAGTCGTGGAAAAGAGAATAGTTAAGTGGAGAGAATATCTCCCTACTTTTAGAGGAGAGATTCAAGGGAGCCTAAGTTTGAATTTGAAATTCAAATCACAATCAATTCCTATAAAAACTCTATTTGAAAAGTCGCGGTTAGTTCACTCACTTCAGCTCACTCCCCGAGGCATATCTTCATTGTAACTGAGTGTGTGTTAGTGCTACTCCATAGCCTACACCACTACACCTCAATTAGCTATGCTTGTCATGCTATTGAGCTTGTACAATCTTATTAATCAATAGATATACACACATTTCTCATTTCTGGTTCTCTGTGTTAACTTCTCCAAGTCTGTCAACTTCAAAGGAGCATATCTCAGGGTCTACTGAACCAAATCAAGTGATCTATAGCTCATTGGAACCAGCTCAAGGTCTACTACAAGCATACAAAATCTCAGAGGATTTCATTCAGCCATTTGGGAGAAATCCGCTTCGAAGTGCACACTGGTCTGTGTCTGCAGAGTTCCTAAAAAGTCGGGGGTAACTAGAATTTTGCTAAACTTATTTCTCATTGCATAGGTTATCAATTGAAGTGATTCCACTTGTGATTGGTAGCTTACTAAGGTACTTTAATACTCCCAAAAGGAATTGTTCCAATTTTAAGTGTGCTGGTCACACTGAGTAAAAGTCTGAGCAGGTATCACTACAGGAATAGAAAGTTTTTCTTGATTTTTGAAGTACCAAGTTATCTGTTTTGGTTTGATCATTATCCAAACCATTTCCAAAGTACATATATGGTTTCTTTGTGTCATTTGGAAGCTAAGCAAGTGTACTAAGCAAACCTGAAGAGAAAAGAGGGCAGGTGTGAAGCAGGTTTTGGAGCACCAACTGATTTCCTGAGTGCATCCATCCATCACATCCAACAAAATATTTGATCAGATCTCAATCTACAGTGTAAAATTTTGCACAGATAAGCATCCAAAATTTATGTTGGAAGGTAAACAATCTATTTCCAAAAGCATTTGACCAAATGGTGTCTAGATTGTGAGAACTATGTCTTTAAATTTGCATATGTGAAAGTTGCTTGGAGAGAAAGCTTGTTTCAGACATAGATTTACTTGTTGAAGTAAATCTCAAGTTTTGCATGTTCTTTTGAAGAACTTTCACTTGGAATAGTTGAACAAAATTGAGAGGATGTTGTATCAAAGTTTTATGGTAAACTTTAATCATTTCATAAGTCAATGAGTGAGTTTTGTGAAGGAGACTTTCCTAAGTAAACCCATAATTCACAAAAGTGTTGGTTGTTCATAATTTGGTAAATATTTCCAAAACTGAAGGAGGTTTTGAGTTATACTTGATATAGAGCTGTTCAAAATTCAAGTGTAGCTTGTCTTTTGGAGATTAATCATCTCCATTAGTGGTATCAGAGGAGGTTTTATCAAAACTAAAGGAAAAGAGGACCCCGATTGTTGGCGACATACAAAAATCAAGATTTGAAGATTCAAAAGGACAAAGTTTTAAGGAAAGGGTAAAGGAAGACACACTATTAGAGGAAGCATATTTTGAGGGAAAGTATTTGTAATTTGACAATTTTGTAGATATATTTATCCAAATGATGTAAAAAGTGGGAAGAGTCTTCCTCATGTAAAGTAGGATCATATGTATTTTTCTTAGAATTTTTGGAAGCTCTTTGATATCATATTTTTAGAATTGAAGGCAAAGACGATCAAATTTCAAGTGTGAAAAGGGACACTTGAAAAAGTATAAAAGATAATTTCTTCTATTTTGAAGAGGATGGTTGTATTATTTTCATGCTATGCAAGTAATGTGAAGAGCTTCTCTGCAGAAAATCGTGTTTCTACTTCCATGATCAATTTCTTGATTTGTTGAGTCTTCTCATTGTGTAATCCATGGAATTTGTGAACTTTTCTTGTGTATTTCTGAGTGAAGTGTATGAAGTTAGTTTAGTGTCAGTAGATTGAACAAGACATTGTAGAAGATCAATGCTGGAATTGAAATTTCTTAGTTTTTACAGAATTGTGATTGTCTCGTCTATATGATACAGGTATTGTTTTGGAAATTTGACTTCATATTTGTATTCTACAAGAGAAATGGCACACTTTAGGCACAAAGATCATTGAAAATGCTATTGTAGAACTCAAAGATAATCAAAACCCTAGTTTATTTCCTTTCTTCTTCATAAATTTCTCAGAAAACAGCCATGTCAATTCTTATTCTTGGATTCCATTAACTAGAAGGGGTTGTGGTCTTTGCATACTTCCCGGATTGACAATTTAAAGATGTGTAGTTAATCTTTTGTGCTATAATGATTGGAGAGGACAACTCCAAAGGTTAACAACAAACATTTTTTGGCGCCATTGTCGAGGAACAAAGCAAAAGCTTCATTGAATTTTTTGGACCTTGCTGCATCTTCCATTGTTGATGGTATTTGAACACTTTGGAAAGGTATTACTCTATAATCAAGTAAGAAATTTTGAGAAGGTAGGTTATTTTAGGCTTGTCTTTTGGGAAAAGAAAGCATGAATTAACCTTTTGAGACAAAGAAGTATGTAAATTTATGCAAACTGATAGTTGCTCATACTTTTTAAGAGTAAAGTGCAGGTGTTGTAGCAAGAAATGATTTAATTTGCTGAAAGGAGAAGTGAAAGGTGATTATCTTTGCATATGTAGATTTCTTTTCGACAAAGTACCAAGAAAATTTTGTTAATCTTGAAAAGATGACATAGTTGCAATGAGGAAAGTCATGAAAAGTAGCTATGTGCAAATTGATTGTTCCATTTGCTTGTCCAAAGTGAAATGATTGTCTTGTGAAAAGATTGTCTGATCACTTGAAAAGAAAAAGATGTTGAGTTTATCCTAGCATAAATTAACAATTGTACTTGATAACACATATTTTCTTGAAAAGCTCTATTTCCATTGTGAGATTGCAAGCATAGTGAGTACCATCAATCATAAGTCAAAAGATCAATGGATCTTGAAAAAAGAAAACCCTACGTGAAGTGTTTTCCTTGATTTAGGGACAAAATTACAAAAAAAATAAATAAAATTTAATAAAAATTCAAACAAAATTCTTTTTCCTAAAGAAAGTTTTGTATAAGGTGTGTGTTGAATAGTGGAAGAGAATAAGTTGAAAAAAACATCAGAAAATTAAAAAATATTAAGGAAAAGAAAAAAATGGCTATTTCTTTTTTCAGTTCTAATCTCTTGTGAATAGTTGAGTGGTTCATAATTGCAGGTGACAATTGATTTGGAGTTGTTGAAGAACATTGGAGAAGACCACGTGAGAAGAAAAGTCAAAAAGTGCAATAGCAGGGAAGTTCAGAAAAAACATGATTCTCATCTCGGAATCGCGATTTTCAGTAAGGTAATGAAGTTGATTTGGTTGCACTATTGTGCATTAAGGTAAGTCATTTTAAGGTTTCATAAGTTGCACAATTGAAGGAAATAAAAATTTCAGTAAGAATTGAGCATCAAGTGATAAGATTTGAGAA
This sequence comes from Ceratopteris richardii, assembly GCA_020310875.1. NCBI lineage: Eukaryota > Viridiplantae > Streptophyta > Polypodiopsida > Polypodiales > Pteridaceae > Ceratopteris > Ceratopteris richardii. The sequence continues at coordinate 107,911,217 of CM035413.1, forward strand.
TTGGACACAAAATCGCGATTTTCATCAGTACGAGAAAGCATGAAAATTTTGTTTGAGGGGACAAGATTTTATAAATACAACAACAAACTTGCACAAGAACAAGACTCATTAAAGTGGGAACTCAAAGTTGTTGAAAATCACTCACAATCGCGATTATCTGAAGCCTATAAAAGCATGAACTCACTTCAAAATTAGTCAATTGAGTGAGAGAGTGAGTGAAGAGAGCAGTAGCAGAATCGCGATTCCCTGCAAACTCAGAGTTTTTGGGAAATTATTTTATAGATATATTTAAGTTGAAAATATTTGGTTAAGATAAGAAAAACAGAAAATCTTTAAAAATACAGAATCGCAACTTTCAATAATTTTGGATTTTTTGCATTATAAGTTGTCATTTTCTTGTGGGTTCTTTATTGCATGTTAATTTTTTGGTAAGACGCTCCTAATGGTGTGAAAAGAATTCAAAAAATCAAAATCCAAAAAAAATAGTAAGAATCTGCACAGAATCACGATTCTATGAAAAAACTTAAAATCACGATTCCTAGAATACGATTTTCATCAAAAAATCATGTTTTATATGATTGTGAGCAATCACGATTGTCTAGGATCACAGAATCGTGAAAACACAATTCTCACTCAGATTCATGAAAAACACGATTCTCACTCAGAATCGTGAAAAACACGATTCTCACTCAGAATTGTGGAAAACACGATTCTCACTGAGAATCGTGAAAAACACGATTCCCACTCAGAATCATGAAAAACACGATTCCCACATAGAATGTGAAAAACACAAATTATAGTTGACTAAAATAAAATCTTTACATTCTGCTCCAGTCAATTACAAATTTCAACTCTTGAAGAAATCTAATATAACTAAGTGAATGATTTTGAGATTTGGTAATAAGCTGCCTATACCTGATACACAAGAGTTAAAAGGGAAAGAGATAGAGTCAGAAGAACTACAAGAAAGGGATTTGGTACAAACAATTAACATGGAAAATTTAAATGAGACAAATGCCAAGAACAAACGAAGATAGAATTCCACCAACGGAAGAATTAGCACAAGCCATTGCTAAAGCCCTAGAAGTTAACACCAAAACAAATTTGATTAACACCAAAATATTAACCAATAAGAAGTGCTATAATTGCGGAGAGAGCCATTTGGTTCAACAATAACCTGATCACAAACCACAACATTTGCAAGTCAAGAAAACACTCAAATATTGTACCTTAGAAAGAAAATGGACAAACCATACTAGAGAGGAATGCTTCTACAACAAAGAACCCATCAAAGAAAGGGAATATATGAACCAACACAATGTATAAAGAGAATCTGGATTGTCTGAACAACCAAGACCTATACAGGGGCAACAACCACCATTACCGACAATTGTAGTACCAGCAAAATACACACCGATAGAAGAGGAAAGCACAAGACCTAGATCATATTACAGGGAGGATTACCATTTGTGTGACAGATATCAAGAAGATTGGGAAGGATATGATCAAAGAGAACCAGAACTGCAAGCCTTAGATTTGGGAAATGGAAGAATTGAAATGGACACGACCACATTTATGTACATAACTAATAATTACATGTCGAATTAGAAATCCCAATTCAAAGGAGGCTAGAAGATATCATGTTATAGTTGTGGGGGGGAACACTTCATTAGAGACTATCCACAACCTCCAACACTAAGAATAGAAGGAGCCTATTGTAAGGATTGTGGCAAGGAGCATTTGATAAGAGATTGTCCAAGAAACCCTCAAAACCAACAAAACACATCTAGTAACATACCATTAAAAGGAGTTAACATAATGGAGCAAGAAGAATTAAGTGGTCATGAATAGGTAATTGTAAATGTCATAACAAGAGCTCAAGCTAAACAACAAAGCATAAAAAATGAGACACACACACAAGACAACAAGAAAAATTTAGTTACAAAAGAAAAGAAAAATAGACAAAAAGGGAGATGGGAAAAAATATGAGAACGGGTAAAAATCTAGAAGAGGAAACTGTAGGGAACTCAAACAATAGCCAACAACAAAATACACAGACACAAAATGAGGTAAAAAATTCAAAAAGCTTGTAAACTCTAATAGAAGCATACAAAGGTAGAATTCAAAATGGACCAAATCCTACAGATCATGCGTTGGTTTATCCAATGCTAGATTTAGAGGATGAGAGAATGCAGAGGTGTAAACAAATCATACAGGAAGCACAAAATAAGTTTGAAGGAATAGACAATCATAAGAAAACAATTGAAGAGTTAGAGGCAACAAAAAACAGGAAACATTTAGTTCAGGAAGAAAATTCACAAATAACCTTCCAAATCAATCTAGGCAAACACTGTACAATTCTATATCAAACCACAATGGAAGAGTTAGTAAAACAAAATCCTCAAAAAGTTGGGAAACAAAGTCAAAGTGCCTAGATCCACAACGACAGGAAATGGAAGAATTGTTGTATATACCTATTGATAAGATAGGAGGATACTGTGAAGGTGAAGAAGGGAACTCAACTTTGAGAATACAATTTGGTGATAATCATGCCAAGGCTATATTAGATCGTGGATCCAGAGTGCCAATCATGACTAAAGAAACTTGGGAGAAATGGGGAAAGAATGAGCTGATACCTACCAAAATGAGATTACAACTTACAAACAGACACATAGAAATACCCCTAGGAATTTGGGAAAAGGTGATAGTGGAAATATGTGGAATAGAGATAGAGCATACTTTTGCCATAGTTGAATTTCCACAACCTACCTCCTATGAAATCATCCTAGGAAGGCCATTTATGAGACAAATGCAAATTGTGCAAGATTGGGGTAGAGATTGCCTATATCTTCAAAGCAAAGGAAGGGTAACTAAAGTAAATTTAAGAAATGGGCAGTATTGTGATATGTCCCCTCAGGAATGGTTCAAAGTTCATCAAAATCAAGAATCAAGTGAAGAATCGGGAAGTGAAGATCAGAATGACAAGGAATCATCAATTTGGAGGTGTAATGTGATAAGGAATCAGGTACATAAAGGAAGGTTACTAAGAAAGGAGGATTGCCGAGAAGAAAGGAAGTTACAAGATGAAAATTGCATTCCACAGAAATTTGATGATGAAGAATTTGAGCCTTATTGATCGAATCACATTTTGACTATAATGGATTCGGCTAATGATGAATATGTGGGAGTCAAATTGCAAGATGAAGAAGGGTATGATATTTTTCATATAGCAGTACAAATGATAAAAGTATCAAAAGAAGAAGAGAATTTGAAGGAAGAGGTACTTTTTAATATTGGAAAAACACAATTTCTAGAAGATGTGGAGGCTTGAGATGCGATAAAAGACAAAATCTCAAGAACTTATAGAAAATGTATAGACAAAGAAATGGAAGAAAGGAAAAAACCTGAAGTGATTAAGAAGATTAAGGAAGAGGAGCAACAATTTGATGTACCTTCAAACTTCAAAATCTATGAAGTGGAAGAGAGATTACTTTTAAAAATGAAACCAAAAAGGGATAAGAAGAAGGGGGAGTCATATGACAATGAGGAACAAACTAGGAAGGTGGTGATTACTCAGGAAGAGGGGGAAGATAGGCACATTGTCATAGCTGATCAAGAAGAGGAAGGATTGATAAATTTGGCCAAAACTTATAGGGATGTGTTTGCCCACAATTATAAGGATTTGAAAGGAATTGATCCTAAAATTTGTGAACATAAAATCCCTATTACTCCTGATGCAAAACCTAGCAAACAAAGACACTATACATTTAATGACAAATACTCTGCTATAATGAAGGAGGAGATTGACAAATTACTGGCTGCCAATTTCATCTATGAAATTGAGTACACTGAGTAGATATCTCCTATAGTTGTGGTACCTAATAAGAATGGAAAAATCAAGGTGTGTATTAATTTGAAAAAAGTGAATGCGGCAACTATAAGAGATAGCTATCCATTACCAATAATAGATCATCTCTTAGAAAGGGTTGCAAGCAAGGAGGTGTATAGTTTTTTGGATGGTTTTTTAGGATATAAGCAGGTACCAATAGCTTTGGAAGACCAACATAAGACTGCCTTTTCCACTGAGTGGGGAATATATGCATTCAAGGGTTATGCCTTTTGGTTTAACCAATGCTCCAGCAACTTTCCAAAGGTTGATGTGTCATATATTCAAAGAATTTCTTAGAAACGTGATGGAAATTTATGTTGACGATCTTTGCACTTTCTCATTAAAAAGACAAGATCATTTGAAAGATCTCGAGAATATATTTAAGAAATGTAGAACTTACAGAGTATGTCTAAATCCTGAGAAATGTGTGTTCTTTGTGAGGCAAGGGAGAATGTTAGGTCATATAGTTTCTAGACATGGAATTTCAATTGATGAAAAGAAAATTAAGGCCATAGTGGATCTACCAAAACCAACTAATGTAAAAGAACTTCAAACTTTTATGGGACACTGTGGATATTATAGGAAGTTTGTGGACAAGTTTGCAGATATTGCAAAACGTCTCTATGCATTAATTACAAAATTTGAGTGGACCATAGAATGTGATCAATCCTTTGAGACTTTAAAAACCTATCTGGTGACAACCTATTCTAAAAACCCCACAACAGAATCAAATTTTTCATGTTCATGTTGATAAATCAAATTTTGCTTTGGGATGTGTTTTGGCACAACCAATTGAAGGAAGCAAATTAGATTTTCCAATTGCTTATGCTAGTAGGCAATTAAATCTAGCTCAATGAGATTATACAACCACTGAAAGGGAAGGATTCGGAATGATATTTGTTGTAAAGAAATACAAACATTATCTTTTATCCAAAAAGTTTAAATTCTTTGTGGATCACCAAGCCTTGCTTTACTTGGTAAACAAGCCATGTCACATTGGTAGGATAGTCAGATGGTTCCTACTATTGATGGAATTTGAGTTTGAGGTAGTGGTAAGACAAGGGAAAACTCATTTAAGAGTAGATCATTTGTCAAGGATACAAACCAAAGAGCCAAAATCACCTCTAGATGCTGAATTACCAGATGCATATCTATTCAAGATAGAAAGTATTCCTGATTGGGCAATGACTATGGTGCCTTTGTTAACCATTGGACCTTGTAGAAAACATGAAAATTACACACATTTGGTATTACAAAGTAGGAACTTTGTATCACTTGCTAGGCACTTGTATCATATAAACCGCATTGGTATACTAGAATATTGCACTCCAGAAGATGAGCAGCATGAATATTTAAGAAAAGCACATTGTTGGAATCCATGTACTCATGCTTCCTTGGTGGTCACTTTAAACAATCTAAATAGAATGGGTGTACATTGGCCTACAAAGATTCAAGATGTGGAGAAATATGTTTCCAATTGTCTTAAATGCCAATCTTTGCAAAATTCAAAAATTACAACTTTGTATTGGTTTCAAAAAAATCCAGATTGGACATAATTGAGGAGTTAAGAAGAAATAAACCATTAGAGCCAGTAAAAGTTAGTGCACACTCTAGAAATTTATAGACAATCTCTAAGGAGTATCAATTGATAGGAGACCAATTATACAAGAAAGGAATGGATGGATATCTAAGAATATGTGTTCCTGAAGATAAGTATATGGAAATGTTAGAGATGGCACATTCAGGAGTAGTAGGAGGACATTTTTCAAGTGAAAGGACTGCGAAACTCATTTTATATTCTAGTTTTTGGTGGCCAACTCTCTTTCTTGATGCAAGAACATATGTGAAAAGATGTGACATTTGTCAAAGAGTAAAACAACCAAGTAAAAGAGATGATATGCCATTAGTGCCACTTATTTCAGCAAGAGCATTTAGCAAATGGGGATTGGATTTCATTGGACCTATCCACCTCCTGCAAAACATTCTCATACTGAATATATAATTGTAGCCACAGATTACCTGACCAAATGGGCAGAGGCTAAGGCTACAAAAAGAAATGATGCTCAAACCACTGCACGATTTCTTTATGAGAATATTATTATTAGATTTGGTTTACCAATTGAATTGCTAAGTGATAGGGGGACTCACTTTATAAACAAAGTAATTGAAAATATAACTGAGTATTTCATGATTAATCATAGAAAGTCAGCTCCTTATCATCCACAAGCAAATGGATTAGCAAAAAGCACTAATAAAGTGCTTTGCACTATTTTGTCCAAATTGGTAAATACAAATAGGAATGATTGGGATTTACAACTTAATCATGTCTTGTGGGCATATAGAGTGGCATACAAAATTGCTATTGGAACAACACCATTTAATTTGGTCTACGGACAAAATGTAGTCTTGCCCTTAGAATTTCTCATACCAACATTAAAGGTGGGGAATCAATTCAAGTGGACTGGACATTAATTATCTGAAAGAGTAGTAGAATTGGAAAAACTTGGAGCTTCAAGACTTCAAGCAATTATGAGCATATATGCAGATAAAAGGAGGCAAAAAGCATATCATGATGTTCATATTAAAGAAAAGGATCTACAAGTGGGGGATCTAGTTCTGTCATATACCTTGAAAGAACATCAAAAAAAATTTCAGAAGAAAGGACATGGGCCTTATATTATCAACCAAATCAGCAATAGTGGAGCTGTCCAATTAGCTAATATAGATGGAGAAATCATGCCTAATTTCATAGGTGGATGTAGAATAAAAAGGTATGATCTTCCATTAACTACTCTTGAATGGAGAAGAATACATCAAGCTCAAAGCAGGAAAAAAGAAGAGGAAAAAATCAAATATGAAGATCAACAAGAAGCAAAGGAAAGAATTAGGAAATCTAAAGAGATTAGAGAAGTTTTCTTATGTGAAACATCTTCAGGGCTAGTGAGGGAGCATTTGCCTGTCATAACAATGAATTTTCATAATGAGCAAATCAAGGTTTTGTTAGATTCAGGTGCACAAGTCAATTTGGTAAGTTCTGGATTGTTAAACAAATTAAAGGTCAAGAGGAATAGAAGCAAAACATTTATCAAAACACTAGATGGACAGATAATACAAAGTTTGTCTTCACAATCTATTGAAGTTAAGTTTAATGAAGAAAATATGAAAATAGACTGTGAAGAATGGCCTGATCATATGATGACTGAGAAAATGATCTTAGGACAACCTTGGATGAGACAAGGTAAAGTAATTTTGAATTTTGAAAAGATGAAGCTTAATTTGAAAATAAATGACAAAAGGTTTTTAATGTTTTTATTGAGTAATGAAGAATAGGGAATTCAACAGGAAATCTATGACTCAGAATTGGAAAGATTTACCTTTCCAATAGAAGATACAAAGAACTCAAAGAAAGAACTTCTCCATGATCAAATCAAATTCAGAGAAAAACAGAAGGAAATTGAAGAAATGAAATCTATTGGAAAAACAGTTGAAAGGTGGAGACTAACAAATAATCAAACAAATCTAGACACAAGGAAAAAATGGATATGGAGACCTAAGACATCTAAATACTGCTCATCAAAAGAAGACTGTTTGACCCCAAAGGCACAACCATCAGAAATCAAGTATTACTGGGTGAAAAAATCAGATCTGCTTCAATTGATAGAAAACAAGGACAAATATACTGAAGCACTCCAAAAGCATGAAGAGCCATAGGGGAAGGAAAGTGAAATAACATCATCATATACACACTTGGGATTCTTATTTAAAACATCAAAATTACATCAGAATTACATCATCCTCATATTTCACTTGGGAAGGAAAGTGAAATATCATCATCATATACACACTTGGGATTCTTATTTAAGTGAAGTGTTTTCCTTGACTTAGGGACAAAATTACTAAAAAATTCATAAAATTTAATAAAAATTCAAAAAAAAAATTCCTAAAGAAAGTTTTGTATGAGGTGTGTGTTGAATAGTGGAAGAGAATAAGTTGAAAAAAAAAATCAAAAAATTAAAAAATATTAAGGAAAAGAAAAAAATGGTTGTTTGTTTTTTCAGTTCTAATCTCTTGTGAATAGTTGAGTTGATGGAGAGTGTTAATCTCCAAAAGAAAATGCTACTCTTGAAGTTAGAGCACCTCTATAACAAGAGTAACTCAAACCTTCACCAATTTTAGAGGATCAATGATCAATTATGAAGATTTTGAAAAACCTGTGAAGGAGATGACTACACAGAAAGTCTGCTGCACATATCTCTCCCATTAAGTCATTTATCAATTGTGTAAAGTTTTTGATGAAAATTTGCACAAGGTGTTGCCTACAGTTTGCGCACCTTCTCCAAGTTGAATCACTCCAAAAGATTTAGTAGATCTTGAGAAATGATCTCAACAAGTTACGTATGTCTAAAACTACTCTTCTGAAAAGTCGATTCAGACACCTGTAACTTCTAACACTTGGTTCTCTCAATCTAGAACCCGTTTATACAAATGCTTTTAGCCATAGATGGCTTACCTTCTAACTTAAATTTTGACTCCTTATTCATGCAAAACTTTAACCTGTGCAATGAGAAATGATCAAATCATTGACCATCGAGATTGCACCTGTTTTAGGAAACAATGAACACTTCTTCACATATGAATGTTCCTACTCATAATTCTCACAGGGTGTTTACAATTAGGCTCTCAAACTTTAACCATAGACTCATTAACTATGAACTTAGACATCTACAAAAGGATTCTTGAAATGATCAAGTATAGAAGGAAACAGTGAACACTTCTTCACATATGAATGTTCCTACTCATAATTCTCACAGGGTGTTTACAATTAGGCTCTCAAACTTTAACCATAGACTCATTAACTATGGACTTAGACATCTACAAAAGGATTCTTGAAATGATCAAGTACAGAAGGAGAATGCGCAGAAACATCGGGCGCAACTTTCTTTCATTCCTGAAGGAATTTTACAACTGAGTGATGAGAGAGATTCTACTCACTTCTAAGATGTCTAATGACTCATACAATTACCAATTTCTCTATTCACATGCTCTCACATATTTGCCTCGACTTTTTACTTATATATATAGCCATATATATACAAGCTTATGACCATACAAAAGATATATATGAGCTGTCTCTAAATTAATGTACATATGTGTACACATCTTCATCTTCTAAATATGCACTTCCTTCATGCTTCATGACTTGGTCTTTTCTTTAGTCCTTGACTTCAATTCTTCACCCAAAACTTCCATTGTTGATTGCCCTGCACCAATAACTCCCCCTCAATCATCAATTGAGGTTTTCTCTATCTTCTTTATACCTGCCATGTCTTTAAATCTTTGTAGCTTTGGTCCATCCAAGCTTTTGGTTAGCATATCAGTTATCTGATCTTTTGTTGTAGTATGTATGACTTCAATCTCTTTATCCATCACCTTCTCTCTTAGGAAATGGTACTTAATCTCAATGTGTTTAGTCCTGACATGAAAAACAGGGTTAGCAGCTAAATACATTGAACTCATATTATCTCCATGAATATTGGGTGTACTCTGAATGACATCAAAACTCTTCATAAGAGTCTTAAGCCATATCACTTCCTTTGCAGCTTCAACCATCCCTTTGTACTCTGCTTCTGTAGATGACAAAGCAACTGTGTGTTGCTTCTTTGAACACCAAGAAATTAACTTATCTCCCACATAACACAAGTATCCATATGTTGATCTCCTATCATGAGGATTACCTGCCCAATCTGTATCACTATAAATCTTGATGTTTGTATCTGATGTAAAACCATAATAAAAACCTTCTTTGAGTGTACCCTTAATGTACCTCAACACTCTTTCACGTGCAATCCAATGTTCTTTCCTAGGGCAATGCATGGATTGAGATAATACTCCAACTGCATATGACAAGTCAGGTCTAGTTAATGTAGCATAGATTAGACTACCAACCAAACTCTGATATAGTTTCATGTCCTTGAACTCTTCACCTCCATATCTGCTCAATTTGTGATTCACCTCCATTGGAGTAGGTGCTACCCTACAATCATTCATCTTAAACTTGATCAACAAGTTTCTCAAATACCTTTCTTGAGTTACATACACTCCATGTTGAGTATATGAGATCTCCATGCCCAAGAAATATGACAAGTCTCCCAAGTCACTGATTTTGAACTCTTTCTCCATTTGCTTCTTTAGGCTTTGAATGCCTTTCTCATCTATAAGTGTAAGAATTATATCATCAACATATATGCACATGTATATGAACCCATCATCACTTGCTTTGACAAGCAAGCTACTATCTGCTTTAGATACTTGGAATCCAAGTTCTTTCAAGAACTTTACAAGTCTATAGTTCCATGCCCTTGGGGCCTGCTTCAAACCATACAAAGCTCTCTTGAGCTTACATACATGATCTGGATACCTTCCATCTCTGAATCCTTGTGGTTGCTCCATGAAAACATCATCTAAAATATAACCATTTAAAAAAGCATTCTTCACATCTAATTGACATAACTTCCAACCTTTACATGCAACAATAGCTATGAGTGTCCTGATAGTTGTCATCTTTGCCACAAGACTATAAGTCTCATCATAATCTATACCATATGTCTGAGCAAAACCCTTCACAACAAGTCTAGCTTTATACCCAGACACACTTCCATCTGCAAACCTCTTTGTCTTGTGGACCCATTTGCATCCAACAATCTTCTGACTATTTGTTTTAGGAACCAAATCCCAAGTCTCATTCTCCATCAATGCATCATACTCTTCCTGCATAGCTTTCTCCCAATTTTCCTTACCTTTTGCCTCTTCATATGTAGAAAGATCTTCATCTGCTTTTATCATATAAGTATAATCTTTGGTAGCCAAAAAAGAAGTGTCATAGCTATACCTTGTAGGTTGCCATTTATGTCTTGATGACCTTCTAAGTTCTCCACTCCTTGAGGTTTCTGGTTCATCACATTCTGGATCAAACCTTGGCACTTCTTCAACTTCAACCTGCACTTCATTGTTCTCCTCTTCATCAAATATCTGAACCTTTGATTTACCTTTCTTTTGAGTCACAACTTCTTCATCACCTGCATAAATATTGATTGTACTTGCATACAAAGTATCTTGCTCATCAAATGTAACATCTTTAGATACAATGAATTGCTTTGTGGATAGACTCCACAACCTATATCCCATCTGCTTATCATCATATCCAATGAACACATATTTTTCAGCTTTAGGCTCCAATTTATGCCTCAATTGTGATGGCACATATGCATATGCCAAACATCCAAATACTTTGCAATGGTTTAGAGTAGGTCTCTTACCCCACCATGCCTCATATGGTGTCCTACGCTGCAAAGCTTTACATGGTAACCTATTGACCAAATAAGTAGCTGTATTTACAGCCTTAGCCCACAAGTAATTTGGGCAAATTTTCTCCTTCATCATTGACCTTGCAAACTCAACAAGAGTTCTATTTCTTCTCTCTGTTACACCATTTTGTTGAGGAGAGTACCTGCAAGTAATTTCCCTTTTTATACCTGCATTCCACAAGTAATCACTGAACTCATTAGAGAAATACTCTCCCCCTCCATCTGACCTTAGTCTCTTCAACTTATGACCTGTAATTCTCTCTGCATACACATGATAATGTTTAAATGTATTGAACACCTCTGACTTATCTTTGATCACATAGATAGTGATCCATCTGGTAGCATCATCAACATAAATCACATAGTACCTTGAACCATTGATACTGAAATCCTTTGATGGTCCCCACACATCTGTGTGTACCAACTCAAGCTTCTCTGAATACATAAAACCATGCTTGGAATAAGATTGCTTATGAGCCTTACCTAATTGACATGCTTCACATCTGTATGTCATATGTTGACCTGCAACATTAGGCAATCCAAGCACTGAACCATTTTTAACCATATCCTTGATACCTCTTTCATTAAAATGTCCAAACCTCTTATGCGAAAGATCTAACTCAGAGATCTTATGTCCACCATAAGTGAACAAGGCATGACCAACATTACCTTGAATCTTCAATGTGAACAATCTTCCTTCTTTCTTCCCTGAAACAATTTGTTTATACCCATTGCTAGGGTCTTCCACAAACACTCCTTCATTAGTGAACCTAACTTCATAACCTTTTCAACAATTTGTCCTACACTTATCAGATTTTTAGGAATTGTAGGAACATACAAAACCTTACTCAAGAGAATACTTCCATCCTTGGCCTTCAATGATCCAATTGACTTCACATTGTGCTTTGTATTATCACCTGTTTGAACTACATGATTAGTTACCTTATTTTCCAAATCAGTCATCAAGGCTATGTTACCATTCAGATGATTACTACATCCTGAGTCAATGTAGAAGACTCTTTGATCTTCACTTTTCCTTTCACAATTTGCATTCATTATCAATGTTGAATATTCCTTCTGATCTGAAGCATAGTTGTAGTAGGTATTGTTGTATTGTTGGCTTTGGAATCCTCTACCTTCATTTCTTCCAAAGTAACCTCTACTACCTCTACCTCTGAAATTACCTCTTTGATTTCTGCCACCTCTTCCTCTTGAATTAAAGTTCTGATTATATCCACCATTACTCTGAGTATTATGCCAACAATCATTAGCTAAGTGATTTGTCTTACCACAAATCCAGCAAGCTTTGACTCCTTCTTTATTACTCCTGCCTCTTCCTCTACCTTTCCCACCTCCTCTTCCTCTTAGGAAGTTAGCTTGGCTAGTTGTACCTTCATCCTCATTTGCTTGTTGCTTTCCTTTGATATTCTTCTTCTTATCCTTTGAATACATTGCATGAACTGTACTCTTGTCACCTTCACCTTTGACATCCTGCTCAAAGGTTAACATATGTCCTAACAACTGATTTAAGTCAAGAGTAAAATGATTAAGTGATAATTCAATAGACAAAATGAATGGCTTCCATTTGTCATCACCTCTCAAACCTGTGAGGATTTGCCTTACCAATTTATCCTCCTCAATGTCTTCATCAACTGCTCCTAATGCATCTGCAATGTCCTTCATCCTTGTTACATAGTCTGAGATGGATTGAGAGGCCTTCTTCTTGAAAGTGGTAAATTCTGCCCACAAAGATGCCTTCCTTGACTTTGTGGTGTTTTGGAAATGGCTCCTCCAAAGCAATCCATATATCACTTGCACTTTTCAAGACCTCTAATATGAGGTAGCAAGTAGTCATTGATTGCCATATAGATAATGCTCCTAGCTTGAGCATCTTCCTTCATCCGATTCTTCAAATCTGATAATTCCTCCCTAGTTGGAACACTAGGATCTCTGAACTAAGGCTTTTCTTCTTCACTTGTAATATAAGCTATCAAGTCTTTGCTCATAAGATGAGCTTCCATCCTCATTGACCATGCTGGATAGTTCTCTCTATCCAACTTCTCTATCTGAAGAGAATCTCCCATCCTTTCTTCACCTGTGTATTGAATTCTTCAAACTTTATGATTAATAGATGTACCTTTGCTTTGAATGATACTCCTTTTGTCTTCCTTGATGTCGTATGGCCTCGTTCTCAAGCTTTGCTCTTAAGCTTTCACCTTTTGAACCTTGAGATGTTGAATTCTTTATGACTGTAGCAGTCGGGATCCTCCTTTCTTCAATTCTGATGCTTCCTGCTCTGATACCACTGATGGACAGTGTTAATCTCCAAAACAACAAGCTACTCTTGAAGTTAGAGCACCTCTATAACAAGAGTAACTCAAACCTTCACCAATTTTAGAGGATCAATGATCAATTATGAAGATTTTGAAAAACTTGTGAAGGAGATGACTACATAGAAAGTCTGCTGCACATATCTCTCTCATTAACTTATCAATTGTGTAACGTTTTCTATGAAACTTTGCACAAGGTGTCATCTATAGTTTTTGCACCTTCTCCAAGTTGAATCACTCCAAAAGATTCAGTAGATCTTGAGAAATGATCTCAACAAGTTACCTATGTCTAAAACTAGTCTTCTGAAAAGTCGATTCAGACACCTATAACTTCTAACACTTGCTTCTCTCAATCTAGAACCCGTTTATACAAATGTTTTTAGCCATAGATGGCTTACCTTCTAAATTAAATTTTGACTCCTTATTCATGTAAAACTTTAACCTGTGCACTGAGAAATGATCAGATCATTGACCAACGAGATTGCGCCTGTTTCAGGAAACAGTGAACACTTCTTCACATATGAATGTTCCTACTCATAATTCTCAGAGCCTGTTTACAATTAGGCTCTCAAACTTTAACCATAGACTCATTAACTACGGACTTAGAAATCTAAAAAAGGATTCTTGAAATGATCATGTACATAAGGAGAATGCACAGAAACATCGGGCACAATTTTCTTTCATTCCTGAAGGAATTTTACAACTGAGTGAGAGAGATTCTACTCACTTCTAAGATGTCTAATGACTCATACAACTACCAATTTCTCTATTCACATGATCTCACATATTTTCCCTGACTTTTTACTTATATATATAGCCATATATATACAAGCTTATGCCCATACAAAAGATATATATGAGTTGTCTCTAAATTAATGTACATATGTGTACACATCTTCATCTTCTGAATATGCACTTCCTTCATGCTTCATGACTTGGTCTTTTCTTCAGTCCTTGACTTCAATTCTTCACCCAAAACTTCAATTGTTGATTGCCCTACACCAACCTGAGTGGTGCATAATTGCAAGTGACAATTGATTTGGAGTTGTTGAAGAACATTGGAGAAGACCAGGTGAGAAGAAAAGTCAAAAAGTGCAATAGTAGGGAAGTTCAAAAAAAACACGATTCTCATCTCAAAACCCCGATTTTCAATAAGATAATGAAGTTGATTCAGTTGCAATATTGGGCATTAAGGTAATTCATTTTAAGGTTTCATAAGTTGCACAATTGAAGGAAATAAAAATTTCAGTAAGAATTGAGCATCAAGTGATCATATTTGAGAATTGGACACAAAATCGTGATTTTCATCAGTAGGAGAAAGCATGAAAATTCTATTTCAGGGGACAAGATTTTATAAATAAAACAACAAACTTGCACAAGAACAAGACTCATTAAAGTGGGAACTCAAAATTGTTAAAAATCACTCACAATCGTGATTGTCTGAAGCCTATAAAAGCATGAACTCACTTCAAAATTAGTGAATTGACTGAGAGAGTGAGTGAAGAGAGAAGTAGCAAAATCCCGATTCCCTACAAACTCAGAGTTTTTGGGAAATTTTTGATCAAGCAAAAAGGTAGCTTTCTCCACATTGATTTTCCACATATATTCAAGTTGAAAATATTTGGTTAAGATAAGAAAAACAGAAAAACAGAATCTCTGAAAATGCCTTGGAGGAACATTTTCATAATATAACTAAGTCAAGGAAGGCATCAGTATGGGCATAGTTTACTACATTCAAGAAGAAGGCTTCAGAATCAATATCTGATTATGTGGCAAAGATGCAACACATTGTTGATTCTTTAGGTGCAATTGATGAAGACATTGAGCAAGATAAATTGGTAAGACAAATCCTTACAAGTTTAAGAGGAGATGAGAAGTGGAAGCCCTTTATATTATCAATAGAACTTTCAGTGGATCATTTTACTCCTAATTTGAATCAATTACTAGGTCATATGCTAACTTTTGAGCATGATATCCAAGGGGATATTGATAAAAGTGTAGGTCAAGCAATGTATTCCAAGGATAAGAAGAAGAATAGCAAACGACACCAAAAATCAATTGAAGATGAAGGCACTCCAAGTCAAGCAAACTTCATAAGAGGAAGAGAAAGTGGTGGAAGTAGAGGAAGAGGCAGAAACAACAAGGATAATGTTAAAGCTTGTTGGATATGTGGTAAGACTAATTATCTAGCTCATGAATGTTGGCATAATAATCAAAGTATTAGCAGCTTTAATTAGAACTATAATCAAAGAGGCAGAGGTGGAAGAAATAAGAGAGGAAGCTTTAGAGGTAGAGGTAATAGAGGCTTCTTTGAGAGGAATGACGGAAGAAGCTTTCAAGGCCAATCTTACAATATAACTCAGGAGATCATCAATGAACAAAAGGCAGCCCATAAGGTATAGCTATGATACTTCATTCTTGACTACTAAAGATTATTCCTACATGATAAAAACAGATGAAGATCCTTCTACATATGATGAGGCAAAAGGAAAGGAGAAGTGGGAGAAATCTATGAAGGAAGAGTATGATGCACTCATTGAGAATGATACTTGGGACTTAGTACCC
>CM035413.1:107939864-107959864 GCA_020310875.1 Ceratopteris richardii
TCAAAAAGAAGTCGAATCAAAGCATTAGTGACTATGTTACTAAAATGAAGGATCTAGCAGACAGTCTTGGATCCATAAATGAAGATATCAAAGACCATAGATTGATAGCACAAGTGCTCACAGGTTTGAGAGGAGATGAAAGGTGGAAACCTTTCGTACTTTCAACTGAACTCTCCTTAAATCATTTTGTTCCAGATTTAAATCAGTTGCTAGGACTGATGCTCACATATGAGCAAGACCTGAAAGGAGATGGAGATAAAGGACAAAGCTATGCAATGTACATGAAGAACAAAAAGAAAGGAGATAAAGGTAAGTCAAAAGATGAAGAAGAGTCGAGCTCTCGGGTTTATTATGCTAGAGGCAAAGGCACCGGCAGAGGAAGAGCAAGAGCCTTTGGAAGAGGAAGAAGCAGTCTCAATATCAACAAGAAAGCTTGCTGGATTTGTGGACTAAGTAATCATCTGGCTTATGACTATTGGCATAATCAACAAGGTTCAAATCAAAATCAGAATAGTAATAGCAGAGGCAGAAGCGAAAGATATCAAAGAGGTAGGCAAAACCAAAGAGGAGGCTATGGCAGAGGTGGAACAAGAAGTTGGGGACAAAATCAATCCTACAACACCACCTACAACAACTACGAAAATGACACGCAGAATGAAAGTCATACATCGTTGATGATGAACTCTATCAGCACATCAGAAAACGAAGACCTAAAGGTATTTTACATTGACTCCGGATGTTCTAATCATTTGTCAGGAAATATAGAATTGATGTCAGAACTGGAAAAAGGTAGTTCGTGTCACACTGTTCAAACAGGTGACAATACAAGACATAGTGTTCATTCAATTGGAAAAGTGAAGTGTAAGAGTGGAGCAGATTTGCTAACCAATGTTTTGTATGTTCCGACAGTACCGAAAAATTTGATCAACGTAGGACAGATAGTTGAAAAAGGTTTTCAGGTCAGATTTACAAATAAAGGAGTATTTGTAGAAGATCCCGAGAACGGATACAATTAGATCGTCTCTGGTAAGAAAGAAGGCAGACTCTTTACTTTAAGAGTACAAGGGAACATTGGCCAAGCATTGCTCACACATAATGAAAAGGTGATTACAGAACTTGATCTCTGGCATAAGAGATTAGGTCATTTCAATGAAAAAGGAATTAAAGCTATGATAGCAAATCAGTCTGTATTGGGTTTACCAAACGTACAGAACCAACATATGATTCATAAGTGCGAAGCTTGTCAGATGGGAAAAGCCCATAGATTACCTTTCCAGAAGAAAGGATTCAAACATGATGGAGTACTTGAACTCATACATATAGATGTATGGGGTCCAACAAAAGAAGGATCGATCAGCGGTTCAAGGTACTATGTTTAATTCATTGATGATGCTACAAGATGGATAACGTTATATGTCTTAAAAGAAAAATCAGAAGTATTTGAAGCCTTTAAGCATTTTCATGCATATGCTGAAAGACTCACAGGAAGAAAGCTTAAGAGACTGAGGTCTGACGGAGGGGGAGAATACTTCTCCTGAGAGTTCAATGATTATCTTTGGAATGCAGGTATCAAAAGAGAAATAACTTGCAGGTATACACCGCAACAAAGCGGAGTAGCAGAAAGAAGGAACCGAACTCTAGTTGAGTTTGCACGAGCCATGTTAAACGAGAAGGATTGTCCAAATTATCTTTGGGCTGAAGCCGTAAACACAGCGACATACTTGGTAAACAGATTACCATCTACAACTTTAGATGGAATGACCCCTTATGAAGCTTGGTGGGGAAAGAAGCCAACACTTGATCACTGCAAAGTGTTTGGATCAGTCGCTTATGCTTATGTACCGTCTCATCTCAGACATAAGCTTGAATCAAAAGCAGAAAAATATGTGTTCGTCGGATATGATGAAAGACAGATGGGTTACAGGTTATGGAGCCCTCTAACTAAGCAGTTTATTGTTTCAAGAGATGTTACGTTTGATGAACAAAAGCTGGTATATAGATCAAGGTCAAACAACTAAAGAATTTGAAGAAGAAGTCAGAAGAAAAGAAAAAGGAAAATCAATTGTGCTGGTGAATAGAGATGAAGATCATATGCAGGCGAGTACGTCCAGGATCGGATCAGGTATGAGAAACAAAGATGAAGAAGTGTATTCAGATACACATGAAGAGTTTGAACCAAGAAGGTCAAACAGGAATAGAAGACAACCGGAAAGGTACTCGTATGATACTTCATACATAACTCAGAAAGACTATGCATATATGGTCAAAGATGATGAAGAACCTCAGAGCTATGCTGAAGCTAAAGGAAAGAAGCAATGGGAAGAAGCAATGGAAGAAGAGTTCACTGCACTAGAGGAGAACAAGACTTGGGAGCTTGTTCCTAAACCAAATGGTAAGAGAGTAATTGGAAGTAAATGGGTTTACAAAATAAAGAAGCTTACAGATGGAAGGATAGCCAGATATAAGGCTAGACTGGTAGTCAAGGGCTATGCTCAAA
The DNA here is from genome assembly GCA_020310875.1 of Ceratopteris richardii. Lineage (NCBI taxonomy): Eukaryota > Viridiplantae > Streptophyta > Polypodiopsida > Polypodiales > Pteridaceae > Ceratopteris > Ceratopteris richardii. The sequence goes on from CM035413.1 coordinate 107,942,362, forward strand.
CACCTGGCATAGATTATGATGAGACGTTTAGTCCGGTGGCAAAGATGTCAACCATAAGGACAGTGATTGGTATAGCAGCATCAAAAGGATGGAAGATAAGTCAGTTAGACATTACGAATGCATTTCTGAACGGATATATATCAGATGGAGTTTACATGGAGCAGCCTGAAGGGTTTGTAAGCTCCAGATACCCAAAATTTGTGTGCAGGTTAAGAAAAGCACTTTATGGACTGAAGCAAGCTCCAAGAGCTTGGAACTACAGACTCGTGAAGTATCTAAACGAACTTGGATACCAAAGTTCAAAGGCAGATGCAAGTGTACTCATTAAAAGAACAGACGAAGGAATGATCTACATTTGCATTTATGTAGACGACATAATAATTACAGGTACCTCAGATGCAGGAATCACAGAGGTGAAGAAACTACTTGAAAAGGAGTTTAAGATCAGTGACCTAGGAAAGTTTTCATACTTTCTTGGAATGGAAGTCACTTATACAGACCACGGCGTATATGTATCACAAGAAAGGTATCTTCTGAATATATTGAAGAAATTTGATATGCAGAATTGCAGAGAAGCTTCAACACCGCTTGAAGCCAATCACAAACTCAGTAAATATGATGGCACAGATTACAAAGATATGACAAAGTATCAGTCGTTAGTAGGTAGTTTGATTTATGCTACACTAACGAGACCTGACTTGAGGTATGCAGTGGGAGTTTTATCATAGTTTATGCATTGTCCAAAAGACCCACATTGGATTGCAGGTCAAAGAGTTCTCAGATATATAAAGAGAACTATTAAGGAAGGATTATACTATCCTTATACGTCAGATATAAATTTGAGAGCCTATAGTGACTCAGACTGGGCAGGTAACCAGGATGACAGAAGATCGACACATGGGTATATGATATACCTAGGAGATAAGCTAGTAAACTAGTGCTCGAAGAAACAACACATAGTGGCTTTATCATCAACAGAAGTTGAATACAAAGGACTGGTAGAAGCAGCCAAAGAAGTGATATGGATGCAGACCTTGCTCAAAAGCTTGGGCATTGATCAAGGTATACCAATTATACATGGAGACAATATGAGCTCTCTATATCTTGCAGCGAATCTGGTGTTTCACGCAAGAACAAAACACATAGAGATTCAGTATCATTTCCTGAGGGGAAAAGGTAATGGAGAAGGAGTTAGAAATTGTATACACTCCGACAAAAGATCAGATTGCAGATATGCTGACGAAGAGTTTGGATGGAACAAAGATAAACAGATTCAAAGAAAAGGCAGGTATAAAAGAAAGAAAGATATATGAAGACCGGAAGATGCAAATTAGTGATTGAGGGGGAGCTATTGAAGAATCACTCATGAATTTGGCATCCAGACAAAAAGGGGAAGGAGAAAAGACAAGAGAAGCAGAATTAAAGAAGCACGACCAAACTGTACAGCGTGCAGAATCAGAAAACCGAATCAAGAATTGTAAATATGAGAACAGGACGTGTAATAGAGTAGAGAACAGGGGAGTGCGCATAACGCACATAAAGAAGGATCGTGGAGCATACCGAAAGTGGAAGGCACGGAAGAGCGTGGAAGAATGAAGACTATATATATATCAATCAAGAATTGAGCAATAGAGTGAGATGAAAAATAGCAGATGCGTAGAGACGCAAAGATACAGATATACAGATAAGAGAGAGATAGAAGACGCCATAGATCGTGTATGTAGTATAGAAGACGCCATAGATCGCGTATGTAAAGATGAATAACAGAAACCTGAAATGTCAGGTATTCATCTGAGAGAGATGGTAATAAGAAACTACTCAGTGTAGGAGAGTTTCTATAGCTTGAGCAAGAAGAGGCCAAGCTTGTTTGTACACATCTTCTCAAATAGAAAACACATGTTCATGTGGAAGCTCTGCGCGCATTCTTCGTATGAGTAGCAGTTTGATTATTTTATGTTACGGTTAAAGTTAGTTAACAGTTATAGTTTCACCGTATACGTACTTTTGGTCACTTACGATTTACTCAATAAACATGTTTTTCAGGAAGAACCATGAAGTATATCTCGCAGAATAATATAGAGTTTTGTATGAGACATAGCTTCTTTTGTAGCTAGAAGTCTCTACTTTATACGGATGAAAGTTTCTGGTGAAATGGATATGTACACACAGTACAAAGTCAGACCGAAAATAGCACTCTGAACTGATGAAGTTTTCCTCTAAACTTCAGGAAGAGTTCTGTCAGTAAGGGAAGTTCACTCATCACTTCCTTGCTTCACGTATAAAGATTTGAAACAATTACGAACAGAATTGAAGATCATTCCGGTAAGATTCCGGTAAATTTCGGTGACAGTCCAGTAACAATCCGGTGAAGTTCCGGTGGAATTCCAAGAGAATTCAAAGCACACTCTAATAGAGTTTGAGTGGCAGAAGCCCTGTTAAGCTAATGTTGATTATAGAGGTGTTCTAACATCACTGTAGTTTAACACTAATTCGGTGGTGCAGCAAATTTCCGTAGGCTTGATAAGTTTCGAGTCTTTGCTGCGGCAGACGGGTGGTACCGGAAGCTTACCACTATCAGAGATATAAAAGCGGTACTACCGAAGACGTCAACCACCCCAACAAACATCTTGTATAACCTTTGTCATGTAGGCACAATGACGAGCCATATAATTGTCATATGTCAATCGTTGTACTGAATTCGGCATCGTCCCAGATCTTTTTGGTCCTTGGTGAGTTCGCCTTATATCATCTACATGTGCTTTTCTTACTCCTGGAGTCTTCACCGAGGGCAATCCAAGTTCCTCATCAAGACTCTTTTCTGAACCGCTCGAATCTCCATCAAGGTCTTCAAAACCTACACATCTTTTACTACTAGTAGAAAGCTTTTCTCTACCTTTCTTGGATGTATTTGATGAATTTAATTGACTGAAATTTCCATGCAATCTTCTTTCCATGGATTTGAGTTGGAACTATTGCTTGGTGATGCATCCGGTCCACTCAAAACTCGAGATTTTGCACTTGATTTTTCAGAATCTTCTTTGTCATTTTGTTCAAGATTTAGTTCTTCTTTGGCATCTGCATAGAAGCTTGACATTTCATCAAATACCACATCTCTGCTCACCTTCACCTGTTGTGTGAGTGGGCTATAACGTCTATATCCCTTTTGCTCAAGGGAGTAATGAAGACACATTTTTCTACTTTTGGATCAAGCTTCATCCTCAGCTCATCTAGAACATGTACATATGCAATATAGCCAAAAACTTTCATATGTTATACGTTTGGATTTTTACCTATGAGCTTTTCTTCAGGTGTAACTTGATCTACATTAGTAGCTGGAGTTCTGTTCATAATGTCTACACCCGTATGCACAGCTTCTAACCAATAACAATGAGGCATATTCTTCTCAGCCACAAGGCTCTTGCTATTTCTGCAATATGTCTGTTTTTGCATTCATCAATGCCATTCTATTGTGGTGTGTACCTGCATGAAAACTAATGTCGAATTCCATGACTTTTAAGAAAGTTTCAAAACTCATTTGTCATGTATTCACCTCCTCCATTAGATCTTAATGTTTGAATATACTTCCCTATCTACTTTTCCACCATAGCTTTAAAATTTTGGAAGTGAGTGAACACCTCACTCTTCTCTTTCATGACATATACCCACACTTTCCGTGTATGGTCCTTAATGAATGAAACATCAAACCTACAACTACCCATAGATGTGGTCTTTGTAGGATCCCAAACATATGTATGTACTATTTTTAGCACATTCTCACTAGCATGCTTATCATGTGGGAATGATGATCTTGACTATTTACCAAATTGACATGTTGCACATACCTTTTGCATCTCTGAAACCTTGAAATTTGGTAGTCCATGAACAATCTCCTTTGAGAGCATCAATTTCAGCCTTTGCAAATTTGCATGTCCGCTTCTTTTGTGCTAGATCTCTATATCAACAATAAGTCTTGCACCTTTTTCAAACATGGCTGCAATCATTTCAGGAATTTTCACATTTAAGGTGAACATCCTACCCACTTTGTTTCCTTTGGAAATCAATCGTCCAACCTGTTTGTACTCTTTTACATATAACCCATCAGCATTGAACCTGACTTGTAATCCCTGGTCAACCATTTGTCCAACGAAAACCAGATTCTTTGTTATGTTTGGAACATGCAACACATTAGCAAGATGTTTTACCTTCCTGTCCTCCATAGACAATGCTATGTTTCCTATATGCTCAATAGGATGTGATGTATCATCACCTGTTTCAACATATCCAAGAATTGGAAAGTTTTGCAAACTACTAAACCATTTTGCATGACTGGTCATGTGATTTGAAGCACTTGAATCAACATACTAGACATTATCATTCGATTTTGAAACACCAATAGACATCGTATTCATCATGTGATGTTGAACCATGAACATCTTCTTAGAATCCCTGCACTTCTGGATGCATAGTTGTTTTGCTACCTTTTGTTATTTTGATTCTTCAACCTACAATCATGTTCAAAGTGTCCAACTTTATGAGAATTTTAGCATCCTTTACTGTCATTACATAAATCATTTCTTTGGAAATTTCTGCAACCTCTTTGGCTCCCCCTGCCTTGAAACTATCCTCTTCCTAATTCTATTGTTGACCTTGGCCTTGGTTACTGTTTCCTCTTCCACTTCTGAAACCTCTACCTCTGCCCCTTTATCTGCCAGAGTAGAATACTTGCTCAAAACTAGATTTTCATTGGGAGTTTGAATCCTCACCAAGATTCTTTTCTTCAATAATCAGCATAGATACCAGATTAGCAAAATTTCCAATATTTTCCCTAGTCTGTATAGAAGTTCTGAACTGCTATGCAGCTCCTAAACCACAAAGGCACACTTCCACCTTATCATCATCTACATTCACGCCAATAGATGCAAGTGACTCACATATGCTTTTGATTTTCAGGGTGTAGTCACTTACCGACATGCTCTTCTTCTCCAATGTATACAACTCGCTCTTGAATTGCAATTTCCGTGCCTTTGTATTCGTCTCATACAATGTGACCAAACTCTTCCAAGCCTCTTTTGGAGTCTTGGCATCCTGTATGTGTCCAATCATGCTATCCTGTATGCTAACAAATAGCCAATGCATTAGCTTTCGTGTTCCTTGATTCCATTCCTCATATGCTCTTAACTGCTCTGCAGTCTGATTCCTTTCTGGTAACTAGGAAGCATTTTTGTTGTTTCCTTCGATGTAGTTCCAGTAACCCTTTCCCATCACGAAATTCTTCATTATGAATCTCCAAGCATGGAATTTGTTCTTGTCCAGCTTATCACTCATAAGGTGACTCATTACATCTGTGTTTGCCATTTTTGCAGCAATTCTAAATAGTGCAAAACACTACAAGCAGCACTTCTGCTTGAACACTGTTGCACTATGATGTAATAATTTGATCTCAGAAAAACACAATTTTGTGTGACGAACTAGCAGGGTTGGTAGCAAAAAAATTGAGAGTACAAGGACACAGGAACTACCAGAACCCCCCCTTGAGAGTACCAATGTTAAGAAAAAAAGAGGAGGTTTAGGGTTGTTGTTGAGGGTTCAAGGGGTTCAACACAAACATCTGAATAAAGAACAAATCAGAATTGCTCATTTCCCATTTTTGCCTTGATCTTCTTTGCAGAGATTCCACTGAAAACGCCACCGAAAATTCACCGAAAATGCACCGAAATTCCTCATTCCGGTAACTTTTATCGATTCAGCATTTCACAATCACATTTCAAATTCCACATTGCTAAGTGTAACAGCGTCTTACACACTCACAGACACATGAATTACCATGCGTTTCTATACAGATAATTTAAACCTCTCTATTGACTTTACAAGAAATAGAAGCTTATAAAACAAGGAACTTTATCTTGCAAACATTTGTTGTTCTTTCTTTGATAAACTTGACACCGCAGATTACAGAATTGTAAGTAATAGAACTTCATAATTAGAATTTGATTACACCACAAGTTTCCATCACTAGCATGTCTGTGTAATGTTTTCTGCAGAATCTGTTCGAAGTACTCTGAAATTTCGGTTAGGAGAACTTCTCTTTCTTACAGGTGTTGCACTCTTTCTTCTAGTAACTTCTTCTCTTTTCGATCTGTCGCCCTCTTCCTTCTGGTAACTTCTCTCTCTCGTGGTTGTCGCGCACCTTCCTTTTGTAAATTCTCCCTTGCGACGTGTCCTTTTTAATCTCAACATAGCCATCTTTTTTCTTTTTATTTTTATTTTATTTTTCTAGATTTCCTTGCCTTCAACACTTGGCACAGCCCGCTGGGTAATTTTGTTAAAAATTAGACTTGCCTTCAACACTTGGCACAGCCCGGTGGGTAATTTTGTTAATCATTGATATTAACAAGTATTTTTGTTTGCTCATGCCAAGACAACCTTTCCTCTTGCAAAACTAAGAAATCAGAAATTTGCTGCAACCTCTTCTTCATTCCTGATACATCATAATCTGAAATGTTAACATCCTTCGACATTTTCTCACCTACTGCTTGTAGCTGTTCCTCCCTTCTTCTCTTTTGGGACAACTTAAAATCTGTTCCGAATTCTTTCGGTTGCTCAACACCATCTAGCACCTGCAACAAAATATCCTCTTGTATCCTTGCTTCTCGTACATCAGGTTGAACCGTCTGACCAACCGGTTTCAGCTCTTGTGCAATATAACCTGCACAACGAAGATCTTCACACATCTCTGAAGGTCTATCCATTACTTCTTTCGCTGCTAGCTGTGCGTGCTCTGGACTCATCACTTGATGACCACGAACATTTATCTCCTTTGGCCACACTATCTTCTAACCTTCGACTAGCTGCACGAACTCGAATAATGCGGCTAAATATGCTGATAGCCTACTCTTTGACTGCGTTTTACGCCTATCACCAACAAAGATCTCACTATGTAGGTGATCATACACCCAATGAGCCCAACTTACTTTTCCACCTGCCTCTGTAAGCCACAGGTGCGAAATTCTCCCTGGACATAGAATCATATTTAATGATAAAACATAATCTTTCCAAATACCATTTTAGCTGCTCCCTTCAACCATAGCTTGCGTTCTTCATCATATAGTACTGCCGTCTTCCTTCTCTGGATCCAAAGTCTTTCTTCAAAGCCTCCTCCGAACATTTTGGAATGACTACATCATCATGTATGGCAATTAAAATAATTCTGCAACTAATTCCGGTGAAAATTTTACCTGAAGTGCTAACTGACCCTTCGTTTTCCGAATGCTTTCCAGCTGGCTCTTTTCATTATAATTGCATCTCTAGCGCTCCCATGGCAACGTAGCGAACTGAAATAACCCAATCCTTCTGAGCCAATTCTCATTCAGAGCAGACTGTGTATCAACTTCCACTTTAAAGTCTGTGAATGACCCCATAAGCGTTTGCACACCCTTAGTCGTTACAGATGGCATTGATATTTCATCTTCATCCTCCTGTAACGAACTATCACTCTCCTCTATTGTGGTTTCTTCCTTTCGCACTACAATTTCTCTCTTTCTCATACACCCTCTCATGACTCCTAATCCAGGAACTAATACAGAAAACGCAGGAAAAAGTATTATCCTGGAAGCCATTAAGTACAACTGAAAATATTCGTTCCACAAGTGCGAATGCTTGAACTCCCACTTACTGCAATGATGAACGTACTTACGCACGTAACACTTCCTACGACTCAATAATATTGTAGTATGGATTATCATAAAAATCATCAACAATCGATTGCCCCACATATCAATAACCCACTTAACAAATCTTCTACTCGTGCCAGAAGAATCAGGGAACAGAACACTCATGCGTACTTCAAGAATACGAAATTGATATTTAAATTCCTCAATACGGCATTTTATAATGCAAAAACTTCCAACCATACAATCCCGACAAATTGTACTTTGCAAGATAATCATTGGTCGAATACTAGCTTTCTTTTGATATTCCCCTCGATGCCTCTGCTTCTTATAGATCTGTTGACTCGTAATACGAAGTATACTTATTTCCAACATCTCATTACTTGCAGACCTGGAATATTCCTTAGTTTGTACACCCTGATTCAACAATGCTTCATTATCCATCATTGGCCCTGGACTAACCCTTAGCTCACTATTGAATTGCAACTGTAAACCAAGTCTCCATTGTAATCGTAAAAATTTACTTAATGTAGCTTTAGACCAACACGAGGTCAAAAAACACTGTACCAGAGATAAAAATGCAGAGAAATAAACTCTTTTACTGCGATGATCACAAACATTGCTGAAATGTTGTTCTCGATTATGAACGACTTGCACCACATTAGCAGATAACCAGTCCAAATGTGGCGGCTTCCCTTGAAATAATTCCAGCCTAAATCCATTTATTGGCTTGTCCATCCATGTGCCAAACACATCTGCCACTCGAAAAGTGCCTTGACCCAAATCTTGCACAATCTGATATGGGCCCCTATATCTCAATGTAAGCTTTCCTGGATGGGGTCCTAGCTTAGAGTTATACACCATCACCCAATCGCCTTCTTTAAATAACTTAAACTTCACATTCTTATTTACCTAGGCTTGTCTCCGCCTTTGAATCACCTCCGTAATATATGCACTTATCAAACGATCTTCCTCAATCTGTAAAAGATATTTGCTCCTATGTTTAATCGATAACTCAGACGACATCTTCTCTGCCGTAATCCGCAAACTTGGAACTACAAACTCCATAGGTACTACTGCCTCCAATCCGTATACCAATCGGAAAGGTGTCATACCTGTTGTCACTTTAAATGCTGTTTTGAATGACCACAAAGTTGAGTCAAGAAACAAATCCCAATTGTGCTGATTTTCATGCACTAACTTTTTAAGAATACGCATAAAAGTTTTATTCGTGCTTTCTGCCTGCCCATTCACTTGAGGATGATAGGCTATAGTCTTTTTATGCAAGATTAAATGAATCCTTGTTAGCTTTGAAATCACCTCATTCAGAAAATGAGTACCTCTATCACTCACTAACTCAATCGGACACCCAAACCTGGTCATAATATTACGATAAAGAAATTTAGCCACACTTGCTGCCTTATTATCCTTCAATGCCACTGCTTCCACCCATTTCGTACAATAATCTGTTGCCACCAATATATATCTATTACCCCGCTGAGTGGTAGGTTTAATAGGCCCCACAAAATCCATGCCCCATGTTTGGAAAGGATCTAGTGGTAATATCGGATTATCAGTCATCCGATTAGAGTTATTAGGTTGACCTAACCTTTGGCAAATCACACATCCTTTGGCATACTCATGTGCATCTTTTAACACCGTCGGCCACCACAACCCAGCTTGTAATACCTTCTTGCTTGTAATATCTCCTGACAAATGACCTCCCGCTGAACCTGAATGTGCTTCCTGTAAGACAACTGGTTGTTCGAAATCTGGTACACACCTCCTTATAACCTGATCCACCCCCTTTTTGTATAGTGCTCCTGCTATAACCAAATACAGCCTACTTTTAAGAGCAAACTTCCTCCTCTGATCAGGTGTAAAATACTGTGGTAAAGCACCCTCCGTCAGAAAAATTAATAACTGATCATACCACGAATCTGCCTCTACCACCTGTGCCGTAAACAACTCAGCATCTGGAAATACATCAAGTGCACCGGTGGGTGTTTCTCCTGATTCCAATCGACTAAAATAATCTGTCATCGCATGCTCTTTCCCAGGAGTATGCACAATCACAAAATCAAATTCTTGTAACAAAAGCATCCACCTGGCTAATCGGCCTGTTAATAAGGGCTTCTTGATTAAATAAACCAAAGCTTGATGATCCACATGAAAAACCACCTTATTGCCCAACAAATAATGTCAAAACTTGTTAAGGGCATATACCATTGCCAAAGCTTCCCTTTCCGTCACCGGATAATTTCTTTCAGCCACAACCAATACTCGACTGGCATAATAGACACGTCTATACCATCCTTTGTCTTTCTGCTGCATCAAAACTGCTCCTACGGCCACATCCGATGCATCGACAAATATGTGAAAAGGCACTCACCAATCGGGTGGTTACAAAATGGGTGCTACTGACACCATCTTTTTTAACAACTGAAACGCTTTCTCTTGAGCATCAGCCCACATAAACGGAACATCCTTCTTGGTCAAATGTGTTAGTGGTAAAGAAATGTTTGCTAAATATCTTAAGTATCGGGAATGCCACTTGATTTGACCCACAAACCGCATTACTTATTTAATGTTGGTTGGTGCTTTAGCTGTACTTATAGCTTCGATTTTGTTAATATCAATAGCCATCCCTGCTTGTGATATAACATGGCCCAATAAAATACCACTTCTGACTGCAATCACACTTTTAAATGGATTCAATACCATCCTAAACTGCCGACATCTTTCAGAACATGCTTTCAGGTGTAGTAAGTGCTTGCATAAAGTCCTGTAGATAAGGTTCAAACGCTTGATGCACCACATAATTGAATGATGGTGGTCCATTCTTCAAGCCAAAACTCATGACAGTAAACACATAAGCGCCAAATTCTATAATAAATGTTGTTTTATGTTGATCCTCCTCAGCCACACTGATCTGATTATAACCGAAAAATCCATCCAAAAAACTATACATTTCATGGCCTGCTACTGCATCCAACACTGCATCACAAAACGGCATAGGAAATGGGTATGTAACCGTTGCCGCATTTAACTTTCTATAATCAACACAAATTCTGAGCTTCCCATTCTTTTTGGGGACCACGATGATAGGAGATAGCCAAGTCACCTGATTCACCGGTTTAATAAATCCTACTGCCAACAATTTATCAATCTCTTCCTTCACTTGTTTAGCAAAATTAGGATTCATTCTATATCTTTGTTGCGCCACAGGTACTGCATCCGTCTTTAAATTAATCCTGTGTTGATGCAACTGCGGATCTATACCTTTCACTTGAGTATAATCCCAAGCAAACACATCTACATACTCTTTAAGCAAACAAATAAGATCCTCCTTAAACTTTCCTTCCAATGTTTTACCAATCCGCACCATCTTGGGTTCAACTTCGGTTCCTAAATTAACTTCTTGAAGCTCCTCCTCCTTCACCCGCATAGAACCTGCATACTTCTGATCATACATCTTTTCCGCCCGTGCAATTATCTCTTCCTCCTACTGTTCCATCTGTTTCTGCAGCGGAGTGTCTATACATTGATCAACTATCTTTTGTAACTGGGCACCTGCCACCTGTTCACCAGGAACTGGTCCTTCTACCTTTGACCCACCATTATAATCCTTACTTAACACTCTTGCAACATCGACTTCTAATACCGGCACCACCGTTGGGTTTGCTTGCAAAAACTTTTCCTCTTCATCATCTTCAATCCCATCTACTAAATTAATTGTCTGAGCCATAAGTGGTTTCTCCTGTACCGACATATTTTTCCGTCCATGCATAGGAATCGTCAGTTGCTTTTTACCTTTGGTAATCATTACGACATTCAAGCCCCAATCTTGCTTGACTTTGGTGAGCCGAAACCAAGGTCTTCCTAACAACCTTTCATACGGATACGCGGACTTAGACATTCGGATAACCACAAAGTTGACCATAAATGTCATACCAGAAACAATAATTTGTTGTTGCTTCAGAATGCCAACCGGCTGTACTCGTGTTTGATCCGCCATCTTTACCTGAACAGGTGCTGGAGCCAATACCCCTCTACCCATTTCAATAAAAATATTTTCAGGTAATATGTTTACTCCTGATCCTCCATCAAGCAACACTTCGGCAAATCGCCGCTGGTTGTACTGCACCTGAATTACTGGTACTACAGAATCCACATCTACTGGATCAATACTGTTAGCCAAAATTGAAGGGATCGACCTAACTTCCGGCTCTGCATCATATCCAAGTAGCTTTTTCAACAATTTCTCCCGAAACACAGGTACCAACGATAACAGTTGATCCAAGGACAACTGTAATGGTGAACTAATGATTTCATCAAACCAATCATTTGCCAAGCTTTGCTGTCGCGGTGCCTTATCCCGCTCCAGAATGGGAGGTATCGATTTCACACCCTGTTGTTGCTCAGTCTGACCTCCACACCTCACTTGATTAGGAGACTCCTCTCAAACCTGCTTCAAAACCTTGTCTCGGATTTGCCTTTGTTCCTGCCAATCAATAGGGCCTTTATTCCTTGATCTTGTAACCGCCAACACTTCAACCTCTTTACCTTTCCCACATTGTTTACAATCACACTGCCATTGGTTATTATTCTTAACGTACATTCGATCAGATGTACCGGGTGCATCATGGGCTCTATCCGCTTGCTCTGGCCATTCTATCAGCATGGCATTCGCCTGAGCCGCCTGCTGCCCCTGTTGTTGATGTTGTCCTTGTTGATTATGCTGATTATACCGAATGACGGGTTTACCTCTTTCTTCACGATGCTTTACCCACAAAGGGCAATTCGGCCCTATCCAATGATCAGGAGCTGAACAATACCCACAAGGCTTACCCTTGGTGGTCGACCTTGGTGATTGCCTTGTTGGTTATTCCCTTGCTGATTCCCTTGATCTCTCCATGGGGGTCTTACTTGTTGCTGTCTCGGAAAATTACCTCGCCCTTGGATAGGAATAGCCTGATTGGCCGCTACGTCATTTAGATTTCGATTGTCTTGCCGAGAATTTTGCCCTCTATGCTTAGGGTTATACCAACACTGTGTTGTTGTGTGTCCCTCTTTGTCACAAATATCACAAAATCATTTCTCCTTTGGAGCTAGTATAGAATATCCATGTCTCTTTAACTTATTAATCCATTCCTCCTCTTTACTATGCTTAGCTTTATGCTTACAATGTTTGTCATCACCATTTCATCATCATAGTCATCAGTGTCAGAATCACTTGAACTCTTGCTCGACTCCGTTGCTGAATCCGATTCAACCTCTGAACCAGAAATAGACTGCTTCTTTTTGGCTCGTCCAAACCTTCTTTCAACATGCGCCGCTGCTAATACTAATACATCAAAGCCATTTGCAATGTCCACACTGGCCACCGCATGTCTTATTGTGCTCCTTAATCCTTTCAAAAAAAATCCTGCCAACATCTCATCAGTAGATCGTTCATTACCTTGCAACCGTTCCATTAAAGTCCGGAACTTTTGAGCATAGTCTTCCACTAGCATTGTCTTTTGTCTGATGGCCCTCAACTTCCTTAATACATCGAAAGGCGTCTTTTCTTTTCTAAATCGTTGCAAGAATTCTATTTTTAAATCATCATATGTCGCAAAATGGGTAATGCCATATTGATTGAACCAGCTCATAGCTCATCCTTCCAACGTGGCTGCAAACTATTGAAGTTTAATATCATCACCGTACATAGCTGGATATCCATTCGCTGTCCATTTTATTTCAAATTGAGCTACATGGCAATCAGCATCCTCCTTAAAGGTTCCACTGAAATGAGCGGCTTTGACTTTGGGATTAGGAGGTGGTTGAGCCATTGGTTGTGGTTGAGGTGTGCGCCTAGTTCTTTGACCGGTCACCCCTGCAAGTGGGTCAAATTGGAGTCGTCTTCTTACCCCTACAGATGCTTCTGTGAGGAATAACGCTCCAAGTATGCCGCCCACTAACCTTGCCTCTGCTGCACCTGTTTCCCCCTGTTCCTCGTCACTGCCCAGAGCTTCCTGCTCCTCGGCCTCGTACCACTCGTAAAAGTCTGAAGATGTCTCCATGTTGCTGCTCTTGCCTGTGCCCTCGTAAAATATACTTTACCAAAACGGTTGCGCCTGCCCCTCATGCATTTCTTGAGGTTGCGTCAGCCGTACAGTAGGATTGCCAATTGTGTTGAGGGTTCAAGGGGTTCAACACAAACATCTGAATAAAGAACAAATCAGAATTGCTCATTTCCCATTTTTGCACCGATCTTCTTTGCAGAGATTCCACTGAAAACGCCACCGAAAATTCACCGGAAATGCACCGAAATTCCTCATTCCGGTAACTTTTATCGATTCAGCATTTCACAGTCACATTTCAAATTCCACATTGCTAAGTGTAACAACATCTTACACACTCACAGACACATGAATTACCATGCGCTTCTATACAGATAATTTAAACCTCTCTATTGACTTTACAGGAAATAGAAGCTTATAAAACAGGGAACTTTATCTTGCAAACATTTGCTGTTCTTTCTTTGATAAACTTGACACGGCAGATTACAGAATTGTAAGTAATAGAACTTCATAATTAGAGTTTGATTACACCACAAATTTCCATCACTAGCATGTCTGCGTAATGTTTTCTGCAGAATCTCTTCGAAGTACTCTAAAATTCCGGTTAGGAGAACTTCTCTTTCTTATAGTTGTTGCGCTCTTTCTTCTAGTAACTTCTTCTCTTTTCGATCTGTCGCCCTCTTCCTTCTGGTAACTTCTCTCTCTCACGGTTGTCACGCACCTTCCTTTTGTAACTTCTCCCTTGCGACGTGTCCTTTTTAATCTCAACATAGCCATCTTTTTTCTTTTTATTTTTATTTTATTTTTCCAGATTTCCCTACCTTCAACAGTTGTCAAAATCTTGCCCTTACAATAGAGAGCCAACTCAAGGAGTCAACTTATACCATCACATTGAGCAAAAGTACACCAACCACAACACCAAGAACTACCCATTTGACAGACAACCAAGATCAGTGGTACCACCTCAGTATAGACCATATGGATGTCCTCCTAGGGAAAAAGGGAGAGAAGCTCCCAGATATAACCCTTACCCAGGACCACATGGAGCACCAAGGCTATATGAATAGGGAGGATATGGCCAACCACATCTGATGCTAGGACAACAACCACCCCACCTACAAAATGTAGTAGCAGTAAAGTACACCCAACCGGAGGAAAATCTAGAAAAAGCCATAGTATCAAGAACACCATTGACCAACTCAAAAATGGGTAATCAAGGTTTTTATCAAAACCAAGCAGAGTTTTACTCCTATGATGCAAGCCTAATAGAATATGACCAGACTTATGATCAACAATACTATGGATATGAGAGATATGAAAATTCTTATGAACCAGAGTATGCTAATCTCATGTACACAACACCTAAGGTTCCAACTCCAATGAGACCACCCACTAGACTACCTGCCCCAAGAGGACCATTCTATAGGTGTGGAAGATATCACTTTATAAGGGAATGCATTTTGCCATACAACCCACCATCCCCCTAGGTATGGGAAGGTTAAAATTATGGTAAAGAACATTAGTTTCAGGATTGCCCTAAGAACCCCAACAAGGTTCCCACCACTACCTAGATCAATGTGATACAAGTGATCAAATCATCAGGAAGTGATAAAGAATACACAGTGCCACTAAAGGCTATCACTCAAGCCCAAGCCAAGGGGAATGTGGTAAAACTAATATTGTGCGAGCATGGAACGGATAAAAGACTAGAACCTAAAATTGAAGTAGTCGAGGATTCAGAAGACCTAGAGGAAACTGACAAAACAAGGAAGACTCAAAGATGGAAGGCTAGAAGAGAAGAATTCAAGAATAAATGGATGAAGAAGAAGATTGAATAGGAAGAGAAAATGGTGAAAGAAAGGAAGAATCATCAAGAACAAGAGGTGCAAAGGAACTCTCATCAAACGAGCAAAGAATCTAAGCCAATAGAGGAAGGATCAATTTTAGTAGACCCCATGCTAGAAGACTTGAACATGTGGTTGAAAGCTTCTCAGTCTAGAATCAAGACCGGATGTAGCATAGAGAAACATGGAAAAAGTTATCCAAGAGGAGAGTTCAAGAAGGAAAGACTGGGAATGTGTAGGAAACTAATAGAAATAGCTCAATCCACACTTGAACATACTATCTCAACCCTCCCCAAGAAAAGAATCCCAGAAGAAAAATTCAAGGAATGCTTGGATGCAAACAACCTAAGACTAGTCAAGGAAATACAAGAGGAGAAAAAGAGGGAAGACATTCAGAGTAACAAGGAAGAACAAGTCTTAGCGATTCCGGAATTAGAGGCAAATTGGCCACATGACATATGGGCTAGGATTCAAGAGGAACGGTGGAAAAAAATGAAGACTCTCTACCACCCTTTGAAGAATGACACTTGGGAAAATCAACCTATAACGAACTTAGAAGAGGTATATGATGGTGTCCATTCTAGATCAAAATCGGGAGGAAGCTAATAGCATATCCATGCTACCCAATTATATGGGAGAGTTTGAGACAAAATCGAAAGTGTTCCATGCTCCCACAATCAAAGGGCAAAGAGGAAGGATCCTGAAATGAGACTTCACATAACTTTTTAGAACTCAAGAAAATGAAACTACAATGTTCATTGACTATAGAGGAATTTTTGTGAGTGAAACCCCAACTATGGAAACAATTGGCTGAACAGTTGAAGGTAAAAATGGAAGAACCTATGGAAGAGAGTAAAGAAGTAGAGGCACTACCAACCATCCAGATCCCAATAGATAAAGTTGGTGAATTTAGTGAGGGAGATGAGGGAAATACATGCCTACCCATCACCTTTAATGGATACATGACTAAAGCGAGCTTAGACACCGGAGCAGGTGTATGCATAGCCAGTAAAGAGCTTTGGGAAAAATGGGGAAAGCCAACCTGATGACCCACACGAACGAAACTCCAGCTAGTAGATGGTCATGTTGAGAGACCATTAGGAATCCTAGAAAAGGTTATGTTGACCATGTGTGGAGTGGAAATCGAACATACTTTGGCCATATGCTAGTTTGAAAAAAGCTAGCAATTATGAAATGATTTTGGGATGACCATTCATGAGACAATTAAGAGTTGTGCAAGATTGGGGAAGGGATACATTGTATCTACAACACCATGCGACAACTACAAAGATAAATTTACATACCTTCTCATGTAGAGATGTACCCCCATTACAATGGAATTCAATCCATAGAGAAGAAGACAATATATCCATTCATAGTGCAGGATCTAGTGACCAATCATGGATGAAGGAAGATGTCCAGCTATGGATGTGTAAGGAGGCAAAAAGAAAGGAGAGGAGAATGGAATTGTGGCTAATAAGGCACAAGAATTATAGACCCATAGGAGACCTAGCATACATGCCTCAAACATTTCTTGATGAAGCATTCAAACTACATGGATGGATGGAAATATTAACCACCCTAGATGTGTGTGTAAATGAGGAGGTGTTGACCATGAATGAGTGTATAGATGAAGAAGGTTACGATGTGAATCTTTACATGGTAATCCTCCAAGAAATGGACGATGGTGAATTATTTGGAAAAGGAATTGAGAGAGGATTATGTGAGTATTGAAATGGAGCTAGAATTCGATTTTAAAGGAACAATACTTAAAAGAGATTAGCCCTGACAAAGAGGTAGAGATACCAACAGTATTCACCATAGAAAAGTACCAAGAGAAACAAGATGATGAGGAAGTTCAAGTATGAAAAGAGAAACCACCGGAACTTTTTGAGCTTCTAGAACACTTAAGTGGTATGAAATACAA
>CM035413.1:107967364-108277364 GCA_020310875.1 Ceratopteris richardii
TTTTATTTTAGCTGCATAAGTGTCATTGTATGTGTAGGGCTTTTGTTTGGTAGGCTTGGTGTCAGCAATCATGGGGATAGTATGAGAGCAAATTTTTGGATCTACTCCCTTCAAGTATCTATAGTGCCATGCAAACACGTCCCTGTATTCCCTTAATAGAGCTACAAGCTCTGCTTCTTCTTTTGCACTTAGGTCATCTCCTATGTACGTACATCCCTCTTCGTTCCCTTCAATGGTTACAACAATTTTTTTGGTCTTTTCTTTGTTATCCTATGCTTCTCCTATGATGGCCTCTCTCTTAGGCATTCATACCAAAATTTTTCGGTCTTCCACTTCATATGTCTTGAAATTTTATAGTACTTCGAACAATGATTCCTCATCTTCTTGTTTCACTACTTTTCATTTCTTTTTCTTTTGACCTCCTTCACTTCCATCCCTTGAATTTACTGTTTTGATACTTGTGAGAGGTTCTTCTTCCTTTTGGGTAGATACACCTATGTCTTCTAGATAGTGCTTCTCTGAATTAAAGCAAGTATCCATCACAATGGACTCTAGATCATCATCATTCTCTTCTTCTTCTATGAAGTCACTAGGGTCACATTCTTTTAGCAAGGGCTGACACATGAACATGGAAATATCATAACCCTCCTCATCACAATGAGGTGTCCATTGTTCTTCGTTAACTGCAATGTCCATGGTAGCTAAGATTTCTGCCCAACCATGAGGCTCAAATTCCTCATCTGGAAATATCATCAGTGTATAGGCTGGGTCCTTAACTGGTCTTCCTCCTGGGGGAGTTCCTTCTTCTCTTGCTTTTAGGCGCTTTTCCTCTTCCTCTATGACCTTGCACATCCACAAATGAGTATCTTCATGCAGTCGTGATGGATCAGGTGAACTTCCAAAATGCACATAGATAGAATCTTCTTTTGCTTTGTGGATAGGATTCCACTGTAGGGGTGGCACATCTCTGAAGGTGTAATCCTTCAAATTGACCTTGGTGGTGACCCCTAAGTGCTACAAGTACAAGGAGTTGGTTCCCCAATCCTGCACTATTTGCACATTATTTTTTTCAAAGTCACATATAGCAAATGTGTGTTCATCTCATAGACATTATTTTTTTGAAAGTCACATATAGCGAATGTGTGTTCAAACTCTACACCACAAGTAGTTAGAGTTATCCCTTCGAGCAATCCTAGAGGTCTTTCAAAATGACGGTCTTCCATTTGAAGCTTCATTCTAGTTGGCCTTAATGTGGGTTTGCCCCATCGCTTCCACAAGGAGGTGGTTGTAATAGCAACACCACCACCAGAATCTATGATTGCTTTGGTTGGGTAACCTTGGTGGGTGATTGGAAGATAAGTATTACCCTCGTCACCTTCACTCATGTCTCTTATTTTATCAAAAGGTATCTCTCAAACTTTTTATTTATAGCCTGCTTTTGGCATTTTGGAATCAACTTCTGGAACGTGATCCTTCAGATGGTTCCATAGCTCAGGTTTTACTTTGAATAGCTCTTCTACAGTGAGATGACACTGAACCTTAGTGCTCTTCATGACATCGGTGTTCCTTGGAACCACTGAGTCTTCATTTCTTACCAATATTGTGGGAGATCTAATATGAAGAGATTCAGATTCCCATAAGCCTGTGAAGTGTGGCAACTCTTGTAAAGAATTAGATTCAAAATCTAATCTCTCATCTTCTCGTTGCTCTACTTGGTCTCCATAGATAGATGGAATGTCTTGGGGAAATTGATCATGAAGATCATCAATCTCAGGAATAGGAGGGGCATTACCCTTCTCTTGGCCCATTTCTCCTCTTGTATTTCCCACAAGAACTCTTGAGAGTACTATTGAATTGAAAGAGGTGCTCCCTCATCCACGGAATCAAGCACATAAGCTTTCATTGGTGGTGAGCCTTCTCTTTCAATAATTGGTTGAGCTTGTGGAGGTAAAGAAACCTCGGGTTTGTTTACCAACTGCTCTGGTCTTTCTAGTAAGCACTAGAAATGCAAATCCGGTTTGACAGAATTTGTTTAATTGAACTTTTGACTAGTATCGAGCATCATCTGAGCTAGCTCTACCATTTTCATGCACATTTTTGTCCGTTCAATCTCTAAATCTGCTCTAGGGTAATTCTTGTCTAGGTTTGCAATTGTTGGCCCTTCTTGAAGATGAGCCTTGTAGGCCTCGAGCATCATGTCCAAGCCTTATGAGATTGGATATGCAAGAATAGACCCTCTTTGTGGTTTATTTACCATGGGTGGTGGGGTGGGGTGAGGTGGTGTGGATGGAGTTTCAGCATGCGAGGAACTTTGAGATGCAATGTCTTCTATTTTTGTTTTTGCTTCTTTCAGGCTTTCTTCTAGTTCTGATAGATTTTTTTCCACTTGCGATTGAGCTTCTCTATGGTATCTTTTCGTGTTCTTGTTTTCTGCTTACTAGGCTCTCCTGATTCACTTTACTCTGATTGTTCAATTGGCTTATCCTGTTTCAAGGCTTGTGCCCTAGTGACTTCTTGTATAGAAGCCACATTAATACTACTTGAACTTGAATCCACCACTAAGCCTACCACATTGATGGGTGTAACCTTGGGCACAATAGAGGGATTCCTAGGACACTCTCTTGGAAGGTGTTCTCTGCCGCACGCAGGACAAATACCTTGTATTGTGATGTTTTGTCCTTGTCCTAGAGTTGGTTGGTGGGGACATTCACGAATGAAATGGTCACCCTGACATCTAATACATGGACCTCTAGGGGCTTGTGGTCTTACTTGTCTCGCTTGGGGCCTGGGGTTGGGATTCGTATACATGAGATTGGAGTATTCTGGCTCCCAATTTTGTTCCATAAGTGGTTTCTCATATTGATATGGAGAAGTCTCACTTTGCTCAGGTGAATCTATGTAATAAGCTTGTGAATGATATTCATGGAAGTAGTCTGAACCATGAGCATGAGAGTCATTTTTTGAGACCAACGGGGCTTGTTGCACCAATGCTCTATTAGGGTTTTCCTCTATCACTGCATACTTAACTAGAATCACATTAGCAGGGGCTCGCGGTTGGTTTCCTAGGACTGGTTGTGGCCTATATGGTGCTTGATATTGCTATTGTGGTCTATAATATGGCTATTGGTATTGGTTATGATACCTACCTTGTTGGTAAGGTTGCTGATAATTTTGTGTGATAGCCTACCTATTGTATGGACAATCTTGAGCCATATGGTTCGTGTATTTTCTCTCAATAGTACAATATGGGGCATTCCTTTCTCTCATGTTCTGGTTTTGCATTGGGCAAACATTAGCCATGTGATCTCCTCCGCAAGTATAGCATCAGTTCAATGAGGTGACTCTCTATGTTTGTCTATTTTCAACTCCTAGCTTCTTGGCAACTTGCTCAACTATCTCATCTATTTCCATGGAGATTCTCAAAGTATGACTAGTAGAACTATTAAAATCTTTATAGAGTTTGGACAATCATAACTCCTCACCCAAGTTATCTTCTATGTCAATGCATATCCGCACACACTCTTCTATGGATCTAAGCTCCTTCAAGTATACATATGATCTCAACTTTGTTCTTAGTAAGCCATCTAAAAACAAGGCCACTTGTTTGGTCGATGTGGGTAATTCCAGAACAAGGCATCTTTCTATGTATTGTCTGAACCTTCTTCCTGCTACTCACACTGTTTCTTGGGGTGTTTGCTTGAAGCTGTGGATCAAGGATGATGTGTTATGCTTGACACCACTTTTGGAAAATTCTACAATGAATTCGTCTAGCAATTGACCTATATCTTGATAGTTGGGATTGTTTAGTGGTGGAAACCAAGTTAAGGCAGTGCCCTTGAGAGTCAAACCAAATGCCTAGAACTCGGTGAACAAGTCCTCAACATGTTCAGCTCTTAACACTTGTTTGAACTCAGCCACATGATCATAAGGATCTCCTGACCCATCAAAGTAGTTCTTCATTGTCTTGACCACTTGAGAGGGTTTAATGGTTCTTGGGTACTCTCGGGGTTTAGGCAATGGAAAATCTTGTTCATTTCTTTGATGCCTATGTGCTCGATGTCTCTCGCTTTCAGGTCCTTCCCCCTCAAATCTTGATATATCTCTACCCACAATGTGTCCAAAGCTTATCTCAGGTCTCTCTCTCTTGTTATTTATTGTTGGGCTTCATGAGCTTGCGATGATCTTGCTCCTTGGAGGCCATGGGAAACATTGGATCTTGGTGGAGGGAAAATCAATTCACTCTTCCAAGTATATGCATGTCTATCATGTTCTGTTACCAAGAACATTTTCTCTGATGTGTTATCCAGGTAGACAACTTTTCTTGGTGTCTCCGGATCCTTGAACTCATAGACGATGACTATGCCCAATTGGTTAGGCTGATTTGGCTTGAATCTCCAAAAGGCTTCCTCCGTTTCTCTATTCAAGAATAGTTCTATGCTGTTTTTGTCTTGAGGGATCCAATCTAGAGTGATCACTCTAGTCAAAATTGACTTGCCTCTAGGAGTCTTGGGTTCTCGTCCTGGGTCCCCTTGCTCTAGGTCTCCTCTCTCATTCTCAGGAATGACATTTCCAAACTCATCTATCCTGTCGGGTAAGGTGGTGACCACATACATGGTTCCTTCCATATCAATGTATGAACCCTCTTCGAACTTGACCACTGGTTGTTCAAGTCCAAAGGGTTGATCTGGAATTTTGAGTTGGACCATGGATTGCCTCAGGCCATCCTCATAGATGCGAGCACCTAATCGGTTGGTCGGAATATATTCCAATTGTGCCTTATATGGACCTTCTCATGTTTGTAGATAGGCAGTTCCTAAGCCACCTATAGGTTTCCCCATGTTAAAAGGCATTTTTGAGTCACTTGTGTCTGAACTTAGTATGTAAGGATAACCACTTAGTTGTTGTGCCCAAGACTTAGTTGCATGGTTGACACAAGCCTCATAAGATCTATTGCTTTGTCTATCCCTGCCTAGGTGTCTGCCAGATCTCAGGTTCATAAGCTTCGCCTTCTGGTATCAAAATTCTCCTGTGTATTGCTCAAAATCCTTTGGAGTCCCCTTGGGTTCCTAGTCCCACCTGAGGGTCAACTTCAAATTATCCTATGTGAAAATCAACATGTGGGATTCAAAACAAGATTTCCAATGAGCCATAGAGCTCAAAAAATGGACTTTTGATGAAAAAGTTATGTCAAATTAGGCTCCTGGGGGTCAAAACACGTAAACAGGACCTTTTGGAAAAATCACAATTTTGTGTGAAAATTGCGATTTTGGGAGTCTAAAAATCGCGATGCTGAGCTCTTATGATAATCACGATTTTGAGGGATCATGAAAATTGCGATGCTAGGCACTGATGAAAATCGCGATTTTGAGCAATCCCCAAAAATGCGATTTTGATTGAAAATTATGAAAAATGCGATTTTGAGTGAGAATCGTGAAAAACATGATTTTGAGTGAAAATCTTGAAAATTGCGATTTTGAGAATGATCAGAAAATCGTGATTTTGAATGAAAATCGTTTTTTCTCAAAATCGTGTTTTTGACATGAAAATCACAATTTTCAATGAAAATAATGTTTGATCAAAGTCATGTTTTTAGCCTAAAGATTGCGATTTTGAGAAGGACTAGAAAATCGCGATTTTGAGAAGGACCAAAAAATCGCGATTTTGATTGAAAATTGTGTTTTTGAAAATCGTGTTCTAAAAATCCCGATTTTGTACCTTAGTGAAAATCGTGTTCTGAAAATCATGAAAATCGCGATTTTGGATGAAAATCGTGTTTTTGAAAATCCTGATTTTGAAGCCAACAGAGAATCATGTTTTCACAAAATCGTGTTTTTGGTTGAAAATCATGATTTGTGAAAATTGGGATTTTGAGCCTACTGAAAATCAAGTTTTTTTCTAAAACTCAAATATATATATATATATATATATATATATATATATATATATATATATATATATATATATATATATATATATATATATATATATATATATATATATATGTATATATATATATATATATATATATATATATATATATATATATATATATATATATATATATATATGTATATATATATATATATATATATATATATATATATATATATATATATATATATATATATATATATATATATATATATATATATATATATATATATATATATATACATATATTTAGGTGGGAACTGAAACTCACATTTTTTTGAAAAATTTGAATTTTATGAAAATCGTGATTTTCAGTTAGAATCGTGTTTTTTCAACAAGAAATTCAAATTTCTGAGCACGGAGCAATGGCGAGCTCTGTATATGCAGAAAATTGTGAAAAAAACACAGGCGCTTGCTCTCGCCTGCACTGCCTAACTCCTTCACGCACAGTGATGCATGGAAAATGGTATGAAAGTGGTGAAAATGCATTGAAAAACAAGAAATTCCTATGAAGATGAAGATGGATGAAGATGGTGATGATGATAATGATGAAGATGAAGAAGAAAAATCAGAAAAATAACAGCAAATAACTATTTTTTACCTTCCAACGTCACAAAGCTACGATCTTACCATCACAATGCTCGTCCTCGAGGCTCTCTCCCAGGCAACGGCGCCAAAATTTGGTGTATCTCAAGCGTAAGCACCACCTCCTTTACTTGTCAATCCGTAGAGATGTGAGGACCGGTATGAAGACCATGAGCAAGTGAAGGCACAAGTGCGTGAGTGAAAGCACACAAACATGCACACACATAAACACACACACACACAAGGCAAGATCAAAGAGAGGAACAATGGAAGCACTTTGATTACACAAGAGTTCTTTTACAAAAGCTCTATTCTCTAACAAGCTACCCCCAAAAATGAGCTCTCTAGCTCTTTTTATAGTTTTTTTACTGGTTTTGGCCCTGTCCAGACCTAGTGTCCAGCCTAGTTTAAAATTAGGTTCTAGGGCTTATTTGAGGGCCCAAACGGAGTCTAAAAATTATGAAAATTGGTAGGATGATACTTCTAATACTCCTCAAGCTCAAGAACTCCTCGGTTTGAACAAAATGAAGTTACAAAAAGGTGAAATGATATTTAAAATGGCTTGAGTGAAAAAAATCACTGTTTTTGTAGTGGATTCTTTTGAAAATTTGACATACACTCCTTGGAGCTCCCTACTTGCTCCTCTTCTTGTGCCTCCACTTCTTTGAAGCATTCCTTTGCCTTGTGCTTGACCTTGACTTCCAACACATGTTTACCGGCATAGTGAATCACTGACTCCACTGCATATAATCTGTAACCTAAAAGCCAACTAGGCTTATCGAGCACCTATGAACAACTATCATGTTAAGATATCAAACTCAACATGTGATGGTCCACGATGACATGTATCAGTTCTTCATTTCTCTCACATGTATAGTGGTCATGCTGATATATGTCAGGGATACTTCACTAAGCTATACTAGATTTATCTAACGAGAGTGATGGCACATTTTTTCTTGCGACATTAGATTTTTTCTTATGTACTAATCTTTATATATTGCACTTGCTGTATTCTTGTTTTTAGGTCATTCTTGTACATTCCTTTTTATGCAATAGAAGAAGAAGAAGAAGAAGATCATTCTTCCTTGCCTCAATCAGAGTGTGTGCTTCTCTTTGATTGTGAGAGTGTGTGTGTGAGCTCTCTTCCTTATCTCCTTCCTCGTAACATGGTATTAGAGCCAGTGTGACTGTAGAGACCTTGTGGAGAAGGCTGATGGTGAAGAGTATGCGAGAACGCATGGAAGAGGATATCAAAGAGGAAGATACTCACAGTCAAGAGGAAGATTCAACCATCATCAAGGGTACAACAACAACTACAACAACAATGATTCACAAACAACCTTAGATTGCTATGAAAATTGAAGTTTCGGACCCATCTCCACCTCCATTTTGAGCTTGCAAGGTGGGGCCCATAGAAAAACCAGGTCACTTTTGAAAACTATAACTTGCATCGTGTTTGCCAACACTCATATATTCTAGATCGAGAATTTAAAGCGATTTGGTGTACTATTGATACATAAAAATTGTGTTTTTCTAAGATCAAACTATCACCTCATAGTGCGATAGTGTTCAAGCAAAAGTGCTGCTTGTAGTGTTTTGTAGTGTTGTGAATTGCTGCAAAAATGGCAAACATAGATGGAATGAGTCAACTTATAAGCAATAAGTTGGACAAGAACAACTTCCATGCTTGGAGGTTCAAAATGAAGAATTTCTTGATGGGAAAATGCTACTGGAAGTACATCAAAGGAGAGAACAAAAATGCTCTGTAGTTACTAGAGAGGAATTGGACTACACATCAGTTAAGAGCATATGAGGAATGGAATCAAGGAGCACAAAAGGTAATGTATTGGCTACCTATTAGCATACAAGATAGCATGAATGGGCACATACAGGATGCCAAGACTCCAAAAGAGGCTTGGAACGGTTTGTTCACATTGTATAAGACCAATACAAAGGCACAGAAATTGCAACTCAAGAACGAGCTGCATACATTGGAGAAGAAGGGAATGTCTGTAAGTGACTACACCTTGAAAATCAAAAGCATATGTGAGTCACTTGCATCTATTGGCGTGAATGTAGATGATGATGATGATGATAAGGTGGAAGTGTGCCTTCGTGGTTTAGGAGCTGCATATAAGCAATTCAAAACTTCTATACAGACCAAAGAAAATATTTTGAATTTTGTTGATTTGGTATCCATGCTGATTATTGAAGAATAGAATCTTGGTGAGGATTCAAACTCCCAAGGAAAGGCCAGTTCTGAGCAGGTATTATACTCTAGCAAAGGAAGAGGGAGAGGTAGAGGTTTCAAAAGTGGAAGAGGAAATACTAACCAAGAACAAGGTCAACAACAGAATCATGCAGGAGGAAGAGGACAGTTTCGAGGTAGGGGGAGCCAAAGAGGTCGTAGAAATTTCCAAAGAAATGATTAAGGTAATGATAGTAAAGGATTCTGGAATTGCGGTAAACCTGGACACTTTGAATGTGATTATAGGTTGAAGAATCAAAATAACAGAAGGCAACAAAATAACTATGCATCCACAAGTACAGATGATTCCGAGAAGTTGTTCATGGTTCAACATCACATGATGAATATGATGTCTGCTGATGTTTCAAAATCGAATGATAATGTCTGGTATGTTGATTCAAGTGCTTCAAATCACATGAGTAGTCATGCAGAATGATTTAGTACTCTGCAGAAATTGCCAATTCTTGGCTATGTTGAAATAGGTGATAATACATCACACCCTATCGAGCATACAGGAAACATAGCATTGTCTATGGTGGATGAGAAGGTAAAACATCTTGCTGATGTGTTGCATGTTCCAAATATAACAAAGAATCTAGTTTTTGTTAGACAAATGGTTGACCAAGGATTACAAGTTAGGTTGAATGCTGATGGGTTATATGTAGAAGAATACAAATGGGATGGAAGATTGATTGCCAAAGGAAACAAAGTGGGTAGGATGTTCACCCTAAATGTGAAAATTCTTGAAAGGAATGCAACCATGTTTGCAAAAGGTGCAGGAATCATTGTTGATATAGAGATTTGGCACAAACAGATTGGACATGCAAACTTGAAAAGGGTGAAATTGATACAGTCCAAGGATATTGTCCATGGACTACCAAATTTCAAGGTTGCAAAGATGCAAAAGGTATATGCAACATGTCAATTTGGAAAACAGGCAAGAGCATCATTTCTAGATGACAAGCATGTTAGTGAGAACATACTAGAAATAGTACATACAAATGTTTGGGTTCCTCCAAAGACCACATCGATGGTTGGTTGTAGGTTTTATGTTACTTTCATTGATGACCAGACACGAAAAGTGTGGGTATATTTCATGAAAGAGAAGATTGAGGTGTTCACTCACTTCCAAATTTTTAAAGCTATGGTGGAAAAGAAGACATGGAAGTACATTTAGACATTATGATCTGATGGAGGAGGTGAATACATGTCAAAAAAGTTAAGCAATTTTCTAAAAAATCATGGAGTTTGGCATCAATTTTCATGCAGGTACACACCACAACAAAATGACATTGTTGAACACAAAAATAGACATATTGCATAAATAGAAAGAGCCTTAATGGCTGACAAGAAAATGCCTCATTGTTATTAGGCAGAAGCTATTCATACTACTGTATACATCATGAACAAAACTCCGACTGATGTTGTACACCAAGTTGTACCTGAAGAGAAGTTTACATGTAAAAGGCCAAACTTATCACATCTGAAAGTTTTTGGCTGTATTGCATATGTACAAGTTCCAGATGAATTGAGGATGAAGCTTGATCCAGAAGCAAAAAAGTGTGTCTTCATTGGATACTCCCTTGAGAAAAAGGGATATAAATGTTATAACCCACTCACATGACAGGTAAAGGTGAGCAGAGATGTGGTATTTGATGAAATATCAAGCTTCTATGCAGATGCCAAAGAAGGACTAAATCAGAACCAAATGACAAAGAAAATGCTAAAAAATCAAGTGCAAAATCTCAAGCTTTGAGTGGACCGGATGTATCACCAAGCAATAGTTCCAACTCAAATCCATGGAGTGGAAGATTGGGTGGAAATTTTAGTCCAACAAATTCATCAAATACATCCAATAACGATAAAGAAAAGCTTTACGCTGGTCATAAAACATGTGCAGGTTTTGAAGACGTTGATGGAGATTCAAGCGGTTTAGAAAAGAGTCTTGATGAGGAACTTGGATTGCCCTCTATGAAGACTCTAGGAGTAAGAAAGGCACATGCAGATGATAATAGGAGAAGTGACCTAGGACCAAGAAGATCTAGGAGGATATGAAATTCAATGCAACGATTGACATATGATAGTTACATGGCTCGTCATTGTGCCTACATGACAAAGGTAATACAAGATGTTGAACCTTCTTGTTTTGAAGACGCAATTGGAAATGCAGTATTAGGGGAAAAAATGAACCCTGCATGGGCCTTTTAGCTTAAGGAGTGATTAGCCATGGACCAATGAGAAGAGGGTGGTGGCCACAGTCTAGTCCCTTAATCACATAGGCTAGGCATAGGCTTCCCTGGTTTTTGAGTGGTCAAAGATGAAGAAACCACCTTGAACTCGTGATTTTAGCTATTTGAATGGTTTTGAAAGGCTTTCAAATGTGTCACAACCCTTGGATTGGAGCAAAGATCCAATGGATCAAGTTGAAGTGCAAAAGTCAAGGCACCCTTGCATTTGGGCCCTTGGATTCACTTGAGATCTAATGGACGAGATACGATGCACATTCAAAAAGGTGCCTTTTCATCTAAGCCCTTGGATTTCCTTGGCATCCAATGGTTGAGATGGATAGAATCTTCAAATAGGCGCCTCAGATCTGGATCATTGGATCTTGGCTTCATCCAAAGGTTAAGAATGAAGCCCACATTTTGAAAAGCACCTTCTTATATCCTCCTTTGGATTGAGAATGCATCCAACGGCTACAACATGTTCCGGATTTTTGCTCATTGCAGATCGCGCGTGACCATCAAAATTATCTGTTATCGTGTGGCTTAGATGAACTCTCAATTTCTACTCAGCCCCGGATGCGGGGGGCTATCTGATCGTAGCTGATGCAATGGCCGAAGAAGCTGCAGAGCTTGTGAAAAAGGAGATCGTGGGACCTTCTCTCTCTACTATACCATGTGGTGCATCTCAGAACCCTTCTCTCTATTTTTTTCTCCCTTTCAATCTTAGCCATTTGAGAGATGGATCCAAAGGCCAAGAACAAGCCTTTTTAAAAATTCAAATAGAAATGCCTATTAAATAGTATTTGAAAGGTGAATACCACTAGTGGTTTTCCAGTGGCCTCTTAATCTTGAGATTAAGCCTTTTAATTCCTAAAAATTAGGAATCCTTACAAGGCCCATGCAGGGCTCACTTTTTCCCCTAATGGATTGGAAGAAAGCTATGGATGAGGAGATGGCTGCACTTTATGGAAACGATACATGGAAGTTGGTTCCATTGCCACAAGGAAAGAAACCCATAGGCTGCAAGTGGGTTTGCAAGGTAAAGCACAATGTTGATGGTGGCATAAGCATGTATAAAGCATGTTTGTTAGAAAAAGGATAAGCACAAAATTATAGCATTGATTATGAGGAAACATTCAGCCCTGTAGCTAAAATTTCTAATGTCAGAACACATTGCATCAGCTACAACAAAAGGATAGACATTCCATTAGATGGATGTGAAGAATTCCTTCTTACATGGTGAGTTATAGGAAGACGTTTTTGGTGCAAGAGCCAAGCCTACAAACTTGGCTAAGCATGAGAAGACTTCATATGAAATTGATTGAAGACTCATGAGAACCATTGCTATGGATTCTTTATCTTTTACCATTTGTAAAAGTCTATTTGACTTGAAAGAATATCTATAAAAGCCACTAAACTCGTGGAGTTAGTTGGATAGAAAAGATACGATTTTATTAGAGATAATAAATCTTAGATTAGTGGATCATCCTTTTAGTGAGAGCCAAAGTTGAATTCAAATTCAAATTTTGGAATGAAGCATCTATAAAAGATGAATGTAAAATCTCGTGACTAGATCACTCAAATTCCGATCCTTTAGTTTATCATATTGTAAGAGAGTGAGGCTCACTTCATAGCCTACACTTCTCACCATCATTGGACATTAATTATCATGCCAATGATCATGTACAACATTCTCATATAATACAATAGATCATTGCTTACATCTGTTGATCTCTCTGTCATAGTCACTCAGAATAGTCATTTTGTATTACTCGTATCTCAGTCATTTCTCCACCAGTTTCAATGTTCTATGGCTTATTGGAATCCTCTCTAAGTCTAATAAATTCTACCAAATACTTAGTACATTCCATTTTGTGGATTGGGAGGAAAATGCATCTACATGGTCATTCTTTGCAAAGGTCCTAAAAATCGGGGGTAATGCTACACTTGCTAAATTGATTGCCCTGTCTATAGTCAATCATTTTAAGTGATTCCACTTGGAATCATTAGCCCTTGAAGTTACTTTGATATCTCCAAAAGGAATGTATTTAAATCTTACTGTATTGAAAGCACTGAGCTTAACAAGTAGCACTGTGTGAACCAAAATAGAAGGTTTCCATTGGATTGTGAATTGGGAAGTATTCTATTTTGAATTGATCATTACTTGCATCATTTAAAAAGTACATAGGCACTTCTTTAGTATCATTGGAAATCTAAGAGGGCCTGCAACTCATCTGTGAAGTGAAAGAGGGCTGATACAAAGTAGGTAGTTGCAGTACCTACTCATTTCTTGGAGTGTCCATCCATCTTTCCCAACGGTGGTATCAAAGCAAAGTTAAGGTAAAATGGGAGATGTTTTTCCTTCTTTCATTGATAAATTAGACAGGAACAACGATTAAAGTTTTGAAGGACACTAGAACTTATTCCTCTAGTTATTAAAAGAATGGAATGAGTAGATGGTTTCATATGAAGATATTCGAGGGCATCATAGGAATCATGAAGAGAAAATTTTATCGGAATGATAGATTGATTCGTCTCAGAAATAAAGGTTTTGTATGATGTTCAAATGTGAATTTAAGAGGCACCTATATGGATAAAAAAGGTTTGCCTCATAGGGCAATTATTTGGTCTGAAATAAACTCTAGACTCCCTCCACCAATGCTTTCAAAAAGAGTGGATCCCATGTTGTTTGCTGGTTTATAAGTGTCCATTCTTGCCAGCCAAGCACGTGATTTTGGTTTTAAAGAATGAAAAAATGGCCCTCCAAGCCCCACAATTTGGCTCGTGGTAAGTTTGGTGCTCGACGTTATTTCTCTTCAAGTGGTTCCGTAACTTCATCCCAAATAAGTCCAAACTATTTTCGACTATGGATGAAATGCCCCAACCTTCCATAGTTCCTTTAGGGATTTATTAGGGAGATAGTTGCTCTGATTGGTCACTCCTTGGAAACCAAGGATGATGTCAGGGTTTTCATTGATGAAGGCACAACACACTCCTTCAATTCTATATGGCACTTGCAAATTTGTGTTGAAGTGGACCTTAACCAAGCTCTTCCCACCAAGATCAAAATTGACATTGGTGAAGGAATCTTGCTTGAATAGAAGGTAGGTTTCAAAAATTTACCCAATGCTTGCTTTCACTATGGGGCACAAGGCCACAATATCAAAGAATGCCCTCTTAGGTGGAATTCATTATGGGTATAAGAGAATAGGGTAAACATAGGTGAAAAAATCCCTATGACCCCTATGGATAAATCCGCAAATTTAGAACTAGAAGAGGTCAAAAGAACTCCATTTAAGGATCATCGTTCAGAGACCTTCACGGAAGTAAGGCACAAAAGAAGAAAAATTCCCAAAGGGGATGATGCACCAATGCACAATCACTCAAACCTTACAACCAACAATATTTTTTGTAATCTAGAAAAGGAGCTCATTATGCTAGACTACCCTAGTGAATGGAAACAATAGTTGAATGAAGAGGTAACCACAAAGAATCCTGCCAAAACCAAGCAAGGTAATCAAGAAGAAGTTACTTCCAACAAAGAAGATGGACTCACCTATAGCAAAGAAGAAAACCTCGATAGTCAAAGCTCTATCATTAGCTCCATGCTTCTTGATCACAATGTGGACTCCATGGTTGGAGTGGTGTCTTAGAAAGGGAAGCTCCTTTTTGGGCTCACATGGAAGGGCCCCATCAAAGGACGTCTCATGTGCCAAGATCCCTCATCCTCTAAAAGATGAGAGGAAGATAAACACAAGAAAAGAGGGGTAAATCCCTAACAAACAAAGATACCTCCCATCACAAATGACTATTGTTTTGTACAACATTCAAGGGCTATCTGACCCCTCAAGAGCGAATGTGTTTGATCAATGGCTTCAAGATAAAAATGTCAACCTAGAATTTATCTCACTTCAAGAGATCAAAATGGATGGAGTGGAACTGCAAAAGAGATCAAAGGGCATCTCAGTGTCTCACATGTGGATCCCCACACAACACCGATGTGGGAGTGTTGGTGCGACGATTGGCTTCATGCCAAAACAACACTCTTTCTTTATGTATACTATAATTGATCAGAACCATCGGTGGATTATCTCTTCTTTTAGAGGCCCTCTTCTGATAACCATTGCTTTCATTTTTGCTCCTAATGTTGACTCGGAAAGGCTAGAAACTTGGCACTTTTTAGACTCTTTGCCATGGGAGGTCATCTTCTGTGGGGACTTTCATATGATAGAATTCGTATCAGATAGATGGGATTGAAGGGGCACTGTTATTGATGGAATTAAGAAACACACTTGGACCACGTTAAGATTCACCACTATTCAGTGGAAGTCAAAGATATTCATGGTTTCTCTTGGTTAAACCTCTGCTTGGGAAAAGATTTGTGAAAATCTAGATTTGGTAGAAGCTATATCTCACTAGTCCTCCATTCCTTCCGCAATGTGTGGACCTAGTTTTATCCAAACATTACTCAATGATTCCCACATTTAAACCTCAGATTCGAGCAAGACAATCACTAATTGATGATTACAAAGAGGATTGAAGAATGAAGAATGAAGAATAAAGAAAAGGATAAATGATGAAGCATAATATGAAGTGAAGATTCAGAGAGAAATGACTTGTAGACACATGTACATTAATCTTCTAAATAGTCCATATACATTTTGTAATAGTGAAGAATCTGGATGTATATGCCTATATATACTTGTATATAGACATGTCATATAGATGCAAGGAAGAATAGATGAATGGAGGATGAGTAGATGAGGAATGAGTGAGTCTTAATATGAGAATTTTCCATCAGATGTATTTTCAAGAGAATAGAAGACGTTTTTGAGAATTACGCCTTGATCTTTCTCCATTTTTTCCTTCTGTGCTTAATAAATTGAAAAATCCTTTTGTACATGTCTAAGTTCATAATTGATGCATCTAATGTCAATATTTGAGAGCTTAAATTTAATCAAGCTGAGAGAATTGTGAGTAGGAACATTTATATGTGTGAAAGCTGATGAGAGACTCTTGAAATAGGCACAATCCCAATGGTAAAATAATTGATCAGATCTCAGTGTAGAGTGTAATGTTTTGCATAAATAAGCATTCAAAATCTAAGTTCGAAGATAAGCCATCTATTTGTAAAAGCATTTGATTAAAAAATTTGTAAATTGAGAGAACCAAGTGTTTAAAGTTGTATCTGTGAAAGTTTCCTATAGAGAAAGCTTGTTTCACACATAGGTTTACTTATTGAGCTAAATCTAAAATTTCATAAGTTCTTTTAGAGAAGTTTCACTTAGAGTAGTTGCGGAAACACTAGGAGAGTGTTGTGTTAAAGTTTGATAGAAAACCTTAATCATTTTGTTAGTCAATGAGTAAGTTTTGTGAAGCAAAATTTCCTGAGTGAAGCTATTTCTCATAGAAGAGTTACGTTTTCATGTTTTGGTAAAGACTTCCAAAATTTGTGAAAGTCTTGAGCTTTGCATGACATAAAAGTATGCTAAAATCAAGTATACCTTGTCTTTTGGAGATTAATAATCTCCATCAATGGTATTAGAGCAGGTTCTATCAAAATTGAAGGAAAGGAGGACCCCGACTATTGCAGACATACAAAATTCAACATCTGAAAATTCAAAATGATAAAGTTTGAAGAAAAGGATAAAGGAAGACACATGACATCAATTAAAAGGAGTGGAAGGAGTAAATTTCAAAGCAAAGGTACATTCATTACTCATAAGGCTAAAGATTTGATAGCACAGGTGAAGAAAGAATGGGAGATAGCCTCCATATTGAGGAATTGGATCGAGAGGACTATCCAGCTTGGTCCATGAGGATGGAAGCTCACTTTATAAGCAAATATTTGATAGGATACATCACAAGAGAAGAAGAAAAGCCAAATTTCAAAGACCCTAGTGTTCCAACTAGGGAAGAGCTTGTAGATTTGAAGGTTTGGATGAAGAAGGTGTTGATATATTTAGGTAGTGATGTGTGTGAACACTCTAGGACCTCCGGGGCACTTTTTTCCCTCTTTAGGAGGTTTTTTTCCCCCGACTTGTATATACGCCTATTGCCCTAATGGGCTACTTATCTTTGTATATTCTCTAGTAATACATTCAGTATTGTGTGTTGTGCTCCAAGCTTCTTCTTCTTCCTTGTGCTGTTCGCGTGCTTTCACAGACGTCTAACTCCAACAATTGGTATCAGAGCAGGTCATCGCTTCATCTAGGGTGCCGTCGACACTCCTCCGGTTGCAGTCTCAAAATCGCATGAATTTTGTTGAGCATACTCAGGTATTTCCGAGATCCAAACTGCTTCGCTTTGTGGTGCCGAAATCGCGATCTGAGCTCATTTCGGCCACCGAATGCACTATCGTAGTGCTTATGCAGGCTGTTTCATCTTTTTGTGCCAAAGGTATATATCAGTTTCTGTTCGCCAGTATACACATCTCCAAGTCTGCTACAGGTTTAGCAGAACTCCTTTGGTAGTTCCGTTCAACTTTTTGAGATACAGTCAATTTTCTACATCAAGGTATTTTAGTCACTGGCCATGGCTGAAAGCAGTGATGTATTCCGTATGTTGGCTGTTGAGGATAAGTTGGATGGTACCAACTACCCGTTGTGGGCTTATATGATGCGACATGTATTGGTTGCAAAAGGATTGTGGAACATTGTGCAGGGAGTTGAAAAACGTCCTATCACACCTACAACTGTTACAACTGCAGGTACTGAAGCTGATGCAGAAGGTGTCGAAGATGGTGATATTCTGCAAATTCCTATTCGTGCCACGGTTTCTACTGCACCTACTGCAGAGCAAATTCGTTGGGATGGCAGAGATGCCCAGGCACATGCATTGATAGCTTTGTCTGCCAAACATGCCATTATTCCTCACATTCGCTCTTGCAAAATAGCTAAGGAGATGCTTGGGATACACTTACCACAATGTACCAAGCTAGGAATGAGGCTCGTGTTGCTTACCTCCGAAAATAGTTGGAGAGTGAGCACATGAATGAAGGTGATTCTATGGACAGTTTCCTAACAAAGATCAAAGACTTGAAGGAAAAATTGATTTCTGCTGATGAGGTTATACCAGATAGCTCATTTGTGTAGACCGTTCTGAATGTTCTTCCATATTCATATCAGAGTTTTGCTTCTACTCTTCGGTTGATGATGAAAGGCAATCCAAATGCCTTTTCATTTGAGGAGTTAGTCTCTATTCTGTTGCAGGAGGATCAATCCAGGCAGAATAGGTCCATGATGCATGTTGCAGATCAAGCTTTCTTGGCTAGTCAGAAGGGCAAAGGAAACATTAGGAAAAAGGGTGAACCCTACATGGGCCTTGTAAGGATCCCTAATTTTCAGGGATTAAGCCTCATTCTGCTGTTGTCTAAGGGGACAAAGTGCATTTAATAGGGCACTTTTTAGTAGGCTGGAGTAGGCTTTTTTTAAGGCTTACTAGGCTCCTCTCTCTCTTCTTTTAGAGAGAGAGAAAGGGAATCTACTTTCCACATCATCAAACTCGAGCATGTATGGGAATAAAAAAATGATTTTTTTTTTAAAGTCTCAATTTCAGTGTTTATTTACTTGAAAGGGCTCATTTTTTAATATATATGTCAGAAGTGACCTTTTTTGAGTTTAGTTTTTAATTTTCCTTTTGAAAAAGCAATATTTTTAAAATCCCTCCAAAAGTAGAGTGCCACATCATCAAATCCGTAACTACTCTTCACCCAAAAAATGACTTTTTCAAAATTTCAACATTTTTGGCTATTCTCTGTGGAAAAACACACTGTTACCCATCCTCATCCAAGAAAACAAACTTTTCTTGAGAAAATCATGCTCTAGCATCTCTTCCAAACAAATTTCTGGTCTCTTTCTCAGTATTGTTTAATTGTTGGAAAAGATGGTGTTGACACCCATTACAAACCTCACATTAGGACGTCCTCATGCCCCAGCATCAACAAGTATCCATGTTCGTGTGCCCAGAGAGTTTGCTCCAAATACACAATGCAACAATGATGTGAACTCTCAAAATGAGCGTCGTGAAGCTGGAGAAAAGAATATTGATCTTTGGACTCATGGTTCATTATACCCTCCTGATCCAATGTCTTCTTACCATCCAACATTCCATAACCTCTCAACTTTACTTCAGTTCATCGGTGCCGGTAAAGCTGGGCTCTTAGGTTATTGTCAACGATTATCTACACATTCAACTGCCATTACTGAGTATTGGATTCAACAATATCAACTAAATCATACAAGGTTGGTCACTTTTGAAAGCACAATCATATCTTTACAAGAAAAGCTTGCAGAGCTTGAAAAGCATATGGAAGAAAAGGAGAGAACAATTGAGAAATTTAAAAACACTGTCCAACACTTGAGAGAGACTCCACTTGGGATGCGACGTAGGAGACGATCATTAACATCCTTTGACTCTCTTTCAATTGGTGGTGGAGCACGCAAACGACGAGCTTTTGCAATAAGGTTTGGCTTGTATTCGTTTCTCTTTTTGGAAGACTTTATATGTATATATATATATATATATATATATATATATATATATATATATATATATATATATATTCTTGTTATGTAGGTCATTCGTTGAAGATGTTAATGCATCATCAACAACAGAGGATCAATTCAAGTTATTAAATTCTTGTTTGACCAACAAGCAGGTGGTTAGTATTTTGGAGTCACGGATAGGAAACCTAATCAAGAAAAAAGTGATTAAAGATTTCACAAAAAAGTTACAAGATATTATCACTCCTAGAGACGTGCAGATGGTATGTGATGAAGCAGGAATTAGTACTAAAGGATACAGTGCATTCTACAACCTTTTGAAGCATTCATTAGAAAGAGAAGGTATTTTACAGAATATGTTTCCATCTCCTTACAAGGTATCGCTAAAGAAGTCAATGTCCAATGAAGATATAACTAGTATTCTTGGAAACTACTTATATATAGAGGATATTATGCCTATGTCTATTTATCATTTATCTACATCCAAAAAAGAGTTGAAAAGCGCAGTTGGAAATGGATTTCCTTACACAAAGTACAACAACATATTCATGGATTTGGAGAGGCTTCAACAGGCAATGGTTCAATTTTACAAATCTACTATACCAGGTATGTGCACTATTGTTACCTTGATATACATTGTATTTTGATGTTATAAAGATTTTGCTAATTTATGCAGATTGTAATACCAAATTACAGTTTATATTGAAGTTAGATGAATGCCAGATTATAAAGGGACGACGAATGGAGAGATTGAGTTTGACACTCATGAATGAAGCTATCAGAAATGCCATATCTGATGAAAGTTGTAACTCTAGCTCTAAGTCTACATATAGTGTTCAATCCGAGAAAGAAATATGGTGGTTAGGTGCTATTGAAGTACCTAAAGAATCCAATGATGTTCTTTCATGGATTTTTAGTAGGACCCCATGGATCACTAAAGTAATACTTTCTCAAATTCATGGTGCAAAGCTCCACATAGAAAACTTGGGTGATTTTGAGATAGATTGGCACTTGGGTGGGGATTTAAAAACTATCAAATGCATGTTAGGTTGCAAGCAAGGTGCATCTGCTCGTTATCCATGTCCATTTTGTACTCGAGGCTACAAAGTAACAAAGGGACAACAAAAAGTACTATCTAGCTTAGATGAATACATAGATGCACCTACTTCCACGGAATGGGATAGACCTTTGCTAAGGTGTCCAATGTTAGAAATACCTAACCGTGACACATTAGATAAAGATTGGAATCCCATTATTCCATTTCCATTAGTTAATGTTCACTTTTGCACATTGCATGCTTTCATGAGAATATTTGATAGATTATTGAAGCTCCACATAGAATATGCATTTTCCATGAAGCCAATTGATAAATCTGTACAAGCAATCAAAAAATTGGAAGAGTTGCTTAATTCGATTGGTTGTCATGGTGGTAATGTAACTCTAGTTGTCAAAAAACCTGGTGAATCGCAAAATAGTTTGCAACAAGTGTCAATGACAGGGAAGAAGGCAAGAAAATTTTTCAGAACAGGTGTAAGCCCTAAGAAAAATGAATGCAGGGAGCTATGGAAAGACTTGTGCATGATCACCACTGATAATGATTCTCAAATTGACCTTAGTAATAGGCGAAAGAAGGTTTGGTCATGCTTAGATAAGTTGGTAGGTTTAATGAGTCTTAATAGCTCCAACAAAAATGACCGTCAGTTGTTTCAAGATACATTAATGGAGTTTGCAAAGTGTTTCATCCTATCTTGGGGAGAGAGCAATATTACACATTACATTGTAAGTTTTCTTATTTTTTCAATTTTCTTGTTGATAAGATTGTGTTATATGTACTTATATCATTTCAACATATTTTATTTGCACATGGAGCATTTTTTATGCATCGATATGGTTCATTGGAGATTTTTAGTACACAAGGAATGGAGAAGTCACATTACAAGGCTAGAGGTGTTTACTTCAAGAACACACGACATGGTGGTGGTGCAATGCAATCAAACTATATGGAAGAGATGTTTAATTGGTTTTATCGTACTGCATTTTTGTGAAGAGAGATGGTGGATGCAATCCAAAGATGAGTAGGTGCCACTACAACCAGCTTCACACCAGCCAACTGAGACTTCAGAGTTGATTAGTAGACCCTTTGAGCTTCCTAAATCCACCAAAATATCAGCCAAGTACTTTGGAACATGTATCCCAAAAGTTTAAGTCAAGACAGGCTAGTTGCGAAATGACTAGCTCCCAAAACTTGCTATTTTTGGACATACACCTGCTGGAAAAAATGAACAGTGCTCTCAACCTGGAAGGAATTAGAAAAATTCCTTTTGGGCATAGCAAATAGACTTAGTAAGCTTCCTATTCCAAGTTAAAACACTTCAAATGATAGACTGAGCACTGAGAACAAGTTTCATCAAGTTCTGGAACATTCCCACAATTCTCGGGGCTCTGCAGAGATAGACCAGTAAGCAGTAAAATGCAGATATCTCCACAAGTATAAATCCAATGACCTTGAAAATTTATAGGTAGAAACTAGACAGTGAGAGCTATCCAACGCACTTTAAAACACTGAAAAATGTTCAGTAAAACTCGAGATATGACCTTCTGAAGTTACTGCTCTGAGTGAGTATAGCAGAGAACAAAACAGAGAGGTAGATGATAATAAATGTATAGATTCACATATAATTACAACCACATTGGCAATGAATCTTTGCACAATGGGAGTAGAATGATAGAGCTATGGAGTAAGCTCTTCAATCTCTACAAAATGACATGAAGTGGTCACGTACAAGGCTTGCTAATCGCCTCTTCCTTCTTGCTCCTTTTATAGCAATTCTTGGAGGGAGTTTTGAATTCGAATTCGAATGGCTCCACCTAAAAGTGATCCCCAAAGTTAGGAGAGATTCCCTCAGCTCAAAAATTCGTGATTTTGGTAGTTGGAGCCACGAATTTGCTTTTACATCATGGATGAGGTAAGCCATCCTTTTACTTTTTTCTTTTTCCATTTACAAGAGATAAAATGTACTCTTTTACAAGAGGTGTTCACATGACTACTCATGTGACTTACAAATGAGGATAATATCAAGCATATCAAGCATGTAGGCTTGGGCAAAATGCACCAACAGCTCCCCCTCAAGCCTAACATGCTTGGCCTCCAAATAAGTCTTCAATTGTCCTTGATTTCCTGCAAACCAATCATCAACTTGAATCTACTTAATTTCGTACCATCAAGAGCTTTCGTCAACATGTCTGCACATTGCATATCTGTAGAGACGTAGGATAGTTGAATATCCTTGCTCATTAGCTTCTCCCTTACATAATGGTAGTGGACTTCAATATGCTTGGTTCTAGCATGGTATACCGGATTAGCTGCTAGATGTAGTGAGCTTGTGTTGTCACCAAAAATGTGAGGTGTTGAAGAATGAAGTCCAAGATCTGTGTACAAAGATTTTAACCACATGATTTCTTGAGTTGCATTAGCCAAACCTCTATATTCAGCTTCAGTAGAAGATAATGCCACGGTTGGTTGCTTCTTCGATGACCAAGAAATGATTTTTGAACCTGCAAATGATATATACCCTGATGTGCTTCTTCTATCATCTTTAGATCCGGCCCAATCTGCATCTGAGTAGACCTTTAGCTCAATATCTGAAGTATATGAATAGAACAAACCTTCATTCATGGTCCCCTTTAGGTACTTGAGGACTCGCTTGGCCGCTTCCATATGTGGTCTTCTCGGCTTATGCATAAACTGACTCAATATGCTAACACTATAGCATATATCCACCCTTGTGAGTGTTGCATAGTTCAAACTTCCAACCAAGCTTTGATAGCTTGTGATGTCTTCAATTGGCTCTCCTTCATAAGCACTAAGCTTATGATTTTGCTCCATAGGTGTACCTGCACACTTGGTATTTTCCATCTTGAACTTGACGAGCATGTCATGGACATACTTCCTTTGTGTGATGTATATACCTGAATCTGTGTAGATCAACTCCAATCCAAGAAAATAAGTGAGTGGTCCGAGGTCACTTATTTTGAACTCCTCCTTCATTTGACTCTTTACCTGTTTGATTCCTTCAAGATCATTGCCTGTGATAATAATATCATCAACATACACACATAAATAGATCACTTCAGATCCATTCCTCTTTATGAACAAAGAGGTATCCGCCTTGCTAGCTTTGAATCCTTGGTCGTGCAAATAAGTAACCAATCTGAAATTCCAAGCTCTTGGAGCTTGCTTCAATCCATACAAAGCTTTCTTTAGTTTGCATACATAGTTAGGATGATGTGCATCCTCATATCCAGGAGGTTGTGCCATATACACTTCCTCAGAAATCCATCCATTCAAGAAAGCATTCTTTACATCAAGTTGATAAAGATTCCAATTTCTAGATGCAGCAAGACTAATGAGAACCCTAATTGTAGGCATTTTTGCAACAGGAGAGAAAGTCTCCTCATAATCAATACCATGGGTTTGAGCAAACCCTTTAGCAACTAACCTTGCTTTGTGTCTATTTATACTTCCATCTGGATTCTTCTTGATTTTGTATATCCATCGAGATCCGATTATCTTCATAGATGGCTTGTTAGGTACAAGCTCCCAAGTGTCATTCTCCTTCAAGGCTTCCATTTCTTCATCCATTGCATCTCTCCAAGCTTTCTTGCTTTGTGCTTCTTCAAATGTGGTAGGTTCTTCATTGGTTGAATCCTTTGCAATGTAGATTGAGTGCTTGGTGACCAAAGAAGTATCATAACCAAACCTCTCTGGTTTCTTCTTCTCCCTCGAAGACCTTCTAAGTGGTTGATGTGAGCTCTCGGGTCCATATGTAGCATCCTGCATCTTTGCTTTACCTTTTTTCTTCCATAGCTTTAGTCTTTCCAAGTCTTCTAGGTCAATCTCCGAATCACTTTCTTCAATCTGCTTTGGCTCCTTTGGTTGAAGTGATGGAAAATCTTCATCCAAGTCATATGGCAGCTTCACTTTCCTGTCATCATCAAACCATGATTTGTTTTCATCAAAAATTACATCTCTACTCACAGAAAATCCTTTATTGGTTGGATTGTACAATCTATATCCTTTTTGGTTTTGATCATAACCAATGAATACACACTTCTCTGCCTTGGGATCCAATTTCCCTCTTACTTGAGAAGGAATGTGAGCATAGGCTAAGCATCCAAAGATTTTACAATGCTCTAGACTAGGTCTTCTTCCATTCCACACTTCATATGGAGTGGTTCCATCTAGTGACTTAGATGGAAGTCTATTTATGAGATATGTGGCTGTCGACACAGCCTCTGCCCATAGGTAGTTCGGCAATCCCTTTTCATTGAGCATGGACCTTGCAGCTTCGACAATAGCTCTGTTCCTCCTCTCTGCTACACCATTGAGTTCGGGTGTATACCTTGTAGTGACTTCCCTTTTAATGCCTCTTTCATGCAAGAAGGCATCAAATTCAAAAGAGAAGTATTCTCCTCCACCATCTGATCTGAGTCGTTTCAAAGTCCTACCTGTTTGGTTTTCAACAAGAGCAATATACTTCTTAAAGCAACTAAACACTTCATCCTTGTGCTTCATGAAAAACAGAATGGTCCACCTGCTACAATCATCTATGAAAGACACATAATATCTTGAGCCTGATATAGATGGCTCCTTACTTGGACCCCACACATCCGTGTGCACTAGATCCAAAGGATTTTGATACATATATCCTTTCTTATTGAAAGGTTGTCTATGAGCCTTGCCGAGTTGACAAGCTTCACACTTATAAATCATGTGTTGCCTTGTGATATTAGACAAACCAAGTACACTTTGGTCCCTGCAAATCTGTTTGAGTGTCCTCTCACCAATGTGAGCAAGCCTTTTGTGCCATATCTCCAACTCTGTTAGAGTTTGAGATCCATAGCTAAACAAAGCTATGTTCTTTGTATCTTCCACTTCAAAAGTGAAAAGCCTTCCTGTCTTTTCTCCTTTGGCAATCCTTCGAAAGCCTTGCCTTGGGTCTTCAACATATGCTCCAAATCGATTGAATCTAACCTGCAATCCTTTTTCAACAATCTGTCCAACACTTATTAAATTTTTGGTAATTGTAGGGACATACAAGACTTTGCTTAAGAGGTTCATATTCCCATCTGATGTCTTCACATTACCTATCTTCTCCACTGAGTGCTTTGTGTCATCTCCTGTCTGCACTTCATGCTTGTTATGAGGATCTTCCAAATCAGAAAGTAAAGCCACATTTCCTGCTACATGGTTCGAGCATCCCGAATCAATGTAAAATATGTGATCATCATCCTTACCCTTCTTCGTTGATAGATTCATAATCAATAATGAATCTTCTTGACTTTGGCCCTCTGCATAGTTATTGTAATCTCTTCTTCCTCTATGGCCACTTTGATAGTTGTTGTTGTTGTTGTAATTGTTGTTGTAGTAGTTGTTGTTGTAGCCTCCATTGTACCTGCCTCTATTTGATCCATAGCCACCTCTATTGAATCCTCTTCCTCTTGAGTTCCTCGGGTTCCTGAAACATTCTTCAGTAGTATGGTTAGATAAGCCACATATGTTGCAAGGTTGAGATGATTGGAATCTCCCCCTGCCTTGCTTTCCACTTCTGCCTCTTCCTCTAGCTCGTCCTCTACCTGCAAAGTTTGCTTGGAAAGAGCTTCCTTCATCTTCATTCTTTCTATTCTTTGACTTGTCCTTGACCTTAGCTTTATCAGAATATAAGGCAGAAGTTTGATTACCTCTTGAGGACTCACCACCTTTGCTAATCTTTGCTTCATGAGTGAAGAGTTGGCCCATGAGTGTGTTGAGGTCGGGTACATGCATATCCATGTATAAATCCATGGCTGTTGTGAATGACTCCCACTTGTCGTCTGCTTTGATTCCATTCATGATTTGTCTTATGATTTGCTCCTCTTCAATTACCTCTCCAATGCTTCCAAGTTGGTCGGAAATCTCCTTCATCTTTGTGACATAATCAGTCACATTTTGCTTCGGGCTTTTCTTCATTGTTGTGAACTCCATCCACAATTGGTTCTTCCTTGCTCGAGTGTTGGAAGAGAAGAAAGAAGCAAGTGCATTCCAGGTTTCTCTTGATGTCTTGCATCCCTTGACATGAGGTAAAAGAAAATCAGAGATTGAGTTTAGAATATAGGACCTTGCAAGTGCATCCTTCGAACACCAATTCGAAAGTCCTTCCACTTCTTCATGTGATGGTTGCCCTTTGTTCCTCATGGTTGGCATTGCTTCATCTCCGGATATGAATCCATATAGATTCCTCCCTTGAAGGTAAGCCTCCATCCTTAGAGACCATGCCGGATAGTTGTTCGATCCAATTTGTCAATTGTTGATGGAAATCCATCTCCCATGTTGCTTGACTATGCTCTGATACCACTGTGAAGAGAGATGGTGGATGCAATCCAAAGATGAGTAGGTGCCGCTACAACCAGCTTCACACCAGCCAACTGAGACTTCAGAGTTGATTAGTAGACCCTTTGAGCTTCCTAAATCCACCAAAATATCAGCCAAGTACTTTGGAACATGTATCCCAAAAGTTTAAGTCAAGACAGGCTAGTTGCGAAATGACTAGCTCCCAAAACTTGCTATTTTTGGACATACACCTGCTGGAAAAAATGAACAGTGCTCTCAACCTGGAAGGAATTAGAAAAATTCCTTTTGGGCATAGCAAATAGACTTAGTAAGCTTCCTATTCCAAGTTAAAACACTTCAAATGATGGACT
The DNA here is from genome assembly GCA_020310875.1 of Ceratopteris richardii. Lineage (NCBI taxonomy): Eukaryota > Viridiplantae > Streptophyta > Polypodiopsida > Polypodiales > Pteridaceae > Ceratopteris > Ceratopteris richardii. The sequence goes on from CM035413.1 coordinate 107,994,598, forward strand.
GAGCACTGAGAACAAGTTTCATCAAGTTCTGGAACATTCCCACAATTCTCGGGGCTCTGCAGAGATAGACCAGTAAGCAGTAAAGTGCAGATATCTCCACAAGTATAAATCCAATGACCTTGAAAATTTATAGGTAGAAACTAGACAGTGCGAGCTATCCAACGCACTTTAAAACACTGAAAAAGGTTCAGTAAAACTCGAGATATGACCTTCTGAAGTTACTGCTCTGAGTGAGTATAGCAGAGAACAAAACAGAGAGGTAGATGATAATAAATGTATAGATTCACATATGATTACAACCACATTGGCAATGAATCTTTGCACAATGGGAGTAGAATGATAGAGCTATGGAGTAAGCTCTTCAATCTCTACAAAATGACATGAAGTGGTCACGTACAAGGCTTGCTAATCGCCTCTTCCTTCTTGCTCCTTTTATAGCAATTCTTGGAGGGAGTTTTGAATTCGAATTCGAATGGCTCCACCTAAAAGTGATCCCCAAAGTTAGGAGAGATTCCCTCAGCTCAAAAATTCGTGATTTTGGTAGTTGGAGCCACGAATTTGCTTTTACATCATGGATGAGGTAAGCCATCCTTTTACTTTTTTCTTTTTCCATTTACAAGAGATAAAATGTACTCTTTTACAAGAGGTGTTCACATGACTACTCATGTGACTTACAAATGAGGATAATATCAAGCATATCAAGCATGTAGGCTTGGGCAAAATGCACCAACAATTTTCAAGGACATATGCAATGGAACGAGCCAAGGAGTCGAAAGTTGCAAAACTTGCAAGATTTCATCAACACAACTTAGCTAGTGAAAAATGGAAGTCATCATTGGGACCTTTACGTCATGCTCAATGGCGAGCTACAAGAACACGAGAGGGTTCATCATGGAAGTGAAGTCATTTAATAAATTCATGGCATTTTCTGAATAATTCATAAGGTTTGCTACACACTAATCTCTTCTTTGTAATTTTTTCAGGTAATTTTTAATTTTTAAACTATTTTTTGTCCATTCAGGTGTGAACAGAACCTTTTTAAGTGAAACATTATAAAAGGAGACTCATTGTCTCATTTCAACATTCTAGCACTATAGAGGATGGCACGAACAAAGCAAACTGCAAGGAAGGATCCCATTAACTTTCCTAGCTATGTGCAAGGCACTCAGAAGCCACCATGGATGAATCACCACAAAAGGCGACGTAGTGTCTCGCACTCTGCATCCCATCGTGAAACAGGTGGTGGCCATACCTCTGGGAGTGAACAGTTGCATGAACAAGTGGAACATGGGCAATCCAAGGAAAAGGCCGTAAATCAACCCCAATCACCACCATCATCATATGATGAGCCTCCATCACCAAAGAGACCAACAAAGAGAAGGGTGAAGGAGCGTGCTCATAGACAGGTAGTTTCTGATGATGATTTTGATGAATTGCATGAGGATGTGTCTCAACAAGGTTCACAAGCAAGTGATGAGAGTCAAAGATTGCCACCATGGGGTAACGAAGAAATACCTACAAATCATAGGGTTACTGTAGCGGGAAAGACATTACCATCAAATCAGGGGGCCATACCCAATGATCAAGAGAGAGAGCAAAGCCAGCAACAACATCCTGAACAAGGAGAAAGCTCAAGACGCGTGCAACGGAAGAAGAAATTCTTTTAACCTCGTCGTAGACCACCCCAACCAAGACCACAAGAAAATGTCCAACGAAGACCACCACAAGCTAGAGCACCACAACGAAGAAGAAGATATACGAAGGCATTTGCAGAGATAAGGCACTATCAAAAGACAGCTGAGCTTCTCATACCTAGAAGACCCTTTGCAAGGGTGGTCAAAGAAGAGTTACAAAGGTATTGTGCAGGGTTAAGGATCCAAGCTCTAGCTTTAGAAGCTTTACAAGAGGCAGCTGAAGCATTTTTGATATCAATGCTAGAGGATTCCAACCTGTGCGCCATCCATGCTAAGCGAGTCACTATACAACCGAAGGACATACAATTAGCTAGGAGAATTAGGGGTGATCGTAGCTAAGTTTTGTAACTGATCTCTATGGACAAGAGATTTTTTGTAAATATTGCCATTTTCAATGAAACATTAGCACTTTTCCTCTATTCCATTTATAATCTCATTATTTAGAATGAAACATGAGCAGTCATTTTACATTTCCATGTGTTTTCTTGTGATAATCTCTCATATATGAATGATTGTTTTCTTATCTTGTCATTTTGATCTAGTGATAATATCCCTGTACTGAAATTTCTTTTTTATTTAAGGTCATGTAGGTCTTGTAGGGCATTAGGAGGCCAAATAAGGCCCTACCACAGAAACGCGGGAGAAGGCCCTACAAAACGTTTGCAGGGCCTTCTCCCGCGTTTCTGTGGCAGGGCCTTATTTGGCCTCCTAATGCCCTACAAAACCTTTGAAAGTGCATCAGAGGGATCATGACTAGTAAAGCTAGTTCAGGGGTAAGGTAACTATCTTGAGCAACTATCTTGGTCTTTTGAGCAACTATCTTGGCATCCCATCAAGAGTCCAAAAGAATGAAACTAAAGGTCCTGACATGCCCAAGGTTACCTTACATGAGACTCAACCTTCACTAGATGGATATTTTCAAGATGGTTACCTTACCCCTGAACTAGCTTTACTAGTCATGATCCCTCTGATGCACTTTCAAAGGTTTTGTAGGGCATTAGGAGACCAAATAAGGCCCTGCCACAGAAACGCGGGAGAAGGCCCTGCAAACGTTTTGCAGGGCCTTCTCCCGCGTTTCTGTGGCAGGGCCTTATTTGGCCTCCTAATGCCCTACAAGACCTTTGAAAGTGCATCAGAGGGATCATGACTAGTAAAGCTAGTTCAGGGGTAAGGTAACCATCAGGGGATCATGACCTACAGGGATATTATCAAGAGTCCAAAAGAATGAAACTAAAGGTCCTCCCAATGCCCTACATGACATCAATACATCACATGCAGGTGCAAAAGAATTTTAGATAATATACTGAAAAAGAAATACTTGAGACAATTGTAAATAAAGCAAAGTGAAAATTTGATATTAATTCAATTGTTTACATCAATTGGCTTTGAGTTTCTCAATGACTCTCTTTCGACGCTCCAAAGCCATGGGTAGGGTGTAAGTCAAAATTGAGTTTGCTATTTGATCAACACTTCTAACACCTAGACCTAGAGATATACCTATTTGGCCTAAGACCTTTCCACGGAAGTTGGAACCTAAGGTTGTAGTTACAAGGGATTTCTTAACTAAAAAGATACAATTACTCCCCTGTGTAATGGTTGATAAACAAAGCAATTTACTTAAGGCCTTTAGACACCATGTCATGAAGTGGCCCTGAGGACTGAACTCTTTATGGATAATTACAAAATGGTCTTTGGGAAGTTTCCCAATGTAGTTTGCAAGGGATGAGCCACCTCCACGAGCCACTCGATCACCTCCGCTCCTTGCTGCAAACTTGTCGACTTCAATCACCTCCTGCACAAAGTTTTATGATTAGTAGCTGCATGTGTTTGTAAGAATGAATGACATGAATTGAAGATACTTACATCTTGAACTCTATCTTCTTCTTCTCCTCTCTCTTGAAGTTGTAAATTAATGCTGGAGTGGGACATCCCACTCTGCTCGATTACTGGTGAGGAGGGAATTTTTGATTCCAATATCCTTTCTTGTGCATTATTAAATTGTTCTTCTGTGATATGTTCATGTTCACTTGTGAGTATGTCATTGCAAACCAATTTTATTGTGTCGGCCACTGAGTCACCAAATGGCAAACACTTTTTCTCCAACAACTCAGAGGTACTATCCAAAGGACACTCTGACAAAGTACAAAACAAACTTAGGCATTCATCAAGCCGTAGCCCAAATGCCTTCTCTACATCATGTAAAAACAAATATTCTTGTCCCTCGACAAGAACCACTGAAAAAGTTTCAATCTCCACCTCTGGAATAGTTGCTTCTGGCTCCGAAGAGGTGGATGGCTTAGGCACTTCTTTCAACTTATCATCCACACCAAGAGGATAAGTTTTCTCAATAGCTTCTCTCTCTAATAGGAGATTCAAGGGTTCTTGAGGTGGTTCCTTTTTATCCTCGACAAAACCACCTGTAAGAAGATGAGGGATCTCATGAGGAATTGGTTCTGGTTCCTCATTCACAAAGAAAATTGTGGCAGCAATGAATGAAAGATATTTTGGACCCATCTTGCGTTTCCTATTCAATTTCCTTATAAGTGGCACAGTTTCATCAAGAAGGTGCCCTGCTTCCTCTGCAATTGCCTGGAACCGTTTCAATCGTTTTGCAAAAGCCTCATCACCTTTGTGAATGTAGGTGAGAAGGTCACATGGAACCCAAGTTCCATCATATGGTGGTATTTCAATGGAGAAACGCAATATATGAACTTGCATATATTGAAGTAGCTCCTCCAAAGCATCGGCATTCATTTGCACGGTTCCATGGAGGTCAGGAACCTTGGAGAGAAGATCATATAGGTCATGTTGACCTTTGTAATCTGAATCCTCCAAAAATTCTAGAAACTTGTGGCGTGCACTCTTAGTAGGTACAGAGGTGGAAGCCATAGCTTGCAAATGCAGACTGTTCTAACACTCAATGTGGTTGCAAAAGTGAGAAATGAGGAGAGAGGACTCCTATTTATAACTTTTCTAGAATTTTTAAGTGATGGGTCCCACTTTTTCATAGAAGTGACTTTTCCTTAAATTAAAACATAAGAGTCTTGAAAAGGAAAACTTTGACATTCGAGATCACATCAAAGGAAATAAACAATAAGAATGCTCTTTCAAGAAAAACCTTGAGAATTTACAGATACAACTAGAATGTGGCCAAAATATCCTTGAAGCAAATGTGAAAAATTTTTCATTGCAAAAATAGGTTTGTTTACAGGTTTCACAGTATCTTTACAAAAAAGAGTTATGACAATGAAATGTCAGTTCCATCCATGCTCCAATCTGCAAGAACCTTGATTTTGTCTTCCAATCTCTTTCCAATCTGTGGACAATTCATAAAAGAGTAAAACATTTTCAAATCATGAACAATAGTGATAGAATAATATATATATATATATATATATATATGTATATATGGAATACAACTCTTACCTTGTTCCCTCGTATTCGAAATTTGAAATCATGAAGATCATCATATCCCATGATAAGTAAGTGCTCTCTCAAGTTGGCCAAGTTCCAATGTTGATTAACTAAAACCACCTCCATATCATTGTTTGGTAACTTCACATTAATTTCAAATGAAGCTAAAGATCCCTCCGAGCTTTGCAAAGGTATCCACTCTCCTAGTTTACACATCCAACGATCATAATAAAATCTGATGTACAATGAGGTGCGATGTTTTAAATAGCGAAACCCTATACCTGTGTCACCAATTCTACAACGATATCTATCCCCTTTTGACAATCCTTCTACATAACCCCAGTTTTCCCCTAACAATCCTTCTACTGCTTCGTATGTAATATCTTTACATAGGAACATTGTAGGAGTTTCTACAAAAGGAATGCCTTGAAATATGAAAACAAAGCAATGGATTGGTAGAGTCCAATGAAGACCTATTGATCTAGATACGCGTGTGAATTTCAAAGAGTTATGTATGTCCATCACCATCTTACGCTTGAAAGATGATATGGACCAAAAATCAGGTTTTGGCCACTCTAAACTAAGAAGAGAGTCAACTTTGATAATCTCCAACCTTCCATATTCACCATCTGTGGAAGGAACAATGTACTCGTGAGTGTAAAAGAAGATCCTTTCACGAATAAGTTTAGCAGGAGGTACATCTGGAAACACTAATGCCCCAATGTCTGCATGTAATGCTTTGAAAGTTCCTATGAGACTATGAAGTGGTTGCTCTTCCACTAAACTAGAAGGAAATATGACTGTAGCAATGAAAAACATATGAGATGAGTAATTAAGACATTTAACACCATGAAGCATTGAGAAAATAGAAATACTCACAATGGATTGGATATCTAATTCTATTGGAGTTTTCTAACTTCATGGTTGAAACTGTGAAGACATGTTGTACAATAGCAACCATCCCACCATGTGTTTGCTGCTTGAAGCCTAAGAGCTTACCTTTCCAATGAAGATCCAAATTTCCACGATCTCGAACACGATGAGGACCAAGTCCAGATGGCTGCATGTACACCCATGCACCTTTGCAAAACTCTTGTGGTAGCCAACTTCCTTCCATTGTTTTGATGTTGTGGCACGTCATTGTGTGAACTTCGTCCTTTGGTCTCCTACGAGCTCTGGAGCTTTCCATGGGAGTAAGAGTTGTTGTCATTGCTGCAGAAGTTGGGAGAATGGTAGGAGGAGAAACAATGCTTCTGTTGTATGGTATGGAGGGAATAGAGGTGAAAAATATGACTTTTTGGGTTTTGGGTATGAAAATGGGAGTTTGAAGAGGGAAAATAGAGTTTTTTGAGTCATTTTGAAAAAAGTCACTTTTTTAGTCCACAAATATGCACGGATTTTGAATTAGAAGTCAAAAATAGCACTTTTGACCCTGAAAAGTGATATGGAGGTCATTTAATGGTATTATGATGAGTTTTACAACTTTTAAAAAATTTTGAATTTTTGGGCCCAGCCTGATTACGAGATTTCTTCTCTCTCTAGAAGACAACCCTGAACATAGAGGAATCTTGTCCCCTCTTCCCCCTTCAGCCTAGTATTTTATAGGGTATAGACTGTGGCCACCACCCTCTTCTGATTGGTCCATCACTAATCACTCTTTGAGCTAAAAGGCCCATCCAGGGTTCACCTTTTTTCCTAATGAATGGAGCTCTTCTACTAGTAAGCAAAAATCTGCAAATGCTACACATTCGGAGAACCAAGATAAGGATGAGAAAAAACTAGAAAAGTAGAAATTGTTTTGTAAGTACTGTAAAGGGAATGATCATATTATAAAGAACTGTCCAAAACAGGCTGCTAAAGAGGCAAAGAAGAAAGAGGCTGGAATGGTTGTTGCAGAGGCCTCTACACCAAAAACAGAGTTTGCTAATCTTGTGCAGGAAGAAGAATGGGTGTTTACTACTGTCTGTAGTTTTGACCCATCTTCTCATGAGCAGTGCATGTCTGCAGTAGACTCAGATGTTTGGTATTTTGATAGTGGGGCGACCAAACATATTACCTCGCAGTGCAGTTTCTTCTCTTCACTCGAGCCTGCCCCTACAGGGAATACTGTTACATGCGCCAACAACTCCTCTTATCCTGTTATGGGAGTTGGTAAGATCATTTTGACTACTGCTGATGGTAGTTCTTTCACTTTTTCAAATGCTTTATTTGTTCCACGGATCAAGAAGAACCTGTTATCAGTTTTTGCATTAGCCAAGATTGGCTTGGTTGTGAAATTTGTTGATGATAGGTGTACAATTCATGATTTGTCAAATGGCGATGTGATTATTGCTTCTGGCATTTTATGTCGTGGGCTATATAAGCTCATAGACTATGAAAGATCAGTAAATGATTTGGCATGTGCAGTAAATGATTCTCAGGCTATGTCAGATGCAAAGCTTTAGCATGCACGCTTTGGTCATCTGAATTTTGCTAGTTTGCTACGCCTACAGAAATCTGAAATGGTGTCTTCTTTGCCCAATTTTGAGGCACCTGGAAAACATGTTTGTGAAGGCTGTATTTTGGGCAAAATGCAGCATTCGTCCTTTCCAAAAGATGGTTCAGTTTGGGCTACTCAGAAATTTCAGCTTGTACATAGTGATGTTTGTGGTCCTATGCAAACACCTTCTTTTGGGAATTATCTATACTTTGTGACTTTCATCGATGATTTTTCCAGGCATGCATGGGTATATCCATTGAAGGCAAAGTCCGAAGTGTTCATGTGCTTCAAACAATTTTTGGTTTTGGCTCAAAATCTGTCAGCATGTAAAATGGGCACCCTCCGTTCTAATCCAGGGTGGGAATATATGTCTTCTGATTTTAATGCATTTCTAGCTGAATGTGGGATAAAACACCAGTGTACAGTGCCGCATACACCTCAACAGAATGGAGTTGCTGAACGAAAGAATAGTTCACTCATGGAGATGGTGAGGTGTATGGTCAAGAGTCAAGCTTTACCACATAGTTTCTGGCTTGAGGCTGTCATGTATGTAGCATATGTACTGAACAGGTGTCCCACTAAAGCACTGCAGTCTATCACTCCATATGAGGCTTGGCAAGACCACAAGCCATCTGTTGCTCATCTGCATTTTTTTGGTTGTTTGGCATATGCATTAGTGCCTGAACAACATCGCAGAAAATTGGATGATAAAGCAGTAAAATGTATTTTTGTTGGGTACAATTCTGAAAGTAAAGGCTATCGTCTGTATCATCCATAGACTAAACGCATTCTGGTTAGCCGTGATGTTGTTTTTGTGGAGGATGCTATTCAGCCATTGCTTTCATGTACTAAGGAGACATCTGTTAGCTCCAAAGACATGTATGATACTTTGCTGCCTCTTTTTACAGGTGGAGAGTCTAGTGCTGGTCCTAATGAAACAACTTCTCAGCCTTTGCGGGTTTCATGTGATGATGCAGATCATTTCATTTCTGATGCAGATTTACATGATGCACTTATTGATGAGGGAATTGATATTGAGCAGGCAAGAACTATGCCAAAATGGTTGGTGCAGACCTTGCGTGATAGCAAATTAGATGCACCTCTGTCATATCGTACTCTATCGGGCTCTCATAGTGCCTCTTTTGCATAAGATTGCTATGCTATGGCTGCATCTAGTCTATGTGATGAGACTGAGCCTGTTTCGTTTGATGAAGCACAAAGTTCAAAAAATTGGATGGCTACTATGCAATCTGAATATGATGCAATAATGAAGAATGGTATTTGGTCTTTATGTGACTTGCCTCCTGGCAAGAAGGACATTGGCACTAAGTGGGTATACAAGCTTAAGCGTAAACTTGATGGTACAGTTGAGAGGTATAAGGCTAGGCTTGTTGCAAAGGGTTATGCACAGGAAAGAGGCATTGATTTTGATGAGACCTTTGCACCTACATGCTGTATGACTACTGTTGGGAGCATCTGTGCACTTGGCGCCCATCATGGTTGGAATGTACATTAGTTGGACATTAAAACAACATTTCTGAATGGTGACTTGCATGAAGAAGTGTATGTTTTTCAGCCCCGTGGCTTTGTGCAGCAAGGGCATGAAAACCAGGTGTGTAGGTTAAAGAAGGCATTATATGGTTTAAAGCAAGCACCACATGCTTGGTATGAGAAGATACATGCCTATCTGATCGCACATGGTTTTGAGAGCAGTCCAACTGAAAGCACCTTATATGTTAAGCGTGCTAATGATGTGCTTCTGATCATTGTTGTCTATGTTGATGACATGCTGCTCACTGGTCCTATTGAGAAGCATATTGCTGATTTTAAGGCTGATTTGCATGCCTCATTTGAGATGTCTGATTTGGGGCATTTGCATCATTATTTGGGCATTCAGTTTATGCACGTTGATGGTGGAATGGCTTTGTGTCAAACGAAATATATAATATTGACACATTATTACAATGTTTTGGCCTTGAAGATTGTAAGCCTATTACCACTCCTATGGAGACAGGTTTACGATTGAGTCTTCATGATGCTAGAGATGCATTTGATGTTGTTCTCTATCAGTAGGCTATTGGATGCTTGATTTACTTATGCATTACTCGACCAGATATTCAATTTGCTATCTCACAGATGAACAGGTTTATGCATTGCCCAGGAGTCAAGCATTGGCAGGTGGTTAAGCGTATCTTTCGCTACTTGAGTGGTACTCGGCTACTTGGGTTGTTTTATCCCAAGGAAGGATCACTATCGCCAGATTTGCATGCTTTTTCTGACTCTGATTGGGCTGGTTGCTATGCCACTCGTGTGTCCACTAGTGGATTTTGCTTCATGCTTGGTAGCTCATGTATATCTTGGTTGAGAAAGAAGCAGCCCACTGTGGCCACTTCTAGTTGTAAGGCTGAGAATAGGGCAGCTTTCACAGCGACTGTTGAGTGTGTGTGGCTCAGACGCCTTATGGCTGATTTGGGTGTTCGTCAGTCTTCTGCCACCACCATCTTCAGTGACAATCAGAGCACATTGGTAGTTGCGAGGAACCCTGTGTTCCATGCTCGCACTAAGCACATTGAGGTGCATTATCATTATATCAGGGAGAGGTTCTCTGCTGGGCAACTTGGCATATGTGCCCATGCAGGAGAACATTGCAGACCTTTTTATGAAGGCTCTGCCTAGGGAGAAGTTTGAAGCTTTCCACAAAGCTTTGGGCTTACTTCCTTCTGTGGAGTGATTTTCACATAGCTTGGCACTTCCTTATACATGAGTGCCAGCTACTTGTTCACCGCATCACTCCCAGGGGGGATTTGTTGATATATTTAGGTAGTGATGTGTGTGAACACTCTAGGACCGCTAGGGCACTTTTTTTCATCTTTAGGAGGTTTTTTCCCCTGACTTGTATATACGCCTATTGCCCTAATCGCATGCTTCCGTAGACGTCTAACTCCAACAAAGGATGCTCATTCCCAAAATACAATCAAGTCAAGCAAAACATCACTATGGGAAAAATTTACCACATTCAAGAAGAAGGCCTCACAAATATTTGATTAAGTGACAAAGATGAAAGAGATTGCTAATTCTTTAGCTACAGTTGATGAAGACATGGAAGAGGATAAATTGGTAAGACAAATTCTTACAGGTTCAAGAGGAGATGAGAAGTGGAAGCCTTTCATATTATCAACAAAACTCTCATTGGATTATTTCACTCTTGATTTGAATCAACTACTAGGTCATATGCTAACCTTTGAGCATGATATCAAAGGGGATATTGATAAGAGTGCATGTCAAGAAATGTATTCTGAGGATAAGAAGAAGGCTGGCGTTTCTTTGGAAGGAATGATGGAAGAAACTTCCAAAACCAATCTTGCAATAACATCTACTAAAACTATGCATCATATCAGAAAGAAGAATCAACGCTAATCATGAATGCAACATGTGAAGTTCCAAATGAAGACCAAAGGGTATTCTACATTGACTCAGGGTGTAGTAATCACCTGAGTGGGAACATTGCTTTGATGATTGATTTGGAGGATAAGATAATCAATCATACAATTCAAACAGGTGACAATACAAAGCACAAGGTGAAGTCTATTAGATCAGTGAAGGGCTAAAGATGGAAGCACTCTTTTGAGTAAGGTTCGGTATGTTCCTACAATTTCAAAGAATTGGATCAGTGTAGGACAAATTGTAGAAAAAGGATATGAAGTGAGGTTCACCAATGATGGAGTTTATGTTGAAGACCCTAGCCGAGGGTACAAGCAAATTGTTATAGGGAAGAAAGAAGGAAGGCTCTTCAGATTGAAGGTACAAGGTAATGTTGGACTTGCCTTATTCACATATGGAGAGCAAAAGATATCTGAGTTGGATCTTTGGCACCAGAGGCTTGGACACTTCAATGAAAGAGCTATTAAAGAGATGATTAACAATGGTTCATTGCTTGGATTACCTAATTTTGTAGGTCAACACATGACATACAGATGTGAAGCATGTCAATTAGGTAAGGCTCATAAGCTATCATACAATAAGCAAGGCTTCATGTATTCAAAAAGACTTGAATTGGTGCATACAGATGTGTGGGGTCCTAGAGTTCCAGATATTATGTGATTTATGTTGATGATGCTACTAGGCGGATCACTATTTATGTGATCAAATACAAATCAGAAGTGTTTAGCACATTTAAACACTATCATGTATATGTAGAAAGGGTTACACGACAAAAATTGAAGAGATTAAGGTTAGATGGAGGGGAGAGCATTTCTCAAATGAATTCAGTGATTATTTTTGGAATGCAGGTATAAAAAGAAAAGTTACTTGCAGGTACTCTCCTCAACAAAATGGTGTAGGAGAAAGGAGAAATAGAACTCTTGTTGTGCTTGCAATGTCAATGATGAAAGAGAAGAATTGCCCTAAATATTTTTGGGCAGAGAATGTAAATACAGCCACATACTTGGTTAATAGGCTACCATGTAAAGCATTGTAGGGTATGGCACCATATGAAGTTTCGTGGGTTAAGAGACGTACATTAGATCATTGCAAAGTATTTGATTGCTTAGCCTATGCTTATGCGCCCTCTTATTTAATGCATAAGCTAGAACCAAAAGCTAAAAAGTATTTGTTCATTGGTTATGATGATAAACAAATGGGTGGAGTCAATCTACGAAGCAATTCCTTGTATCAAAGGATGTCACATTGGATGAGCAAGGTACTTATTTAGGTACAAATAGTGCTTATGCAGGTCTTGAAGAAACATTGAATCAAAATAAAGGTAAATCAAAGGTTCAAGTTTCTAAGGAAGAAGAGAATGTTGAAGTACTAATTGAAAATGAAGAATTGCCAATGTTTGATCTAGAACATGATGAACTAGAAACTTCAAGAAGTGGAGAACTCAAAAGGTCATCAACAAACAAAAGACAACCTATAAGGTATAGCTATGACTATTTCGTTCCTATGCCCAAGGAAAAGATGCAAATATATACCTCTATTTTGCCAAACCCCTATGAATTGGCCGCTTGTATTGCTCAGAATCCTCAAATTTACTTCTAAGCAATATCTTTGTGCTCTCATCCCACTACATCATACCACTTCACTTACACTTCCTATCTTCCCACCTATACCCACTCTCCCACACACTCTAGCACATATATGTGCACCCTCATAACCATTAAATCTCTCGAGGTATTGCTTTCCCTTTCTCTCACACTCATGCACACTCATGCACGCATACACACTCTCTCACTGTCTCCACACGCATGCACTCATATGCATGCCCACACTTCACACACCCAATTATTCACATACTTTGTCGTTACACACACACACCCACTTTTACTACCCTCCCTTTTCTTTTCCTCCTTCACTTTCTCTTCCCCATTGGTTCCCACATCTCGTACAATAGGAGGGCTCTTTTTCACTCTTCACGGCTTTCTTCCTATTACATTCATCATTAAGAAACTCTATCCACAAAGAAACAAACAAGCAAAGTTCGTCTCACGAAAACACAAAGCAATATAGAAATGTATTTTTCACTCATTACGTTCCCTTATTTATCTCAAAAGATGACATGACATTCGTCCATAGGTTCAAATCTTGGAATGAGAGCAGATTTGGTTGCACTATAATTTCATTTCTCTCTGTATGATAATGTAGCATTGTAGATATATACTTTGGTGTTTAAAAGTATGCCACGTACTTCACGTTGATTGGAACCCAAAATCTTCATAAACAACATATGTTCATTATGCGTTATGTCTCAGTAGTGTTGCGCTTCGGCCATACTAGAGCTCCAAAGAGAACTTTGTTATATGAAAGAGAACTTTGTCATCTTCATAATAGAGTGAAGTGCGACATCTTCCCCATGCATGCTGAAAAAGATCCCCCAATCACTTACATGTGATTTTTGCAGAGGAGCAGCTCGTCTATCAAATGTTTCTGAGAGAATAAGTTCCTCTAAATTCTGAGCATTCCAGGTCGAGTCCAGGTACTAAAACTTTTGCTGGACAGCTCGTATATGCTTCATCATTTTTTTATCATTAAATGAGCATGTTGCCTTAATGATATTCGTAAAGTGCCATATCATGTCACACTGCATATTTCACCTATCTATGGATGTTCAAATCTCTATTTCCTTTGCTCCATCACTTCAACTTTTGTGCTAGATCCTTTTGTGCATGACTCAAATCCAAGTTTCTCCTCTCTTTAATTAACTTTCACATCTATATCCCCTATTAGAATTCTTCATTGGGAAACAAAGCATGAACATTAACATTAATATAAACTTGGCACTAATGTCTGCACCCATAAATCTCGTCAGCCTCATTATTGTGTTTTTGAAAACAAATGATGAGATAATTTTGGAACAAGAGAAGACTCACCAATAGTTTGATCGAACTAATTGAATAGACAATCTTCAAAACAGAGGGTTCTCATCCAACTCCAGAGTCCCGTGCTAACTACTCTCTTCATTCTTTAGCTTTCCAAAGTCCAGTCTTTCATTATTTAGTGCTTACACAGATGGAGGGCACTTCGAATTTGCCTTGATAGAGATCGGAGGGCCCCCCCTTTTGAAACTTGCACAAGAAGACCAAAACTCCCTCGATGGAGACTGAACAATGCCCCCCCTTACTACTATGTGAGAGAGCCCCCAAGAGAATGAGTGTATCCCCCCCGAACAACTGGAGAGAGAGACCTTCTCACTCTTCCCTAACCCGTGTGTATTTAGGTTGGCATCCTCTCAGCAAGAGAGAGTGCCCCCTGAGAGATTTTTTTCCAAAAGACCTCCCTCATGCAAACTAATGGGACACCCCCTATCTATGACAGGTTGGAACTCGTTGACCACCACCGACTTCTCCTCCTCTAACATTGCAGAGGGCAATACTCAAAAACTGACATGCAAAGTTAAGACATCAATATATTGAGTCGGCCATTCATTCAGCATGTGTTTTTTTAACAAGAGCACCATGTTTCATATATATGCCCACAAGCACACTTTCAAGGTACTCATTACTTTTCAGCATACCTTACCTTGAGATCTCAAAGCAGATTTCCTTCCCCTTATCAATGGCACCTAATATACCACCAATTCTTAAGACACTGATAATTGTTACCTCATTTTCAAGGATGTCTTCACATTGCATGCAACCAAAAAATTCTAGTGCTCTCATGCACCATGACTATGTTGACTGTACCATCGACCAGGCCCTTGTATTGCTACAAGCTTTTACAGACAAAAAGAAGCCATGGCACTTGGGATGATACCTTTGAGTTGCATGTGCTCCCAACATTTCACTATCCCTGCTTAGATATGCACACATATCTACTAATGCAAAAACACTCAATCATCCACATCCAGGGTACTATTTCTTGGTTCCCTGCATAAAAATCACATTAGTAGATTATCATTTTTATACCAATAAACATGTAACAATGAAACCTCTTTCTTGAGAACTAAAGATTATGCTTACATAGTGAAAGCAGACGAAGACCCATCTACATATGATTAAGCCAAAGGAAAGGAGAATTGGGTTAAAGCTATGAAGGAAGAGTATGTTGCACTAATTGAGAGTGAGAAATGGGACTTGGTACACAAACCAAGTAATCAAAAGGTAATTGGATGCAAATGGGTCTACGAAACAAAGAGATTTGCAAATGGAACTATGTCTAGGTACAAAGCTAGACTTGTTGTGAAAGGGTATGCACAAACTTATGGTGTGGACTATGATGAAACATATAGTCATGTTGCAAAGATGACAACCATAAGGACTCTCATAGCTATTACTGCTTGCAAAGGTTGAAAATTATCTTAATTAGATGTGCAGAATGCATTTTTGAATGCTTACATTTTAGATGAAGTCTACGTGGAACAACTAGATGGTTTCAAAGATCAACATAATCTAGATTACGTGTGTAAGCTCACAAGAACTTTCTATTTCTTGAAGCAAGCCCCAAGGGCATGGAATTATAGGCTTGTAAAGTTCTTGAAGGAACGTGGTTTTCAAGCATCAGATGCAGATAGTAGCTTGTTAGTCAAAGCAAGTGAAGATGGTTTTACTTATGGTTGCATTTATGTTGATGACATAATACTCACAGGTACATATGACAAAGGCATAGAAAGGCTTAAGAAGAAGATGGAGAAAGAATTCAAGATCAACGACTTGGGAGATTTGTTACACTTCTTGGGATTGTAGATTCTATATACTCAACATGGAGTATATGTGACTCAAGAAAGGTATTTGAAGAATTTACTAATTAAGTTTAAGATGGAACATTGAAGGATAGCATCAAGCCCAATGGAGGTGAGCCAAAAATCGAGTAGATATGGAGGATCAGAATTCAAAGATATGAAGTTTTATCAGAGTTTGTTGGGTAGCTTGATTTATGCTACTTTGACAAGGCCTGATTTATCATATGGAGTTGGAGTTTTATCTAAATTCATGCATTATCCAAGGAAGGAACATTGGATTGTAGGTGAAAGGGTGCTAAGATATATTAAGGGCACACTTAAAGAAGTTTTGTACTATGGGTTCACAATAGATACAAGAATCAATATATATAGTGATGCAAATTGGGTAGGTAACTCTAATGATAGAAGATCAACACATGGGTATTTGTGTTATGTGGGAGATAAATTGATTCCTTGGTGTTCTAAGAAGCAACACACAATTGCTTTATCATCTACAGAAGAAGATTATAAAGGTATGGTGGAAGCTGCAAAGGAGGTCATATGGTTGAGAACTCTCACGAAGAGTTTTGACATCAATCAGAGTGTTCCTATTATTTGTAGAGACAATATGCATTCTTTGTATTTGGCAGTTAACCCTGTGTTTCATGCCACGACCAAACATATTGAGATTCAATATCATTTCTTGAGAGAAAAGGTGATTGAAAAAGAGATAGAGATCATGTATAATCCTACAAAAGATCAAGTTGTAGATATGTTAACAAAGAGCTTGGATGGACCTAAGTTGCAGAGGTTTAAAGAAATGGTAGGTATAAAGAAGAGGCAGGTAATCACAATTAATGATTGAGGGGGAGCTGTTGGAGCAAGACAATCACTAATTGATGATTACAAAGAGGATTGAAGAATGAAGAATGAAGAAAAGGATAAACGATGAAGCATAAAGTGAAGTGAAGATTAAGAGAGAAATGACTTGTAGACACATGTACATTAATCTTGTAAATAGTCCATATACATCTTGTATAGTGACAAATCCAGACTTATATGCCTATATATACTTGTATATAGACATGTCATATAGATGAGAGGAAGAATAGATGACTAGAGGATGAGTAGATGATGAATGAGTGAGTGTTAATATGAGAATTTTCCATCAGATGTATTTTCAAGAGAATAGAACAAGTTCTTGAGAATTGCACCTCAATCTTTCTCCATTTTCTCCTTTTGTGTTTAAACAATTGAGAACTCCTTTTGTATGTATCTAAGCCCATAGTGGATGCATCTATGGTCAAGATTTGAGAGCCTAATTGTAATGAGGCTGAGAGAATTGTGAGTAGGAACATTTATGTGTGAAAGGTGATGAGAGACTCTTGAAACAGGTGCAATCCTGATGGTCAAAGAATTGAAGAGATCTCAGTGTAGAGTGTAAAGTTTTGCACAAATAAGCATTCAAAATCTAAGTCCGAAGGTAAGCCATCTATGTATAAAAGCATTTTATTGAATGGGTTGTAAATTGAGAGGACCAAATGTTTAAAGTTGTACATGTGAAAGTCGAGTGCACAGAAAGCTTGTTTCAGACGTAGGTTTACTTATTGAGGTAAATCTAAACTTTTGTAACTTCTTGTATAAAACTTTCACTTGGAGTAGTTGTTATAGGAGAGTGTTGTGTCAAGGTTTCATAGAAAACCTTAATCATTTCATTAGTCAATGAGTAAGTTCTATGAAGCAGACTTTCCAGAGTGAAGCTATTTCTCACAGAAGAGTTAAGTTTTCATGTTTTGATAAAGACTTCCAAAATTGGTGAAAGTCTTGAGCTATGCTTGACATAAAGGTATTCTACACTCAAGTATACCTTTTCTTTTGGAGATTAATCATCTCCATCAAAAAGGCCCCCTAGTTCTATGTTGATCCCTGAATCCTCTCCCTTCCCTCTATTCACTAGGTGATCTCCTCTACTTAGAGTGAATCCTTTAGATGTTATCCCACTCTAGGCAAGTGCTAGAAGATTGTGGTGATGTTGTCCCAAGTTCTTCTTGTCAAGGCCCAAAATGAAATCTCTAACATTTTATAGATGAGAAGGGAATATATTTACCATCGGCTTTGATATTTGGAGATAGAAGTCACTAATGGCAGTCCTAGCATTCAATCAAGACTCCAAAAAATTAGAAGCAAACTAAGACATGAAGAGGAAATTCAAAGAAGTAACATGCAGATTTATTTTAAAGATTGGTGGGTGAGGAAAGCAGACAAACCAACAAAAGAGATGTGTAGGCTCCGAAAGAAGGATCAAATCAAGGAAGAGGTCCTTTTGATGTTTGATAATATTGCACTTTTCTAGAAGACAATATTGAGTTCATAACTAAC
This sequence comes from Ceratopteris richardii, assembly GCA_020310875.1. Lineage (NCBI taxonomy): Eukaryota > Viridiplantae > Streptophyta > Polypodiopsida > Polypodiales > Pteridaceae > Ceratopteris > Ceratopteris richardii. The sequence goes on from CM035413.1 coordinate 108,012,719, forward strand.
CACTTCACTCAATGCATGAGCGTCCATGCCACTCACTTCTTAGTGATGGGATTGCATGGCTACCATCTCAAACATTAGATAAAAAAGAATTCCAGAAAACATCGTGAATCTTCTCGACTCCCCAATCACTACCAAAAATATTTTAGAACTTATAGATGCTCTTTCGAGTGGTAAAAGCCTCGGTCTGGATGGTTTCACCAATGAGTTCTTCAAGACTTTCAAGAATGACTTAGTTAAAGCCTTACTTATCGTCTGGTAGGAGGCCCTATGCTTTGACGCACTCCCTAATGTTTTGAATGAAGGGGTGATTAAGATAATTCACAAAAAAGACAGAAAAAATAGGATTTGGTAGCCCATTACTATGTTGCAAACTAGCTATAAGATGTTAGCTAAGGTTCTTGCTAATTATGTTACCAATTTGCAATCATGGATCAATGAGGAGCAAAATGGATTCATAAAGGGAAGATCCAAGTTGGAGGCAATTATTGATATGTGTGAATGGAGTTTGCTAACGAGTCCTCCCAAGATGTCCTATTCATCATAATTGATTTTGACAAAGCATACAAACATTTGGAGTGGAATTTCATTCTACAATCACTAAAAGATATAGGTTGTGGACCTAAATTCACCAACATTATCTCTAGCCTAATGGGGAATGCCTCGGTTCAATTCAATATCAATGGTCAACTCTCTAAGGAAATCAAGTTAAAACACTCTATTAGACATGGTTTTCCTCTCACTCCACTTCTTTTTGCCATTGCCACTGATGGCCTTAGATACTTCGTTAGCCATCAAGCACTTTTAGGAAAAATCCAAAGTCTTTAGCTCCCTCATAGTCAGTATCAGATGCTTATGACACTCTTTGCCGATGACATAAATTCTTTTATGCATAATGACCCTAATAGTATCAACACCTTCTCGCATTGTCTAAATATTTTCTGTGTAGCATCCGGATCTAAAATAAATCACTCAAAAACTTCTTTCAAGGCCATTTTGGGGCCCTCACCAATTTTCGTGACTAATCAGGGATGTAAAGAAATAAACAATGGACAAATTTTTCTGCTCCTTTGCATCCTAATGGGTTTTGAAGTATCTATTGGGTAGCGTTGGAAATTGGGTTCTGGACAAATTGGATACTAAATTTGCCTACTAGAAGGGCGTGCACCTCAACCTAGTTGGGCATGATATGGTGATTAACACCTTCCTCATCTCATATATTATCTATTTTATTGCATGTTGGAGACCGAAAGACAAAGAATTAGCAAAGCTTGAAAGTACTTGTAGAAATTTTCTCTTAACTAGCGATCCCAATAGGAGGGGCATGCCCAAGCTCAAGTGGGCCTTGTGTGTGGAACAAAAAGATTCTAGTGGATTAGGCAATCTAAATGTGGGAGGTATAGCAAATAAATTGGCTGCCAAATGGCTTCTCAAAGCTTGGTGCAACATGGAAGCATCTTGGGCAAAAATAATTCTTAGAGAAAAATCCTCTCTTATGCTTCAAGGAATCCCTAGATGGAAGGATCTTGATCTGCTCACCTTGTTGTTTTCTTAGTGTCCAGTGACTCTGAAAGGCTGCGATCTTTTTTGCTCGATCTGGAAGAGTTGGAACAATATGAAATCATACATCAAGGTTAATGAAGACTAGAAATGGGTGGTTAGGATTAGGCAAAATGATTGTATCTAGTTTCCTATTGAGGGAATCAAAGAAGTTAATATGGAGAACATCCAAAGAGCAAAGAAGTTATGGAACAAAGGTTTTAGCAAGTGGAAACATCTTTGAAACCATGATAGAGGTCATTGGATAAGGTTTGAGGATAATGACTATGCTAGAAGAATTGACTTTGATTATTGGTGCCTTCTCAAGCAGAGAATCAATTCTTGGGACAATTCAAAGTGTTTTCTTCTTCTTGAAAATGACACCCCTCCCCCTCGGATTGAAGGGTTAAGATGGACCTATGATATCAAATTAGACAAAATTATGTGGTCACATAAGCACATTGACTTGCATATCTCCCTTAACAGGGGATGGTGTAAAAGAAGTATAGCATTAGATGGCAAGTTGTGTGCGGGGGTCTATGGCATCCTCTCATTGAGAACAAAAAATTTGTTTCTATGTGGTGAATCCTCCATCGTGGAATCAAGACCAATGTCAAAGCTAATAATGTATGTGGGGCCCCTCACTGGTGTAAGCATTACATCCATGGCAGAGAGGACCTTGGTCATCTCTTCTTCTCATGCCCTAAAAGCATCCCAATCTGGCAGTCTCTCCCCAAGATTCTGAACTTAACAAGACAAATAAGCTGGAAACAAGCACTACTTGGAGAAACAATTGGTTGCTCTTCTACTTTGTGGAATGCCATCAAAGGGGAAGCACTTTGGAAGATATGGAAAGAAAGATGTGCGATCAACTTTGATGCCCATCACAAAGAGTGGTTGATTGAAAAATCCCCATACATATTAGGTAGAAGAATATGTAATTGTAAGAAGTCTCTACCTTTCAGACACCATAGAATAGTTGTCATGGAAAATAACAAGATTAAACATAAGTGTATTGCTCACTAAGGTGATGAAAGAAAATCATTAAACCTCTCAGCAACTCTCTTTAAAAATTTTGTCTTTATCTCCCCTCGAATCCTATTTATCCTATTGGTTTTGGTCTAACATAGCGTTCGAGCCAATATGCCCCTGCTTTGTGGGATACATGGGATCCCAAGGGTACTAAGCCCATTCATTTTATAAGTGTTCTTTTATTAATTCAAGCTTGGGAGAGCAGGCTATGGCTCAACTTCCATTAAAAAGAAAAATGTAAATAATCCAAGATAGAAATTTCCTATTGACATTTTCATTTATCGATGTCTATCTAAAGAATCTAAATGTGCTTCTAGAGCTATACTTTTGTCCAAGATAGTCAGGCCAAGAGATTTTCATTATAAGCGCCTCAAGGAAAGTTGTGTTTATGCCTAGTTCATACTTCAAACCTTCAACCAAAAGAGGCATAATTGCATTCTTCATCAGCTTTGTGCAACAGGTGCGACACCTTGAAAATGATGAACTTCACATTCATCCGGAGTAGAAGTTGAGACATGGATGCTGGATCTCCGCAGGTTAGGATCCACTGCCTAACAGTGTATGCATTTTGCAGAGAACAAAACTTATTATCTTTTCTTAAGTTCCGTATTTGAGCAATAATAGATGCCAATAAAGAGTAGAAATTACCTCTCTCAGATACCCTCATTTATAATCATGTCCACAAACAGGTCAAGATGTAAGGAATTGTCTTGAGATACACGCATATAATTGATTGAAATATGTATAATGTGGGAAATTAGATCATGTTTTAACCACAAAGCTCGCTCGATCTCCTGAAAGTTCTCTCAGTTACTCTCCCAAACTTCACAAAAAAAGGAGGATGAAGGTACTAATATAGAACAGCATGCTATTTGAAACATGTTAGAGAAAAATGGGTTAAAACTTGGCGGAGACAAGCAGAGGGATCTGGCTGACCAGGCGATTCAGAGATAGGGATCATCATATCAATTGTACTGATGTTGAGGATCACAATCTTGGATTTGAGCAAAGCTCCTAGGCAATGGATTGAATGATCTTCTTCAATCACTAACAAGAGATGTTGAAGAACAGAAGTTTTCCTTTGCGCAGAGATCCTAGGGCAATGGATAAGATGATCGACAGCAATCCCCCGAATAAAAGATGTTGAGGAAGGCAGAGCTCCTATGGATGGGACGAGGATCTGACCGCAAGAAGAGGCGTTAAGAAGCCTAAGCTTCTGTTTGTGCAGAGCTCCTTCCAGTGCAATGAACAAAATGGACTACTCCAAGCACGGCAACGACAGATGTTAAGGAGCACATGCTTTGATTTGATGGGATTTATATAGTCTGATACATGAAAGACAAAACTGAGTAAAAGTTGGCGGAGACAGTTAGAGAGACCTGAATGACCATGGATCGAGAGCTAAGCATGCCGATCATGCTGATGCGATGAGCGCGGTCTTGGAGTTGGGCAGAGTTTTCAGGGCAGTGGACTTGATGGTCTCCTACAACCACCACGACACGGTGAGGAGCATAAACTTTCATTTGAGCGGAGCTTCTTTCAGTGAGGTCGAGAAGTTGACCTGATCCATGCACCGCAATAAGAGATCCTGAAGAAGACAACTTTTGATCTGGGCAGGGTCTTCTAGTGCGGTTCACAAGATGATCGATTCTACTCCAAGCACCATTACAGACTGAGTGATAGGTTAAGAAAGTTTTGTGTCTCTGTAGTCTCATTCACCTTCGGCATGATGCTGCAGTTACTATGATCCACAAGCGAGCTCGGCGTGCTCTTGTTTTGCAAGAAGTCGGCTGGCTGGAACCTAACATCGTCGCACATGTGTGGTACTAAACCATTCCAAGATCTGCCATCACACCTATTGCTACTTAAAAGCTCGCTAATGGGAGCAGGCTTGGACGCACTCGGGCATAAGGCCAAATTCTTCGTTCCTCCATCATCGACTAACCGATTTCCCCCGAAACTTCCAAAGGAGCTGTCAAATCTCCCAACGCCTACCAAGCTCGGAGTGCGACCGATGTAGCAGGCAAGCTCGTCTCGTCCAGTACCCGGCTGCTGCCCCATTATGGGAGGCCAGCGTCCCAGATGAGCAGGTTGCGAGGGGAGAAAAGAGGGTCCCTTGTAGGGCGTGCAAAGCCTCAGTGATGAAGGCTTGTTGATAAGAGAATGAGCCTTTATGCCCAGGGATCTGCCCACCAGCTGCTGGCTATTATTAGCTGATAAATCAAACTGATTGGATGGCGAGTAGTAGGAAACACCATCTATCATCATATCGCTGTCGTACAGCGTGCTTGCAGATGGAAACCTCGGTGATTGAGCTGCTGAAGAAATGAAGGACGGCGGCAGCTTCATGGCTTTCCTGCCAACTGACCTCTCCCGCTTATGGGCGTTTTGATGACCCCCAAGCGCCTGAGAACTGTAGAACTTGCGTGTACAAAACTGACATCCAAACACACGAGGCTCCCCTCCAAGGCTGACACTCGCTTCCTCCTCCGATTTGCCCATATGTTCACGGTCACAATCAAGGTCTGGAAGCGGCGTCCTATCGTTCGTCTTGCTTAAGGAAGCAGCTTTATGACAATCTGCTAATTCAGATGCAGACTGGAAGAAGCTAACGTTACTTGGTTTGAACATCTGATCTTGCACCATTGAAGACGACATTGCCACCGTAATTGAGCTGGATGAGATTGTGCTAGTATATGCAGATCCCAGTGTGAGGTTGAGCCATTTCTCATCTTGATACATGTCCCGGGTACCTTCCATCAATCTGCCGTCATCAAGTATAGGAACTACAGAAGTGCTTAAAGCTGTTGCGGTGGGGCTTGACCCATGTTCAATCTGATCTTCCGCACCAAGACCCTTCTCTTCACACGTCGACATTTCCTTGACCACCTCTCTTGAGGTGGAATGCTCCCCGGCCAAAATGAAACGGAGGCCTTCCTGGAGAGTCCCCGAATGGTCCAAGGGAAAGTAAGAAGGCCACTAATCAGCAGTAGATAAACTAGATCGAAAAACAGGCTGGAAATGATGAATGAGAAGTCCACAATGGTGAGAGCAAGAGGTAGGAGTTAGCTCAGGCTTGGACGGCCATGAAAGGGAGCCTCAAGTCCTCTATGTTAAGCTGCTCATTTCTGTGGCAAAGAAAACTGTATACATGAGGTTCTCGAATGTTGACTCGGCACTTCAACTGATACTTAATCAGTCGGCAAAGATATAATAGCAGCACCGCTTGAATCTGATGATCCAAGACGACAGCAATCAACAGGCCGCAAATGGTTACAGGCTAGGCCGCATTGTTGAAGGTTGAATTGCAGCCTGAATTCATCTATCTTTAGCTGTTCATTTCTGTACTAAATGAAACTCCATATGAGAAGTTCCCGAATAATCCGTCCCCAAAGCATAAGCATGTCCACTGCTTAACTTTGATAATCCAACACCATACTAGATACACCATAGAAATCAATAGCTGCTGATGGAGACAAGCAAGGCGACAATGGCGACAGAAAGAGGCAGGATCTAGCTCAGGCGTTGGTGCCCATGAAAGGTTCAGTTCCAGCCACGGCTGCCTTATCTTAAGCTGCTCATTTCTGTGGCACAGGAGACCTCATACGGAAGCTTCTGGAATATTACCTCAACACTTGATTTCACTTTTTGCTTGAACACTCCGCAAAGCATAATTAGGAGCTCTAATTAACTATAAAAATCCTAGAGTACAATAAATCGACCACAGCAATCAAGAGGTTGCAAATGATGACAAATAGGGCCGCGATGGTGTTAAAAAGAGTTGTATTTTAGGGTGCTTGTTTCTGTGGCAAAGGAAACTGAATCTGTGAGGTTCTCGAACATTAATTCGATGCTTACACTTCAGCTGTTACTCAAGCAGTCTGTAAAGCATAACCAGAAGCGCTCTTTAACAATCATAATCCAGCGTCACAGAACAAAATCTGGATTAAGGAGAATGATCACGAACTAGTAATCGAAAGAACGATTGAGATGTTGTCCAGGATGAATAGATTACCTGTTTGTGCAAGCGCTCACTGCTTCAGGGATAACAATCATAATCCAACATCACAGAACGAAATCTAGATTAAGGGGGATGATCACGAACTAGTAATCGAAGGAACGATTAGGATGTTGTTCACGGGTGAATAGATTACCTGTTGTTGCAAGCGCTCGCTTCTTCAGGGAAGAAGCCATGGCGTGAGATACGTCTCCTGATCAACTCGCGAGACACGGGAACGCTATGCTCAATGGGTGAATGGACAAATAAGAGCACGGTTACTTACAATTCGAGCGCACAGGGAAAGGACGATGATTGCAAGGTGAAAAGAAAATCTTTGCTTTAGTGTGTGCAACTAGTCAACAAATTGAGTGATGGATGGTTTTAGTCAACAAGAGTTGGACCACTGTAAGTTCAGAATTTCCTTTTCTTCTAAGTCTTTGAAGTTGTCTTGATGGAGAGAAAGCCCATGTACTAGCGACGAATACACAGAAGGTTCTTTAACCCTATCATCTTATTGTGAGTTGGACTCACTCTATCTACACAAGTGGAGGATATGTTAATCACCTTATGGTATTCATGCTTATATCAAGAAGAACAAGAACTTGTGATATCTTGTTATAGAGGAGAGCACCCTTTATATCCCACAAGGAAGGAGTAGCCAACCCTCAACATATAGTTCCATATGAGTATGTCAATGAAGTAAGAACTCAAGAGTGGTCAATCCCTGACATGTAGTTCCATATGAGTATGTCAAGGAAGTCAGGAGTGGCCAACCCTCAATATATAGCTCCATGTCACTATGTTAAGCAAGGAATGGCCAACATTCAACATACAGTTCCATATGAGTATGTCAAGCCATGGAAGGATTGAACTCGAGACATCTTTAGAACGAGTTTGAGGACATTTGTCCATTGGCCATGTATGCTCAACAAGATACGCTTTTATTAGCTCATGAATATGAATTCTGAGATCACATGAAAAGAAACTTTCTTCTCATTCTATAGAAAAGTGTGCTCTAGACATTTGCCGCTAGGCCATGTCTGCTCAAGAAGATACGTTTTTATTAGCTCATGAATACGAATTCTTGAGATCACATGAAAAGAAGCTTTCTTCTCATTCTATAAAAAAAGTTTATGCTATTCTCCTATTTTAGATCCTAATGTAAACTGCTCACATCTCCCTAATGCATCTTTTTCTCTTTGTGTCACATCAAGTACAAAGCTATATAAAGTGTAATTGTGGGAGAGAGATGCTTCCAAAATGCTATAGAAAAACAAGGATAGATATGGTTGTGCCAATCTAGACACATCCTTCTGAGACCTTAAGAACCCATCACCTATTTCAAAGAGATTTTTTCGTCTCAATGTAGAGTAGTGCCAAAGGTTACACACGCCTCGTTCAGAGACCTCAAGGATCCATCCTCTACTTCAAAGAGCTTGATACAGAATTTGGAACTTCTATGATTGTAATCCATCATCTACTTCAAAGAACTTGATACAGAATTTGGAGCTTCTATGATTGTAATCCCATCATCTACTTCAAAGAGCTTGATACAGAATTTGGAGCTTCTATGGTTGTATCGAACTGAAAAGACTCGTGCTCATGTATTTTTTGAGTGGTGTCTATGTCAGAGATAGAATAGAGTATCGAAGTTACAAGACTCGTGCTCATATATTTTTTAATGGTGTCTATGTGAGAGATTGAGTAGACAGCAAGAGAAAGAGGAGGAGCACAAAACACACTATAGAAGATTAGAGTGTATGAGAATATGTAGGAGGAGACACTTGATTTGACATAAAGGAAAGGACGAACATCCTCACACGTAAGAGAAGTTGTACACTTTATGTATGTGTGAAAAGCTTTGGGAGTTGGGTTCACGCTTATCATCCTAGTTTTTGAATAGTTGTGTAAGAAGATGTGCTCTATGTATGTGTGAAAAGCTTTGGGAGCTGAGCTCATCATTTTGAATAGTTGGGTAAGAAGATGTACTCTCTATGTATGTGTGAAAAGCTTTGGGAGCTGAGCTCATCATTTCATCATCCTAGCTTGTACTATTTTTGGTTGCAAGAGAGCTAGAGGAGGCTCTACTCCTCATCTCCACTTCCTTGTCAATCATCACTTTGTTACATATCCAAAAAAAGGCCATGGATTCCAATGTATGTGAGATTTACCCCACTCGTCCATTCTTATACATTATGCTAGTAGGCCATGTCTCCTCAACATATAGTTCCATATGAGTATGTCAAGCAAGTACGGAGTGCCCAACCTTCAACATATAGTTCCATATGAGTATGTCAAGCCATGACATGATTGAACTCGACAAATCTTTAGATTCATCAGTTCAAGGCCTTTGCTACTAGGCCATGTCTCCTCAAAAAGATACGCTTTTATCAGCTCATGAATACGAATCCTTGAGATCACATGAAAATAAACTTTCTTCTCATTCCATAAAAAAAATTACGTCATTTCCAATTTTAGACCCTAATGTAAACTACTCACATCTCCCTAATGCATCTTTCTCTCTTTTATATCGCATCAAATACAAAGCTATGTAAAGAGTAATTGTGGCAGGGAGATGCTTCCAAAAAGCTATAGCAAGACAAGGATATATATGTTTATGCCAATTTAGAGTAATGCAAAAGGCTAGACAAGTCCTTCAGAGACCTTAAGGATCCATCATCTGTTTCAAGGCGACTTTTTCTTGTCAATGTAGAGTACACACACGTCCTTCAGAGACCTCAGGATTCCATCATCTACTTCAAAGAGCTTGATACCGAATTTGGAGCTTCTATGATTATATCGAACTTATAAGACTCGTACTCATATAATTTTGAGTGTTCTCTCCGTGAGGGATAAAGTAGAGAGCAAGAGAAAGAGGCAGAGGATGAACACAAACACGACAGGAGATAAGAGTGTATGAACATATGAAGGAGGAAACAATGGATTTGACATAAAGGAGAGGACGAATAGCCTGAAATGTAGTGGCATGCGTGGGAGTGTCCAAATGGTGCAAACGAGAGGGATGCGCGGATGAGTTGCTGGTGGATCACCTACTGTTTTTTTGGATAAGAAGATGTGCTCTATGGATGTGTGAAAGGCCTTCGGATGTTTTGCCCATGTTCATCATCCGAGTTTTGTTCACCATGTACTCTATGGATGTTTTTTCCATGTTCATCATCCTAGTTTCGGAATGGCTATGTGTGTGTATATATGTGACAAAGTTCCTCGAGGATTCCGTACTGTTTGTTGGAATAAAGTGTGTATATATGTGACAAAATTCCTCGAGGATCACGTACTGTTTTGCTAGATAAGAAGATCTACTCCATGTCTGTGCGAAAGGCTTTCTGGTTGGGTTCATGTTCATTCATCATAATTTTGGAATAGCTATGTGTGCATGTATATGTGGCACACACACACACACACACATATATATATATAGATAGATAGATAGATAGATAGATAGATAGAGAGAGAGAGAGAAATTATGGTATTATGTCCCTATATCACAACAAGCAACAAAAGAATGACCCTAGTCAGTTATAAGAGAGCTAGACGAGTCTCTACTTCGCATCTCCTGTTATATCTCAAACTTCTCTTCTTATGTAGTCAGGCCATTGATGATCAAAATACAAAGTAGTGAATAATAATAAGGGTGGATCTCAAAACATCCTTGGCCAATTCAATGTTTTTATTAGGTATTATCTGTGCCTAACATGTGAAATGGGTGTATGCCAACATATGTAGGATTAATTGTACTCCTCCATTATGGACAGGAGCTCACTTACTCATCAGTCTCCCTCTTCATGCATACCAACACCCTTATGAGGATTCTTATACACTATGTTTGCAAAGCAAGACTTTGAGGCAGAAAATTCAGATTGGACATTGAAGAGCTTCTTCCATGGCTATTGCAGAGCTCTATAAAGAATAAACTAAAAAATGTAGGGAAAGTCTTCTTCACTAGTTTTAAATCTCATTGTCTTACCTTGTTCTGCTCGTTGAATCACTTCAAGCCGTATTTGCATGGCTTCCCAGAAGATAGAGCTTCCTCAAATGGACTTCAATATTGTAGTGTACTAGCACCCATATTTGAAGATAGTAAAAGATTTTTACAAATGTGGGGAAAGAAACTCGAAAAAGGACAACGACTTTTAGCTCTTTTTCTGTCTTTAAGTTCTTATAGATGTCCAACATAACATTTATAAGCCATGACTTCAGAAACATGTCTCTGAGGCAGGTCTCTGTTAACGATAACTAGGCCATGTGAAAAACTAAGAACTTCATGTGAAGCTACTGAAAGAAATGTAGGCCAGCTCTAATTATCTTTGGAAGTCAGCTAATGGAAAAGTTTCATCACAAGAAATCATGAATCATTGATGATTGCAAATTGAATTAAAAATGATAGGCATAGGTATTTTTGTTAGTAGAAAAATCATTGGCATGATGTAAGAATTTACCGAATGAACATATATTTATGTCGATATAGGTTAGTAAAAGGATCAGACACAAAATCTTCTTTCCTTTTTGTTTTTGTTTATTGATAGATATTGTTGACATATTTTGGTAGTGATGTGTGTGAACACACTTAGTAGTCAAAATCTTCTTTCCTTTTTGTTTTTGTTTATTGATAGATATTGTTGACATATTTTGGTAGTGATGTGTGTGAACACACTTAGGACTACTGGGGCAATTTTTTCCCTCTTTAGGAGGTTTTTTTTCCTCCAATTTATACATATGCCCATAACCCTATTGCTTATCTTTATACATTCACTTGGTATTTCATTCAATGTTTTGTTGTGCTCCGAGCATCTTCTTCTTTTTTGTGCTCTTTATGTGCTCCTACAGAACTCAAACTCCAACAATTGGTATCAGATCAGCTTTTTGCTTCATCTAAGGCATCATCAACTCTTCTCTGGTCACAATTGTAGAATGGCACGAAAATTGGTGAGCATACTCAGAGCAAGTAGGAGGTCAATATATCTTTGCTCTATGGCATCAAATTTTTTATTGAGCTCATTTTGGCCTCCAAATCCCTATCATAGTGCTTGTGTAGACAATTTTCTCATTTTGTGCCAAACATATATATAGGTTTTGGCTCAATAGTAAAGGCCCCACAAAGTCTACTATAGGTTTAGCAGATCTTGATAGGGTGGTTTTGTTCGACTTCTCAAGATAGAGTTATTTTTTTGCATCATCGTAATTTCTTAGTAGCCATGGCAAAATGCAATGATGTATTTCGTATGTTGGGTGTTGAAGATAGGTTAGATTGTACTAATTACCCATTGTGGGCATATATGATGCCTCATCTATTCATAGAAAAGGGCTATGGAATTTGTGCAGGGTGTTGAAAAACATCCTACAACACTTGCAAATATAGTTATTGAAGGCAATGCAGATGGCATTGAAGATGATGATCTTCAAATTCCTATTTGTGTTGTGGTTCATTCTACACCTACTGTAAAAAACTTTTTTGGGATGGCAAAAAATGCTAAGGCACATGCATTGATAGCTTTGTCTGTCAAACGTGCCATTATCCTTCACATTTGCTCTTGGAAAATAGTAAAGGACTCTTGGGATACACTTACCACTTTATAATAGGAAAAAAATGAGGTTGGGGTTGCTTACCTCCAAAATAGTTGGAGAGGAAGCATATGAAAGAAGGAGATCCTATAGAGAGTTTTTTGAAAAAGATCAAAGATTTGAAGGAGCAATTGACTTTTTTTATGAAGTCCTGCTAAACACTTCACTTGTGCAAACTAATCTTAATGGTCTTCTAGATTCATATAAGAGTTTTTCTTCTTCTCTTCGATTGGTGATGAAAGGTAATTCAAATGCCTTAACGTTTGAGGATTTAGTCTCTATTTTGTTCCGAGAAGGTTAGTCCAGGTAAAACAAGCCCATCGTGCATGTTGCATATCAAGCTTTGCTAGCTAGTGAGAAGGGAAAACAGAAATGGAGCTCATCTACTAGTAAGGAAAAATCTTCTAATGTTGTAGAATCGAAGAAGGAAGATAAAGATGAGAAGAAAAAAAATGGACAAAGAGTTTTGCAACAAAAGTAAAGGAAATGCTCATGTCATAAAGAATTGTCCAAAACTAGCTACAGAAGAGGTGGCAAAAGAAGAAAGATGCTCTAATGGTTGTTGCGGAGGCCACTACACCTAAAACAGGGTTTGCTAGTCTTTTTCAGAAAGAAGAATGCACATTTACTACGGTATGTAACTATAACCCATCTTCTCATGAGTAGTGTATGTCTGTAGTAGACTCACATGTTTGGTATTTTGATAGTGTGGCAACCAAACATATTACCTTGCAACATAGCTTCTTCAGTTCACTTGAGCTTGCCCTACAAGGAATACTATCGCATGCACAAAAAACGAAATTTTGACTTTTTGGGAGAGTTCGCAACTTCCCTATGTAGCCTTGAAGCTATAGTGTCCTCACAAGAAACTTCAAAGAACCTCTACTTAATGAAATAATCGAATCTCTGAGACTATGAAGTCAAGCTAAGAACTTTTATACACATAAACTAGACTTTGAGACCTTGCCAATGCAATTTATTTCACTTAAATTGGTTACTCCTACTGGGATAACCAATACCATCAAAGCATACTAAATTTCCTCTTCACTAGGTGTACATAGATAGACACCTATTCACTTATAAACCTGTTTCTCTCATAATATTTAGAGAATTGATCCAAGACTTTAACCAACTTTAGATACCTTAATTAGATTTCTAACAAGCAAAAGATTACAGAATTGAGTGAGATATGACTAATGAACAATGCTCAAAACTCAGAGTAATCTAGAGTGCTCACACATAATTATGTGTGCTAGCTATGGCTACACAAAACCTTTTTCAAATTCACTCAAGCAAACAACCAAGGGGCTAGCTTAGCTGAGGGGCCTACTAACTTGCTTCAACAATATCTAGGAATACAAAGATACTCACAAATTCAAAGTTGATTGTGTGTAGATATAGAGATGAAAAGATTCCCTATAAGTTAGGAAGTACTTTTCCTATATCATAGGCAATTACTGTCACACTTATGTGTTCCTCGAGTAGCTTTGATGTGAACCTTTTCCCTATACATGGGCACTTTTTACTCTAGTGCTGGCTAGAATTTTTTTCCCCATGTTACCACATACTTGATACTCTCATATGTGGTGGTACTTTGTACTTAGGGATATTATTCAGCTCTTACTTCAGTTCAGTTCATTGATCAATAGAGAGAGCTATTCTAGCCATCGTCTTCTCCGTGTGTCTTGCTGCATTTGTGCTCCTTGTGTGTGCTTCTTGTGTGTGTCTCGCACTTCTACACACACCCAACAGTGGTATCAGAGCAGGTTCAGCTCCTTCTCAAGTTTTGGTTTTTAGCGTCGCGGCGCGCGTGCACTTTAACAGTGCAAATCGACTTCGGAGCATAGAACTGTGAATTTCAGTAGGCTGGAAACATTTCCACCTGGTGCGCTGTGGTTTTACCCCCATTTCGAAGCCATTCGTGCAGTCAGAATTGCCATCAGAGTGACAGTTTGTGGGCTGAAATTTCAACACTCATTTCAGCTTTCATCGAAGTGAAGATTTTGTCACATTCTTTTACATTTCTCAGTTTATGGTACATTTAAATTGATGAAATAACTTAATTTAGTTAGCTATACAGTCCAATTATATGTGTGCAAAAGCTTTTTGGTCAATATATTAGGTTTTGAGGTCTGAGTGAAATACTTAGCACTTTTGTTCCCAAAATAGAAGGTTTCTTCACATTCCTTGCATATGCAAGTTATCTTTTTTGATGCAAACATTTGGGAATGATGTTTGAAAGTACTTGGTGGTTCCAAATGCATCATAGTGAAGCTAAAGGAGTGTATTAAGCATCCCTAGAGTTAACTTGGCAAGTGTAGAGCATGTTTTGTGCAATACCAGCTCATCTCTAGAGCATACCTATCCATCTTCTCACATTTTCTTCTATAGCCTTGATCTCTTCTTGCATAGCTTCTTTCAACTTCTTAATGTGTTAGCTTTTTCAACACATGTGGGTTCTTCAATAACCTTGATCATATAAGCATAATGTCTAGCCATAAATGAATCATAGGTAAGTCTTTCAACTGTATATCTCACCCTATCAAATTTCCTTATCTCACCATTCCATTGATTTGGATATTTGTTGTGGATCTTTGAACTCTCCCCCTTCTTCTCATGATGGTCTAAGTTGAGCTTCATCCATAGATCTTAATCTTCTTCTATTTTTGTGATTTTGGCTTTGCCTTTGCTTCTTGTACCACTTAATTGACTTAATGTTGGGTTGTTCTATCCCACGATAGCTGAGAACTTGACTCTTTAGATCTACTAAGAACCTTGCTCTCTGGTTCATCATTTTTTGTCTTCTTCTCGAGAACTTCATTATCTTGTATAGATACATTCAAGGTATACCAAGGTAACAATTCATCAAATCTGACATCTCTTGTTACATTTAATTCCTTTGTTGTAGGTGTAAAACATGTAACCCTTCTGCTCACTTGCATATCCTATCAAGACACACATTTTCTATATATCATCAAGCTTGGACCTTAATTCATTTGCACACATAGCAAGTACAAAAGCCGAAGACTCTCAATTGTGAAAGATCTAGATTTCTATTGTGAGAAGCTTCATACGGTGTAGTAGCATGTATACTTGATGTGGGAGCTCTGTTCATGATGTAAACAACTATGGTTGATGCATCAACCCATTAACAATTAGGCATGTATAAAAAGGCCCATTCATAGATATAGTCATGCTTGTAGTTAGGAACACATTCACACATTTGCACAACTTCACACAAAAGGTAGAGAGTGTTGTTACGAAGAGGCTTGGGTTGGACAAATAATGATACAAGTGCCCCAAATCTGACATCTCAAATGAGGCATGCAAATCAGCCTTAAAATCAGCAATATGCTTCTCAATAGGACTAGTGAGCAGCACGTCATCAACATATATGACAATGATCAGAAGCACACAATTTGCACCCTCAATGTATAAGGTGCTCTCAGTTGGACTCTTCTAAAAACCATGTGCAATCAGGTACGCATGTATCTTTTCATACCAAGCTCATGGTGCTTGTTTCAAACCATATAACACCTTTTTCAACCTACACACTTGGTTTTCATGCACTTTTTGCACAAAGCTATGGGGGTACAAAACATACACTTCTTCATGCAATTCACCATTTAGAAATGCAGTTTTAATGTCCACTTGATGTACATTCCAACCATGATGAGCTGCAAGTGCAGAGATGCTACGAACAATAGTCATTTGCCATGTAGGAGCAAAGGTCTCATCAAAATCAATGCCTCTTTCCTGAGCATAACCCTTTGCAACAAGCCTAGCCTTTTACCCATCAACTATACCATCAGGCTTACACTTCAACTTGTATACCAACTTAGTGCCAATGGCCTTCTTGCTACAAGGCACACCAAATAAAGACCAAGTACCACTTTTCATAATAGCATCATATTTTGATTGCATAGAAACCATCCATTTTTTTGAATTTTGTGCTTCATCAGACAAAACAGGATCATCCTCATCAAAGAGACTAGAGGTAGCCATAGCATAGAAATCTTATGCAAAAGAAACACTATGAGAGTCTAATTGAGTATGATATGACAAAGGTGCATCTAATTTTCTATCAAGAAAAGTCTGCACCAACCATTTTGGTATAGTTTTTGCCTCCTCAATATCAGCTCTCTCATCAACAAGTGCATCACGTAAATCTACATTAGAAATGGGATGATCTGCATCATCACATGAAACCTGCAAAGGTTAAAAAATTGCCTCATTCAGACCAACACTAGACTGTCCACCTATAAAAAGAGGAAGCAAACTATCATACATATCTTTCGAGCTAACAAATGTCTCCTTAGTACATGAAAGTAATGGTTGAATAGCATCTTCTACAAAACAACATCACGGCTAGCTAGAATGTGTTTAGTCTTTACCCATGCATGCCTAGAAGAATCATCAGTGAAATTCATGAAGTAAAGATAGTTTCCAATCGATGGTGTCTGCATAGGACAACAGACACCATGAACAAGCTGCAATTTTTGAGTAGCTCGAACTGAACCATCTTTTGGGAATGGGGAACGCTACATTTTTCCCAAAAACCAACCTTCACAAACATGTTTTCTAGGTACCTCAAGTTTGGGAAGAGAGGACACCATTTTTTATTTTTGTAGGCAAAGCAACCTAGCAAAGTTTAGATGACCAAAGCTTTGCATCTAACATAGCCTGAGAATCATGTACTGCAGATGTTGAATCATTCACAGATTTTTCATTGTCTATGAGCTTATACAACCCACGACATAAAATGTGAGAAGCAATGATGACATCTCCATTTGAGAGATCATGAACTGTACATCTATCATCAAGAAGTTTCACAACCGAGCCAATCTTGGCTAAACTTGAAAGTGATAATAGATTCTTCTTGATCCCTGGCACAAATAAAGCATCCGAGAATGTAAAAGAACTACCATCGACAATAGTCAGAATGATCTTACCAACTCCCATGACAAGATAAGAGGAGTTATTGGTGCATGTGATATTATTCCTTGTAGGTGGAGGCTCGATTGAATTGAAGAAATTGCGTTGTGAGCTTATATGTTTGGTTGTCCCACTATCAAAGTACCAAACCTCTGACTCTATTGTAGACATACACTATTCATGAGAAGATGGGTCATAACTGCAAACAATGGTAAATGCCCATTCTTCATTCTCCACAAGATTAACAGACTCTGTTTTGGGTGTAGAGGCCTTTGCAACAACCATTCTAGCCTCTTTCTTCCTTGCCTCTTTAGCAGCTAGTTTTGGACATCTCTTTATGACATGATCATTTCCTTTGCAATATTTCCAGAACAATTTCTGCTTTTCTGTTTTCTTCTTGTCTTTGTCATCCTTCACACATATACACATATACACATACACATATATGCATACACACATATACACATACACATATGTATACACATGCATACATGCACATACACACACATTCCCTCAATCATGTATGTGTATACAAAAATATTCATTCGCTCAAGGGCAAGAGGCATTCCCTCAAATATCAAGTATGTTGTGCCTTGTCACCTACCAAATCTTCATTTGATGGTGTGGGAATTTGGAAACCAAAGTAGACCTATATTAGAAGCTATGTGGGAATTATTTGGATGTAAAAGGTAGGTGCAATCACCTTTAGCCAATCTGCATTGGCAGAAATGTGAGAATGTGGCCAACCAAAAGATAGACATCTATCTTTTTAAGAAATCTATACAAAAGGCCTTGCATCCTGATGTATGTATTCATGACATAAGAAATATCCCACTACCCTTGTCAGAGATATAGAGGGTTATAGATACATTTGGATGTAGGATTAGGCCTCTTCCATCATTACTTTTGTTTCCTTCCCCAAACCCATACCTCATAAAACAGTCTCGCCTAGAATGATGTATGTAGTCCAGAAGCAATAACCAATGGAAATAGAAGAGTAGAATGTATTGAGTTCAACCAGAATAGATGGAACCCTGCATGGATTACATTTTGTCACCATAATCATACACGAAGGCTCTTTAGAGAATTGTACATTTGATAAGAATCACAATGTGAGCATGAGCTTGAGAGTTTGTCAAAGACATTTTGAGCATGTGTTAGATATTATGCAGAGGATGAATCGATTAAATTGTGTGGCTTGTTTAGATCCTTTAAATAAAGATAGTTCCTTATTCATGAACATCTCTTCTAAGGTACATTTGTAGATCTTACGATACATGCATTAACACACATACACATACACACACATGCACGTACACATACACACAGATACACATACACACACACACACACACACATATATATATATATATATATATATATATATATATATATATATATATATATATATATATATATATATATATATGCATACATGCAGAAAGGAATGCATACATGCATAGACACATTTGTACTTCCCGAACACTGTGATTAATTTGTCTTTATGCCAAATTCAAAAGAACCATAGTGGCTATTTGTTTTACAAGTCTCTCCATGTAGCAAACAAATTTTTGAGGATGTAGATGTAGAAGAAATTCCATCTACAATGGACTCTTCGATGCATTTGGTAGTCAAGGATGAAGACATCATTGTTCAAGAAGAAGAAGTCTTTGAAGAAGATGAGGTAACAAAAAAAATTTTGTATGAGGATGATCATCAAGAAGGGGTGGCCATACCAAGAGATCTAGAAGTCACTAATGTAGAGATAGTTATCCTTTGCATGTTAGATCTTCAAAACAATTCTAGAATAGAGGATTCATGAAGCAAAGGCTTGTATGTACTTATTTGTGTTTACTTATTTGCTACGTTTTTTTGTAGACTACTATTTTTGTATATTACCATTATTATCATATGCTAATTATTTGAGTTTTCTATTGTAGAGCACGATGGGAGAGATTCCACCACTCATTCCACATTCCATGATAGAGGAGAAGTATTTAGAGTTTATACCTCACGTACCTACCACTTATATGGCAACCATGTTAGAGTACAGGATCGCTCGCGATAACACTCCCACTAGCCTCAGTCCCATAGGCCTCACTCCCCTTGGTGACACTCCCTTTGATGGGACTACTCCCGTGGTCAGTACTCCCTTTGGAAAGACTACTCCCATCGACAGTACTCCCTTTGGCAGAACTAATCCCATCAGAGGCACTCTTGAGTTTATACTCCACCATGACCATCATCTCAGGCATCCCCTAATGGCTCTAGCAATCGATATATGCATTCGACACCACAACACGATATAGGTGCTCACCTATCTCATCCATCCCATGGGTCTAGGTCATGTTCTAGAGGAGTAGGTCCTAGATGTGGATCTATGAGTGGCTCTATAGGATGGGGATGTTGTTGAGGCAGTGCGACAAAAGTTTTGTAACCCACTTCTAATCCTAGAAAAAGTACCTCAGATGCAGGTATGCCACATAGTACACCACATACACCATGGGGTGCTCATGACCATGACAACTCCAAGGTATATCGTATATGTGATGTACCTCTAATGATGGATCCGACTGAAAAGACCATGCATCATTGCATAAGAAAATTGTGCTCCATACAGTTTGGACAATCTATTATGGTCAAATGGAGTGAACAAGACAAGGATCGTAAAAATTACATCTGAAAGAGAAGAGTGAGGTGTTAAGTAACTTTCAAAATTTCAAGGCTATGGTGGAAAAGCATGTAGCGAAGCATACTAAAAAATAAGCAGTGAATACATATCAAATGACTTCAATTTTCTAAAGAGTCATGCAATTCAAAGACAAGTTTCATGCAAGTATGCACCACAACAGAATGGCATTTCTGAATGCACAATAGAAATATTAAAAACAACAAAAGCTTTGATGATTGAGAAAAATATGCCTCATTGTTATTGGGTAGAAGTTGTCCACATTGCTCTATACGTCATGAATAGAAATTCTACCATTGTTGCACATCAAGCTACACCTATTGATATATTTAGGTAGTGATGTTTGTGAACACACAAGGACCGCTCATGCACTTTTTTCCCTCTTTAGGGGGTTTCTTCCCCCAGCTTGTATATATGATTATAACCCTAATGGGTCACTTACCTTTGTACATTCTCTTGGTAATACTATCAATATTTTGTGTTGTGCTCCAAGCTTCTTCTCCTTCCTTATGTTGTTCACGTGCTTTTGTAGACCTCAAACTCCAAAAATTGGTATCAAAGCAGGTCCTCACTTCATCTAGTGCATCATCAAAACCTCTCCGGTTATAGTCTCAAAATTGCACAATATTTGGTGAGCATATGCAAGGAGATTAGGAGTTCAAAATGGCTTTTCTTTATGGTGTCAAAATTGTGATTTGAGCTCATTTCGGCCTCTAAATGTACTATCAAAATGCACGTGTAAGAAATTTGGTTTTTTTTGCCAAATATATATACAAGTTTTGGTTCGCCAATATAAGCATCTTGTAGTTTGCTATAGGTTTAGCAAAACTTCACCAGGTAGTTCTATTCAACTTTTTGAGATATAGTTAGTTTTTTGGATCAGAGTATTTTGGTCAATGTCCGTGGCTGAAAGTAGTGATGTATTCCGTATGTTGGCTATTGAGGATAAGTTGGATGGTACAAACTACCCATTATGGGCTTATATGATGTGTCATGTATTGGCTGCAAAAGGATTGTGGAATATTGTGCAGGTTGTTGAAAAACATCCTATTACACTTGCAAATATAGTTATTGAAGGTGATGTAGATAGCATTGAAGATTATGATATTCTTCAGGTTCCTATTTGTGCTATGGTTTCGACAACATCTTCTGCAGAGCAACTTTTTTGGGATGGCAAAAATGCTCATGCACATGCATTGATAGCCTTGTCTATCAAACGTGCCATTATTCCTCACATTCACTCTTGCAAAACAACAATCAATGCTTGGGATACACTTAGCACTTTATACTAGGCAAGGAATGAGGATCGTGCTGCTCAACTCCGAAAATAGTTGGAGAGTGAGCTCATGAATGAAGGAGATCCCATGGATAATGTTTTGACAATGATCAAAGAAGGAGTAGTTGATTTTTGCGGATGAACTCTTTCCTCACCTTTCACCTGTGCAGACTGTTCTAAATAATCTTCCAGATTCATATTAGAGTTTTTGTTCTACTCTTGATTGATGATGAAAGGCAATCCAAATGCATTAAAATTTGAGGATTTGGTCTCCGTTCTATTGTAGGAAGATGATTCTAGGCAGAATAGGTCCATTATGTGTGTTGCTAATTAAGATTTCCTAGCTAATCAAAAGCACAAAGGTAAATGGACCTCATCTACTAGTAAGCAAAAATCTGGTAATTCTGCACAATCAAAGAAGGATGACAGAGATGAGAAGAAAACAAAAAAGTAGAACTTATTTTGCAAATGATGTAAAGGAAATCATCATGTCATAAAGAGTTGTCCAAAACTAGTTGGAAAAGAGGCAAAGAAAAAAGAGGCTGGAATGGTTGTTGTAGAAGCCTCTACACCCAAATCAAATCTACAAATCTTGTGTAGAATGAAGAATGGGTGTTTACTACTATTTGTAGTTATGAACCATCTTCTCATGAATAGTGTATGTCTACAATAGACTCAAATGTTTGGTACTTTGATAGTGGGGCAACCAAACATATTACCTCATAGTGTTGTTTCTTCACTTCACTTGAGCCTACCCCTATAGGGAATACTATCACATGCACCAACAACTCCTCTTATCCTATCATGGGAGTTGGTAAGATCATTCTGAATATTGTCGATGTTAGTTCTTTTACATTGCCAGATGCTTTATTTGTGTTAGGGGAGCACTAGATTGTGCTCTCTAACTACAGTAGACAAGATTTCGGAAATACACTTCTGATTACAAGATCACCCACGAAGGGAAAATAATACAAGAAGATGGATCTGATACAAGACATCCCACAACCTAAGACCAATAGGTATGGAAAACTGGACTAGAGATGATATAGGAGATCCCACAACCCGGGATCGTAAATATGAGACAAGATGCCTGGATTACAAGAACTCCCTTCTAGGAGATGAACTGAATACAAGAAAGAACATGACAAGATCTCGTACTACGAGATTACAAGAGGACAAGGCAGGGTGTCCAAGAACTAGACTAGACAAGACTAGAACAAGAAACAAGACACGAACTGGAACTTGGAGAGTACTTACTTGGCGGTCACAACTCCTTGAGCTCCTAAGACTAGTATTGGCAAGACTGATTATAAATGTTGCCAACCCCTCCTTATATAGGTTTTCAAGGGCGGTTCCCAAGGGCGGTTGCGACTTGATGATGTCATCATGATATCATCGACTTGAATCAGGACTTTCGGGTGTCAGAATTCAGCATATAGATAGCCGATCTTGGGGTTTTGGCACATTCTGGACGTAGTGGAAGCATTAGTTTCTCCAAAATCTAAGCCAATCATGAGATATAGAAATTGACATGGAATCTAAGGTTTAGATGGTTTTCTTGTCCATGACATCACCTCCCCCTCAAGCGACGAGTTCCACGAGGAGCGGTTATGTGACTCTGAGATCTTCTAGGACTTGAATCTTCATAAATCTTGGTCTTTATAGAGTTCTTGATATGTGGTACTGGAACAAGACGGTGATGGATATCCATGATGAAACTGGAAAGGGTTTGTGGTATATCGAGGTGCAGAATCAAGGGTATGATTCTCATGATGAAGTGTATTATTCTTTTGACTCTGATGATGGTCCTTCTGATGTGGGATGGTGATTGTGGAAGTTCTAATCCCAACTTGTTTCTTTTTCTTAGGGCATTTGAATACCATATGATCATGCTCTCCACAATAAAAGCATAATCCATTATCCTTTCGATATTGTCTTTCCTTTGTTGTAAGTCGTCTGACCATGATGTGATCCAATTGCATGGGTTCTAGTTGCTTTTTCTCGAGCATATGTTGTTGCAGAATAGAAGTAAAGTTGTATTCTTGATATCTAATAGAAGTCTTCTTCTCTTGCTTTCTCTCGAACAACCTATTATCACATTCAATTGCTTGATTCATGAATTCATTCAAGGTATTTACCTTGGGCATGGTTAACATGAGGTCCTTAACATCATCACGTAAGCCCCATCGAAATTGGTTGATAAAATAATCCTCATGCCATGTGAGATCACAAATGATTTGTCTGAATTCCGATGCATAGGTAGATGCAGGCCTATTTCCTTGATGTAGCTTCCTTAGCTTTGTTTCGGCAACACGTGAACAATTGGTATCTCCAAATGAGGATGGGAACTCTTGAATAAAGGCCTTGAAATCATGCAAAATATGCTTCCTTAGCTTTGTTTCGGCAACACATGAACAATCAGGACTTCCGGGTGTTAGAATTCAGCAAATAGACAGTCAATCTTGGGGTTTTGGCACATTATGGACACAGTGGAAGCATTAGTTTCTCCAAACTCTAAGCCAATCATAAGATGTAGAAATAGACATGGAATCTAAGGTTAGATGGTTTTCTTGTCCATGATAATTTGTGCTAGGGATCAAGAAAAATTTGTTATCATTTTTAGCATTAGTGGAGGTGGGCTTAGTTTTGAAATTTGTTGATGAGAGATGTACAGTTAATGATGTGTCAAATGGCAACGTCATTATTGCTTCTGGCATTTTGTACATGGGTTGTATAATCTCAAAGATCATGCAAAATCTGTGAATGATTCAGCACATGCAGTTCAAGATTCTCAAGCTATGTAAGATGCAAAGGTTTATCATGCATGCTTTGTTCATTTGAATTTTGTTGGTTTGCCATGCTTGTAGAAATCTAAAATGGTGTCCTCTCTGCCCAAACTCAATCACTTAGTGAACATGTTTTTGAAGGCCACATTTTGGACAAAATGCAACATTCCTCTTCCCAAAAGATGGTTCAATACGAGCTACTTGGAAATTGTAGCTTGTTCAGAGTGATGTTTGTGGTCCTATGCAAACACCTTCTTTTGGAAACTATCTTTACTTCGTGACCTTTGTTGATGATTTTTCCAGGCATGAATGGATATATCTATTGAAAGCAAAGTCCAAAGCCTTTATTGTAAGAAAATAACAGTAGAGTGGAATAGACTTGTAGATATGGTTGAGAGAAAATGCAGACAAAGATAGACGTAGACTAAGAGATAGAGAACTCAAATTCTTAGATTGCCGAGCGTAATGCAGTTACAATGATGGTGCTCTCCACCCGTGCAATCCCAATGTGGCGCTTAGATGGTGATCTAGATAGATTCTAAATGAAGGGCTTACTAGTTTTCAATGCTATGTAAAGCTCAACCTGGGCCATGCTTATATAGCTTTTACAAGGGTAGTATAGATAAACACAATCGGGAGATACTCAATAGTCGGCAAAATATACAATCCGATAATATCTCAACGAGCAAAAGTCATACTGACTCGGTCGTACGGGCCAAGGGATAGGCCCCCCGGACCCTACAAAAGGGGGCAAGCTCCCCTCTACACTCCCCCCATTAACGTTCTATGGGGAAACTATGCGACACCATAGGGTCTTTATTTTTGCCTTGAATATAAACCCAATGGCTCAAAAGTGTATGCCCTACCTAACCTAATGGCTAGGCTTACATAGATCATCTATAACCATCAACGGTCACACATAGACCTCATCTAACTTGGAAGTTAGGGTTCCACAAATGTTCGGGCTCTCACAATGGCTTCTCCTCATAATGGGGGCCTTACAACTTATGTTGGAGCAAACCAATCACAAATTGGTGATTATACAGATCTTGGAGAATGCTTATGGTCAGAATGAAGCAAAGGAAGACATTTGCAAAATGAAGAAGAAGTCAGAATGTTGTCTTGTACACATATGTACATTAGCATAGTCATAGATGACTTAGAACTTTTGTTCAGTAAGAATTATGTACAAATTATCTATAAATACCTTGAGAAAAGTCGGGGCATGTATGAGAGCATATGTGACAATAGTTACAAGTCAAGAATTAGGGAGATAGAAGCAATGAGATAGTGGAAAGTGAATGTGTGTTTGCTCTCATCACTCAGTTGTAATTTTCTGAGTTAATGAAGAAATGTTGCGCCCGATCTTTTCGTGTCTGCTCCTTCTGTGTTTGATCATTAGCGAAATCCTTTTGAGGATATCTAAGTTGTTAGTTAATGAGCCTGTGACCTGAATTTCAGAGTTCAATTGTAAACAGGCTAGGAGAATTGTGAATAGGAACATTCATATGTGTTGAATGTCTACAGTTCTCTGAAACAGGCGCAAATTTCGTGTTTAATCTTTTGGTCAGTGCTCACTCCATAGTTTAAAGTTTTGTGCAAGCAAGCACTTAATCTTTAAGTTGGAAGGTGATCTACTCGTGGCTAAAAGCATTTGGCAAAACGGGTTAGATATTGTGAGAATCAAAGTTAAGAAGTTAGGGGTGTCTGAATCGACTTCTCAGAAGTACAGTTTCTGACATAGGTAACTTGAGAAGTTGATTTCTCAAGCTACACTTAATCTTTTGGAGTAATTCAACTTGGAATAGTTGCGCAATCTCTAAGAGATGATTCATACAAAGTTTCATAAAAAACTTTACACGTTTGATAAGTCAATATAAAGAAATAGTGCAGCAGACTTTTCTGTGTATCACCTTCTTCACAGATTTGTTCATATTTTGATAATTAGAAGTTGATCCTCTAAATGTGTGAAAGATTTTGACTTATTCTTGGTATAGAGGTGCTCTAATCACAAGAATAAGTTGTTCTTTTGGAGATTAACATTCTCCATCAGTGGTATCAGAGCAGGAGACATCAATTTGAAGAAAAGGAGGATCTCGACTGCTGCAGATTCAAGAGATTCAACATTTGAAGGATCAAGAAGTGAAAGCTTGGAGTCAAAACTCGAGGAGAAGACAAATTGACATCAAGAAAGGCAAAAGGAGTTCAATTCGAAGTAAAGGTACATACATTGTTTGTAAAGCTTGAAGATTTTAATACACAGGTGGATACAAGATGGGAGAAAGCTTGCAGATTGATAAGCTAGATAGGGAGAACTATCCAGCATGGTCCATGAGGATGGAAGCACACCTCATGAGCAAAGATCTTATATCATTCATTACAGGAGATGAAGAAAAACCAGAATTTGCAGATCCAAGTATTCCTACTAGGGAAGAACTTGCAATGTTGAAGACTTGGATGAGAAAGGATGCTCAAGCAAGGAGCATCATCTACATGGCTGTAAATGATTACCTTCTACCTCACATCAGAGGTTTAGAAAGTGCTACAGATGTTTGGAATGCCTTGGAAGAGCATTTCCAAAATACAACTAAGTCAAGGAAGTCCTCACTATGGGCTGAGTTCACAACTTTCAAGAAGAAGAGCTCACAATCAATTTCAGATTATGTGGCAAGGATGAAAGATATTGCAGATAGCTTGGGAGCAGTGGATGAAGATATTGAAGAGGAAAAGTTGGTCAGACAAATACTTACAGGTCTAAGAGGTGATGAGAAGTGGAAGCCTTTTATCTTGTCCATAGAATTGTCACTTGATCACTTTACTCCTGATCTTAATCAATTGCTAGGACACATGCTAACCTTTGAGCAGGATCTTAAAGGAGACAATGATAGAAGTACAAGTCAAGCTATGTACTCCAAAGATAAGAAAAAGAATGGCAAGGGAAAGCAATCAAATGAGGATGAAGGGAACTCAAATCAAGCCAACTTCACAAAAGGGAAGACAAATTTCAGAGGTAAAGGTAGAGGAGGTAAGAACAAAGATAATGCTAAAGCTTGTTGGATTTGTGGCAGAACAAATCATTTGGCAAATGATTGTTGGTATAACAATCAAAGTGGAGGATACAACAATCAGAATTATAGTCAAAGAGGTAGAGGAGGCAGAAACCAAAGAGGCAGTTTCAGAGGAAGAGGTGGTAGGACATCATATGGTAGAGGAGGTGGAAGAAACTTCCAATCTCAGTCCTACAACAATAATTATTACAATTATGCATCAGATCAGAAGGATGACATGACTCTTATCCTGAATGCAACTCATGAATCAATGGGAGAAGATCAAAGAGTGTTTTATATTGACTCAGGGTGCAGTAACCATCTGAGTGGGAACCTATCCTTGATGACTGATATGGAAGCAAGGGTGAATGGACATACAGTTCAAACAGGTGACAATACTAAACATAAAGTGGAGAGCATTGGATCAGTGAAGACAAAGAGTGGAAGTACACTTCTGAGCAAGGTACTTTATGTCCCTACTATTCCTAAAAATTTGATAAGTGTAGGGCAAATTGTGGAGAAAGGATATGAGGTAAGATTTACAAATGATGGTGTCTATGTACAAGATCCAAATCAGGGATATAGAACCATAATTGCAGGTAAAAAGGAGGGAAGATTGTTCACTCTCAAAGTCCAAGGCAATGTAGGACATGCATTGTTTACCTATGGAGGTCAAAAGGTATCTGAATTAGACCTATGGCATAAAAGGCTAGGTCATTTCAATGAGAGAGCTATAAAGGAGATGTCAAAGAATCAGATAGTGCTTGGATTGCCAAACATTGAAGGGCAACATATGGTGTACAAGTGTGAAGCTTGTCAATTAGGTAAAGCACATAAAAGTTCTTATAACAAATCAGGGTACAAGTATTCAAATATGCTTGAATTGGTTCATACAGATGTATGGGGTCCTTCAAGGGACTATAGCATAAATGGATCCAGATATTATGTGTTGTTTGTTGATGATGCAACCAGGTGGATTACTTTGTATGTAATCAAGGACAAATCAGAAGTCTTCAAGACATTCAAACATTTCCATGCTTATGCAGAAAGGATCACAGGACAAAAGCTAAAGAGGTTAAGATCAGATGGAGGGGGAGAGTATTTCTCAAAAGAGTTTGATGATTATTTGTGGAATGCAGGTATCAAAAGAGAAGTAACTTGCAGGTACTCCCCTCAACAAAATGGAGTAGCTGAAAGGAGAAATAGGACTCTTGTAGAGTTTGCAAGAGCCATGATGAAGGAAAAGAATTGTCCAAATTATTTATGGGCAGAGGCCATTAACACTGCAACATACCTTGTGAATAGGTTGCCTTGCAAAGCTTTGGATGGAGGAACCCCTTATGAAGCATGGTGGGGTAAGAAGCCTAGTCTTGATCATTGTAAAGTATTTGGATGTATTGCATATGCTTATGTTCCTTCACAATTAAGACATAAGCTAGAACCAAAAGCAGAAAAGTATGTGTTTATTGGATATGATGATAGACAAATGGGTTACAGGTTGTGGAGTCCATCCACAAAGCAATTTCTTGTTACTAAAGATGTAACATTTGATGAGCAAAACATGTGGTATACAGGATCACCAAATGAGTATGCAGGTGTTGAAGAAATTCAAAGGAAAGGAAAGGCAAAGGTAAAGGTATGTGAAGAAATTGTTGATGAAGTTGACTCTAGATGTAGAGTGCAGGATCATGTAGAAGAAGGGCCAAGATTTGATCCAGAATCAAATGAGGCTGAAACATCAAGAAGTGCAGAAATCAGAAGATCTACAAGGGAAAGGAAAGAGCCTATAAGGTATAGCTATGATACATCTTTCCTAACAACAAGAGATTATGCTTACATTGTGAAAACAGAAGAAGATCCAACCACTTATGAAGAAGCCAAAGGTAAACAGAATTGGGAGAAGGCAATGCAAGAAGAGTATGATGCTCTACTTGAAAATGAAACTTGGGAATTAGTACCAAGACCAAAGAATCAGAAAGTCATTGGATGCAAGTGGGTATACAAAACAAAGAGGTTTGCAGATGGTAAGGTGTCTAGATATAAGGCTAGACTTGTGGTTAAAGGTTATGCCCAAACTTATGGGGTAGATTATGATGAAACCTTTAGTCCTGTTGCTAAGATGTCTACAATTAGGACATTGATTGCTATTGCTGCTTGCAAAGGATGGAAATTATCACAATTGGATGTGAAGAATGCATTTCTCAATGGTTACATTGCAGATGAAGTATATATGGAGCAACCAGAAGGCTTCATGGAGTCAATTGGATCAGATTATGTGTGTAAGCTCAAGAGAGCTTTATATGGGTTGAAGCAAGCTCCAAGAGCTTGGAATTATAGATTGGTCAAGTTCTTGAATGAATGTGGATTTCAAGCATCAAAGGCAGATAGTAGCTTGCTAGTGAAGGCAAGTGAAAATGGATATATTTACATGTGCATTTATGTTGATGATATTATTGTTACAGGAACAGATGCTCAAGGAATCAATGAACTCAAGAAGCAAATAGAGAAGGAGTTTAAGATAAGTGACTTGGGAAACTTATCTTATTTTCTAGGAATGCAGATTGTGTATACTCAACATGGAGTATATGTTTCACAAGAGAGATACTTGAAGAATCTTTTGATCAAGTTTAACATGGAAGATTGCAAGACCTCAACCACTCCATTGGAGGTAAATCATAAATTAAGCAGGTATGGAGGTGAAGAGTTTAATGACATGAAGAAATATCAGAGTTTGGTAGGTAGTCTAATCTATGCTACCTTGACAAGGCCAGACCTATCATATGCAGTAGGTGTGTTGTCACAATTTATGCATTGTCCAAAGAAGACTCATTGGATTGCAGCCCAAAGGGTACTCAGATATATCAAAGGAACCCTAAGTGAAGGTTTGTACTATGGTTTCACTTCTGACACAAGAATCAAAGTGTTTAGTGATGCAGATTGGGCAGGTGACTCAGATGATAGAAGGTCTACTCATGGATATCTATGTTATGTTGGAGACAAGTTAGTGTCTTGGTGTTCAAAGAAGCAACACACAGTTGCTTTATCATCCACAGAGGCTGAGTATAAGGGAATGGTAGAAGCTGCAAAAGAAGTTATATGGTTGAAGACCTTGATGAAAAGCTTTGAGACTGATCATAGTACTCCAATAATTTTTGGAGATAATATGAGTTCTTTGTATTTGGCAGCTAACCCTGTTTTTCATGCCAGGACTAAGCATATAGAGATACAGTATCATTTCTTGAGGGAAAAGGTACTTGATAAAGAGATTGAAGTGATGTACACTCCAACAAAAGAACAAGTGGCAGATATGATGACAAAAAGCTTGGATGGACCTAAGCTACAGAGATTCAAGGAGATGGCAGGAGTGAAGAAGAATGGAATAATCACAATTAGTGATTGAGGGGGAGCTGTTGGAGCAAACCAATCACAAATTGGTGATTATACAGATCTTGGAGAATGCTTATGGTCAGAATGAAGCAAAGGAAGACATTTGCAAAATGAAGAAGAAGTCAGAATGTTGTCTTGTACACATATGTACATTAGCATAGTCATAGATGACTTAGAACTTTTGTTCAGTAAGAATTATGTACAAATTATCTATAAATACCTTGAGAAAAGTCGGGGCATGTATGAGAGCATATGTGACAATAGTTACAAGTCAAGAATTAGGGAGATAGAAGCAATGAGATAGTGGAAAGTGAATGTGTGTTTGCTCTCATCACTCAGTTGTAATTTTCTGAGTTAATGAAGAAATGTTGCGCCCGATCTTTTCGTGTCTGCTCCTTCTGTGTTTGATCATTAGCGAAATCCTTTTGAGGATATCTAAGTTGTTAGTTAATGAGCCTGTGACCTGAATTTCAGAGTTCAATTGTAAACAGGCTAGGAGAATTGTGAATAGGAACATTCATATGTGTTGAATGTCTACAGTTCTCTGAAACAGGCGCAAATTTCGTGTTTAATCTTTTGGTCAGTGCTCACTCCATAGTTTAAAGTTTTGTGCAAGCAAGCACTTAATCTTTAAGTTGGAAGGTGATCTACTCGTGGCTAAAAGCATTTGGCAAAACGGGTTAGATATTGTGAGAATCAAAGTTAAGAAGTTAGGGGTGTCTGAATCGACTTCTCAGAAGTACAGTTTCTGACATAGGTAACTTGAGAAGTTGATTTCTCAAGCTACACTTAATCTTTTGGAGTAATTCAACTTGGAATAGTTGCGCAATCTCTAAGAGATGATTCATACAAAGTTTCATCAAAAACTTTACACGTTTGATAAGTCAATATAAAGAAATAGTGCAGCAGACTTTTCTGTGTATCACCTTCTTCACAGATTTGTTCATATTTTGATAATTAGAAGTTGATCCTCTAAATGTGTGAAAGATTTTGACTTATTCTTGGTATAGAGGTGCTCTAATCACAAGAATAAGTTGTTCTTTTGGAGATTAACATTCTCCATCAACTTAGAGCATCATGGATCATTTGTGTTCACTTGAGGGTGGAGTATTGAGCATATCTAACACACCCCCTCAATGTCCACCCTACAGTGAACTACCTCGGTGGTCCAATCCCAAACTTTGGAAAGTGTCAAAGAAGTTTCTCTCTCCCACGAGCCTTGGTGAAGATGTCTACTCCATTTTCTGCACTTGGACAATAGCTTATCTCCACGATCCCATCCTCAATCAACTCACACACATAGTGATACTAAATTTCTATGTGCTTGGTACGTGCATGGAACAGAGGATTCTTGGCGATGGCCATGCAACTTTGGTTGTCACACTTCAACTGTGTAGTCTCATGTACTTGTATTCCTATGCGCCATAGGATCCCCCTCAACCATACTACTTCACATGCTCCAAAACATGGAGTTTTGTACTCAGCTTTAGTAGAAGATAATGCTACACTCGATTGCTTCTTACTGATCCATGAGAATATCCCTGATCCTAAAGAAAAACAATACTCAAAACTAATTTTCTGGTGTCAATATCTCTTGCTCAATCTGAGTCACAATATCTAACCAGAGATGATCCTTCTTGTTGGTGCAAGTAATCCAAGCCTTTAGATTTGGCTAAACATTGAAGAAGATAGGTACAAGCATGTGATGAGGCACATGAATCATTGCTTGTAAAGCTAGATCATTTACTTCTTGTAAAAGATAAATTCTTGAGATAATATTGTAATCCCACTCATTTTGTGGAGTTTGCAGAACTAAAAGCTAAAAATCTCATTTGGTGGAACCACTCCTAGCTTAGAGGACTACTTTAAGGTGGAGATCTATTTGAATTTCAAATTCAAACTTGAAGAAACTCATTGTTTAAGAGTCTTGTAATCT
Source organism: Ceratopteris richardii (assembly GCA_020310875.1). Taxonomy (NCBI): domain Eukaryota; kingdom Viridiplantae; phylum Streptophyta; class Polypodiopsida; order Polypodiales; family Pteridaceae; genus Ceratopteris; species Ceratopteris richardii. Next base: position 108,044,923 of record CM035413.1, read on the forward strand.
CGCAGCCTATCTTGCCTCCTTTTTTGAGCTTATTGTTGATCAATTGTAGAGGTTGAGTGGCTTACACCCTATCCTAGTCTTCTCACTATCATTGAGCATCATCTCTATGCCAATTATCATGTACAACATTGTTCTATAATACATTACATCATTGATTATCTCTATTCATCTCTCTGCTATATCTACTCAGAACAGTGCACTTGTGATGACCATATCTCAGTGATTGCTTGATCATTTTCCATGTTCTATAGCTTGTTGGAACCATCTAAAGTCTACTATAAGCTCTGAAATTTTAAAGGCATTTGGCTAAGCCACTTTGGAGAAATCCACATCGAAGTGCTCTCTGGTCATTCTTTGTGTAGATCCTAAAAAGTTGGAGGAAAGCATCTACTTGCTAAAGTCATGCTCACTGTATGGTTTATCATTTTAAGTGATTTCACTTAAACTCATTAGCTATCTAAGCTAGTTACATACTATCAAAAGGAATTTTCCTAATTGCTACTGTACTATGAGCATTGAGCAAAATATCTAGTAGGTGTTAAGACCAAAATAGCAAGTTTTTAATCACTAGCTATTTGCAAAATTATCTGTTTTGATCTAACTGTTTGAAGCATCATCTCCAAAGTACATAGATACTTATTTAGTGTCATTTGCAAGCTAAGAGGGCCTACTATATAACCCTGAAGTGAAATAGGGTAGGTACAATGAAGGTTTTGGCAGTAAACTCACTTCCTTGAGGTATCCATCCATCTCTTCCAATAGTGGTATCAGAGAAATTTGAGGTAAAATGGGAGATGCTTTCTCTTCTTTTATTGAAAAATTGGACAAGAAAAATTATCCAGCATGGTCCTTGAGGATGAAGACATATTTACAAGGAATGAGTCTCTATGGATACATATCAAGAGATGAGGAGATGCCCATTTTGAGAAGCAAAGGACAACCAACCTACAAGAGAGGAGCTTGAAAGCCTTAACTCATGGTGTGCCAAAGATGCTCGAACAAGGTCATACTTACTTAACTCTATCTATGAATTCCTTCTTCCACATATTAGGAATTTTGAAACATCCCAAGAGGCTTGGGATACATTTTTTTCATACTTTTCTTCCAATACAAGAGCTAGAAAATATCAATTTTGGCTTGAGTTTACCACGCAAAGGAAGCAACCCAAGCAGAATGTTTCAGAGTTTGTGACCAGAGTCAAAGATGTGGGCATAGGAGAGGAGATTGAAGAGAATAGTGAGACAAATAATCAATGGCATCAAGGGAGATGACAAATGGGAAGCCTTCACAACTGCTATGGACTTATACATGGACATGTAGATTCCAGATCTTACCACACTCATGGGACAACCCTTTACTCATGAAGCCAAGCTTAACAAAAATGGAGAACCATCAAGAGGTAACAACTCTTCTGCCCTATACACAAATAAAGGAAAAGACTAAAGAGAAAGGGAAAAGTATGAAAGTAGATGATGAAGGTACTACTTCTCAAGCTAACTATGCAGGGAGAGGTAGGAACTCAAGAGGAAGCGGCAGAGGAGGTAAGCAAGGAAGGGGGAGACCTTTCAACTCTTCCCCATGCAACATATGTGGACTCTCTAATCACACTACGGATGAGTGCTATAGGGACTTCAAGAATCAGAGATGAAAAGGATATCAAAGAGGCGGCTACTCACAATCAAGAGGAAGATTCAACCATAATCAAAGCTACAACCATGGCTACAACAACAATTACAACAACAATTATCAAGGAGGATACAAATAAAGTTCTTCAACAATTATACAAAGGATCAAGAGGATTCTCTTCTCATTATGAATATGATTCAAAACAAGGTATGAAATGATGAGCACCTCTTCTGTATTGACTCAGGTTGTTCAAACCATGTAGTAGGCAATGTAGCTCTACTCTCTGACCTTGAGGAACCTAAGGGAATGCACCAAGTGCAAACATGTGATGACACCAAGCATTCAGTACTCTTCAAGGCAAAAAATGTCAAAACTTCTAATGGAAATAGAAATCTGTTGAGCAGGGTTCTTTATGTACCTACAATTGCACACATAACAACCTCAAGCTAGAAACTATGTGGTAAAGCCTGACTCTTGACCATACACCTTGCCATCTCCATGAGTGACCTCTTATTCCGTTCAGCAAATACATTCTTTTGAGGTGTATATAACACTGTACACTGACGTTTTATCCCATGTTCAGCTAGTAATGCATTAAAATCTGAAGACATATATTTCCCCCCTCTATGAGAATGGAGGGTGAACATTTTACTTGCTAAGATATTTTCAACCAAAACCAAAAATTCTTTTAAGGACATAAATGTTAGATATGCTCAATACTCCACCCTCAAGTGAACACAAATGATCCATGGTGCTCTAAATTGTAAGGCCCCCATTATGAGGAGAAGCCATTGTGAGAGCCCGAACATTTGTGGAAACCTAACTTACAAGTTAGACGAGGTCTGTGTGTGACCCTTCATGGTTATAGATGATCTATGTGAGCCTAGACATTAGGTTAGGTAGGGCATAGAATTTCGGGTTGTTGGGTTGCTATTCAAGACAAAAATAAAGGCTTGTGGCATCGTGCAGTTTCCCCATAGAACCTTAATGGGGGGAGTGCAAAGGAGGGCTTGCCCCCTTCTACGGGGTCTGGGGGGCCTATCCCCCTAGCTCATAGGGCCGCGATGGTAGGGCCGAGATGGTCATGGAGATATTGTGAGATTGTATATTTTGCCAATTATTGAGTATCTCCTGACTCTGTTTATCTATACTGACTCGCCTTGTAAAGGCTATATAAGCATGGCCTAGGTTGAGCTTTACATAGCATTGCACAATAGTAAGCCCTTCATCTAAAGTCTATCTAGATCGCCATCTAAGCTCCACATTGGGAGTGCAGGATAGCACCATCATTGTAACTACATTACGCTTGGCAATCTGAGAATTTGAGTTCTCTATCTCTTAGTCTGCGTCTATCTTTGTCTGTGTTTTTCTCTCAACCCTATCTACAGGTCTATTTTGTTGTGCTGATATTTTTGAGAAGGCTCTTCAAATGACAAATCTTTATCAAGATAAATGAAATGCTTAGTAACTAATGAAGTATCATATCCATATCTTTGTGATCTCCTTAGAGCTTGGTTGGATGATTCAGGTAAGTCTTCCAACCTTTTCATTTTGTCTTTGCCCTTTGATTTCCATGCTTTGAACTCTTCTAAGTTGATGGAAGGTTCAAGTGAACCCTCCCTTATGTGCAAAAGTGAAGACTTAAAAGGAAATGTGAAGGTATATGAAGTGGCACCGTACGCACAGGTGAAAGTATGGCCCCCCCATTAAAATTTTTGGTTTTAGACTAAAGTCACTACAAGACAAAACAGTGAGTCGTTGGCTGCCACTTGTGAAGACAATCTTGGGACATCAAAGTGAGCACCAAGATACCATTGCAGTTAGGAGCATACGTGATCGACACACTAAAATCAAGGCAAGGGCCATTCTTGGACCACTCTTAGAGTAAGCAAGAGAGCAAGAGGGAGAAGTGCAAGAGTCACCAGTGTGCGACGCAGAGAAGTGGAAGTGAAGGAGTGCATAGGGAGTGCCTAAGGGATTGTGTAGAGAGTGCTAAGCTAGTCCCCCAAGTATCTCAAGGTCCCATTGCAGTGGGCGCGTGCCGACAGAAGGTATTCACTCCTCCCCCCTTTGTGGAAGCTTGGTGCAAGGTGTGCACAAGGATAAGCTTGAAGCAGGTGGAGGTCTGGTGCAGAGGAGGCCGGCAGCAAGAAGACTTTGGGATATTGGGTATTTTGTAATTGGGCACTCTGTGGGATTGTGCACAGAGAGGTATTGGCTTGTCTTGTACTTCAAACATTGTAATTGTCTTACTGTAATCAATCAGTAGAAGCTTCCAGGTGTATTTTCTCTTCTTGTTTCTTCCCTTTTCACCTACAAACCCTCAAACTCCTTCTTGTCTAAGAATCCACCAACAAAATTTGGCACGCCCGATGGGACTTCCAAGGAGATTTGAGCTTAGGAGAAACCAAGTGCCAAGCATAGAAGAGATCAAGTATCGACAGAACCAGAGTACTACTTCATCAAACAAAAGGTAAATATTCTTATCAAGTGTCTCATATTCAGTGGGCTATGAGCTGCTCATGACCGCAACCCGGTCCCAAGTATTGAGGGTCACCTGCAAGCAGACAAGGAGGAAGGTTGTTAGAAGGTCCCCCAGTCCACTATCTTCCACATCATCAGTCAAGAGCATGGCGGGTCAGGTAGACTTGGAAACTTTACTCTCTAGATTAAATATAAAATTTCCTTCTTTCAAAGGCCTAGCTCAGGAGGATCCGGATGAACACATTAGAAGGTTCTTGGCACTATGTAAGACTAGAAGCCTAATGGGTAGGGAGGGTCTCTTCCCTGCCACATTAGAGGGATTAGCTGATAAGTGGTTCAGCCAGTTTGCTGAAAACCATTTTACCACTTGGGATGTGATGAAAGATGCTTTTAAAAATCAGTTCCAGCATGGCAACACTGCGGAGATTATCATAGAAGAGCTAGAAAATTTAAGATTAGGTCCAGGAGAAAAGTTCCTAGAGTTTGTGACTCGGGACAAAGCACTAATGGCTAAATTGCCAGATCCACCACACGATTTTTTTGTTAAGAAATGGTTGGCTAAGCCCCTACCAGTGGCCACCCAATGCAAAATAAAGGAATTAGTGCTACCTACAGCCTCCATAGAGGAGTTTATCAGCACAGCCACACGCTTGGAGCAGATAAGGTACCAATATGCAACTCCTTCCCAACCAACATATGGTACAGAAATGGAGGATCTAGTGATACAGCTAAGGAAAGAGCTGGAGGGCTTAAAAACAAATAAGCCCTACAAAGAGGAGGAGAATGTTGTTGCTCAATTGAGAAGGGAGATTGAAGCACTAAAGCTCCAAAAGGAGGAGGAGGCCCAGGCAGAGGAATTGGCTCAGCTGCGATAGGAGTTGCAGGAGCTCAAAGGAGGTGGCATCAAGAGTGGACTTTGGTGTTCCATGTGCAGCAAGCAAGGTCACATAGTAAGTGAATGTCCTCTGTTAAGTGTGACTTGTCAATTATGCAGGAAGGTTGTCCATGAGGCCCATGAATGCCAATCAAGAGGAATGCCTGCAACGACATACTGGACACAAGGAGGACCCCAACACCAGCAAATGTGATGGCTGCTGCACCAAATCAAGGTAACAACTATAATCCTAGACAGAGGAATAAGTTTGGAAATGGGCCTAGGAGGCCAATCATCTATTTCAGATGTGGAGAATGTGGGCACTATCAAAGTAGGTGCACCCTACCAGAAATGCCCCTCCTTGCAGGAACTACCCTGATGCAAGAGACCATTATACAAATTGTTGTCCTAAGAATCAAGCCTCTTCCTCCGGGGCCCATATTCAAATGATTTCTGTGCACAAGGAAGAAGTGTGTGATCCAATCAATGATCCATCTCCATCTACCAGGGTGGTGCAATTAGAAGAAATAGAATCTTTGACTGTGCAGACTAGAAGCAAGGGGAAGGCTCAAGCAGACATAGGACAAGAATCAAAGATTAAGGAAGGGAATCAAAATAGAGAAACATCTGAAGATAAAGTCAACACAGGTGCAGATTCAAGTCAAAAAGGAGATCTCATATGCACCAGTGATGCCATTGGGCATGCCTTCAACAGGGCTCATGAGGAGTTTGATAAGTCAACTGGAGCCCATGCTCTCAAGGAATCAGAGACTTCAAAACTACTCAAGTCCATGAAAAAGGAGGTTAGTATTTTTTATTTAATAAAGAGATGGATGGGAAATTCAGGTCAGAGTTATTGCAGATAATCGATGAAGCTTCCACTACAAGTTTGGTGGCAAAGACGGCTGTTTCACATAAAGGAAAAATTGTAGGGGAAGCACCCCTTACAGATTATAAAAGTCCTCGGCTTACAGTATCTATCAAGGGTCATGAATTTCAAGGAGTTATTGTGGATGGTGGTTCTGGCATTAACTTGATGCTTGAACATACAATGGAAAAGATTGGACTCCACCCTTCAAGGCCTGCAAATTTCACTGTTACTTTGGCAGATCAGAGCAAAGTAAGGCCCTTGGGAGTGATCCCAAAAGTTCCACTTGAAGTACAAGGTAATCTATTCATTCTGGATTTTGTGGTTTTCAGATTGCCCCAGGTTGAAGGAGGATTTCCTCTCTTAATTGGACGACCATGGCTGAGGCATGCAAGTGTCATTCATGATTGGGGCAAGGACACTATGTGGGTACAAAAGAAAGGGCAGGAGCTGACACAGATTCATTTAGAAGAGGGCCCAAATAATCAAGGAAACACTAGCATGATGCAAACAGTTGGCATTTGCATGGAAACAGAATCGGAGGATCAACCCCAAATAGATTTTGAGGAAGAAGAGGATATTCTAAATTGGCTCCAAGCAGGCAACTCTTCCTCTTGTTTTGGAATTTTTCTTAATAATTCTTGCATGACTGAAGGTTATGATGAAGATAAGGAAAAAGTCCAGGTTGATGGATTGGGAGAGCCCATCACAGACCACAGAAGGGGCAGGAAGATACCCCTCAAATACAACTTGGAGGAGGATATGACAACCACAGATAAAGAAGTTTCTAAAGCTAAAGGCAAGGTAAAAAATTCTAGTGAAGAATGTTCTTTCCCAATTCAAGAAATCCCTGCAGGATGGATGCAGGACAAGGAGGAACACATTGAAGTCCAAAATACACCTGCTTATGAAGCAATGCACGAAAAACTAGTAGAAGAAGACAAGGAAGCAGATGAGCACGAAGATAATATGGTAGAGAGAAATCCTGTCCAAGAAATACAATTAGGCACTCAAGACACTAATCGGCCAGTTTTGGTGGCCACTTGGTTGTGGAGCCACCCAGGGCTCCTTGAAAAGGTAAAATCATTCTTGACCCAGTATATAGATGTTTTTGCCTGTCATTATAAAGACTTAGAAGGAGTGCCTGCAACTTATGGAGAGCACAGAATCCCTGTGGTTGATGGAGCCAAACCCATAAGAGGGAAGAGTTATAGACTTAATCCAAAATATGCTGAAGCTGTCTATGTGGAAATCCAAAAGATGGAGGATGCAGGAATCATCATTCCTGTAGAACACTCATAGTGGCTCTCACCTATGGTTATAGTACCAAAGAAGAATACTAATAAAATTAGAATTTGTGTTGACTTTAGAGCACTCAACAAGGTGACCATTCCAGATGGTTTCCCAATGCCTTTTGCAGAACATGTCATTGAAGAAGTGGTTGGGCATGCTTTATATAGCTTTATGGATGGATTTAGTGGCCATAATCAAATATCAATACACCCAGAGGATCGTGAAAAGACTGCTTTTATCACACCTTGGGGAACATATGTGTATGTAAAAATGCCATTTGGGCTCAGAAATGCTCCAGCCACCTTTAACAGAACGGTCAATCTAATTTTTGGCCCCCTATTGCTGGAATCACTTAGAATCTTCATGGATGACTTCTCTTCGTTTTCAGGATCTCACAAAGAAACTCCTCTAGATTGTTTGGACCATCACTTGAGGCAGCTGTAGAATGTTTTCAAGAGATGCAGGGAGACCAAGCTAAAGCTCAATCCAAACAAATGTCATTTCCTTGTGACAGAAGGAACTCTCTTAGGACATGTGATGTCGGCTAAAGGTATGGCCCCAGATCCTGACAAAATCATTTCTATATTAAAGCTGCCTAAACCTAAATCTCCTAAAGAGATTCAGAGTTTCTTGGGGCATACTGGATACCATAGAAGGTTTATAAAAATGTATGCTGAGATAGCCAGACCTCTGGCTAGACTTACAGGTAAGGAAGTACCTTTTAAATGGGAAGAAGAGGAGGAAAAAGCATATCAAACATTACGGTCAAGGTTAGTGTCTGCTCCTATTTTGGTCACACCTGAGTGGTCAAAAATCTTCCATATACATGTAGATGCCTGTGCCTATGCAGTGGGGGCAGTTTTGACCCAACCTAGTGAAGAATTTAAAGTGGACAGACCAATTCAATATGCCAGTAGAATCCTGACCAAGGCTGAAAGGAATTACAGTACTGTAAAGCCCTAGCAATGGTCTTTGCTGTCCAAAAATTCAGTCATTACTTACTGGGAGTAAAATTTATTATTATAACTGATCACCAACCACTAAAATACCTACTCAACAAACCACAAGCCACTGGTAGAATATGGAGGTGGTTATTGTTGTTCCAAGAGTTTGATTTTTATGTAGGCCATAAACAAGGTAAAGAAAATCTTATGGCGGATCACCTATCCAGAATCAATATGATGAATCAAACTAGTGGAATCAATGATGATTTTCCAGATGCTCATCTGTTTGCTGTACAAGCTCAAGGTTGGTATTATGATATCAAAAATTTCATTAAAACTGGGTTGTATCCAGAAAAGGCTAGTGCTGTGCAAAAGAAGAGACTGCTAATCAAGAGTAGACCATATACCTTCATTGAAGATAAATTGTATAGACAGGGCAAGGATGACAGGTTCAGGAAGTGCTTGGAAGAAGAAGAAGTGAGGAAAGTCCTTCACTCTGCACATGAAGGACCAGGTGGTGGGCACCTTCCAGGGCATATTATGAGTTAGAGGATACTAGATGCTGGTCTATGGTGGCCTACACTATTTAAGGATGCAGATGAATGGGGAAAGACATGTGACGTTTGCCAGAGGTGTGGCCCTAAGCCAACAAAGCAGAGGCATAACCCCTTGATTGTTTCCACTTCCCGACAACCATTTGAGAAGTGGGGACTAGATTTCGTAGGGCCCATCTACCCTCCGGCGATTCCCAAAAGAGAAAAATATCTCTTGATAGTTACAGATTATGCTAGCAAGTGGGCTGAAGCTATTGCTTCCCCCGACTGCACTGCCCAAACTGTTGCTGATTTCATTTATAGTAGCATCATTTGCAGATTTGGATGTCCACTTGAAATTTGTACAGATCAGGGTACCCATTTTGTCAATAAAGTCTTGCAGGAAATCTTCAACAGGTATAGAATTCTACATAGGACCTCCTGTGCTTACTATCCAAGAGCAAATGGACAGGCTGAATTGACAAATAAGGTTTTAATCTCAATGTTAAGAAAGGATTGTATGTTACAGCCCACTTTCTGGGGCATTGCTTATCAAGGTACACTATGGGCATACAGGTTAGCCTACAAAGAAGCCACTGGATATTCTCCATTTCAACTGGTTTATGGCATATTGCCCATTGAGCCCTTTGAATTTTTACATGGATCACCTAAGATAGCTTTCATGCAGGGCAAGAAAGACTGTGATGTCTTTCAGAGGCTCGGAGCACTACATAAAGTGGAGGAGATTCGTCTACTAGCAACAAAACAATTGATAGAGACTCAGATGAAAAGGAAGGAGGCACATGATCGACATCTGTGGAACAACAACATTGAAGCAGGCATGTTAGTTCTTCTCCATAAACCTCATATTCATACACAACTGAGAGGAAAATGGCTTCCACATTGGGAAGGACCTTATAGAGTCAAAACAATGCTAAATTGGGGTGTTGTGGAGTTAGAGACGCTGAAAGGAGAGGCCTTGCCACTGGTCAACATATGAAGGCTTAAGGCCTATCATCAACACACTTGAAGAAGTATGGATCACCTGGAACTGCAAAATCTGTCCAGGTTGTACATAGCTTTCTCATCACATTTCGCTCAGTTTTAGTAGTTTTCTTTATCAATTTCATCCTTGTTACTGGTGTTTTTAGAAAACCTAGAAGGCATTTCATAACCTCTGCAAAAGTAAAACTTTTGGGTATTTTTGGAAATTTTTCTAGCATTTTTAGCATTTTTCTGGCATTTTTTATCCCTTTCCGATGTCATTTTCTTGCCAAATAGGAGGAATAAATGGAGGCTCTCTGTGGTTTGATGAAGGATTTTTAGGCTAACCCTGTAGAAAATTTCATGAAAAATTTTTCAGAATTTTTTGGCCTTTTTTTGGCAATTTTTTTGGATTTTCCTTTATTTTTTTCTATTTTTGGGTTATTTTTCAAAAAAAAAATCCCCCCAAGGCGTTTTTTTTTTAACTCAGAAAAAAAAAAAAACCCCACCACCGACCATCCCCCCCCCCAACCCCCCCTCCCCTCGCCCCCCGTTCTGACAGCCCCCCTCCCCCCCACCCCACCGACACCGCCGACCACCCCCCCCCCCCCCCCCCCCCCCCACCCCATCGACCACCCCCCCCACCCCACCCCACCGACCACCCCCCCGCCCCCCGTTCTGACAACCCCCCCCCCCCTTCCCACGGTTCTTTTTTATTTTATTTTATTTTGTTTTAATTTATTTACGATTTTTTTTATTTATTTTTATTTTTATTTTAATTTTGATTTTATTTTTATTTTATTATCCGCACAGGCGTTCCAAAAAAAAAAAATCGGTCTTTTTATTTTATTTTATTTTTTGTTTTCTTATTATATATATATATATATATATATATATATATATATATATATATATATATATATATATATATATTATGGCTCAAAGCTTTTGGCTTTGGATCGTGCCTTGGTTGGCCGTTTTTTACAAAAAAGGAGTCATTTTCATGTTTTTTGGCACCTCTGAACTCAGTTTTTGCCCTTAATTTTCCAAATTCCTACATTTTCTCTGAGTTTTGGTCAAAACCCACATGTTTTGAGCAACTTTATGACATGTTTTATTTACCCATATTGTAAACATGGTCTATTCTCACCTTGTCTTACCTTCTGTTGCATAATATCCCACATGCACCCTCTGTAGCTCTACTGTTTGATCATTTTAACCGCCTCCAAGCCCCATCCACATCACCCATGCCCTCCCTTTACCAATTTGCCCAGCCCCATCCTTAACCCTCCCAATCCCTTCCATCCTCGACCCTGAGCCCTCACCTCCCCCTCCTTTCTACCCTCCCATTGCAACCCTTTGCTTTTCCATGGCAAAATCCAAATTTTGGTTCTTCTCTGGTGCTTGTTCTCTGCGGCTCCTAGTGGACTTGGTGGCTGCTCAAAGGTGTCCTTTTGAAGTTTTGCAGCTCCAGAATCAGGTGTCATCTATGTTCCGAGTTTTGGCTGTAGCTCTCCGGGACGGAGAGCACATTAGGTGGTGGGCAACTGTTGAGCCCATAAAAGTCATGTTGGTCAAAGTCAACTGGTCAAAGTCAACTAGTCAAAGTCAACTGGTCAAAGTCAATAAGGTCAAGGTCAAAGTCAACAGGTGCAAAGTCAAAGTGTGTAAGTGCAGGTGTCAAAGTGCACAGGTAGTGCACAATGAATTATCCACAAAGGGTAAATTGGAGAAAGTGGGTTGCAGGTTGCAGAGGTATTTTCTCTAATTTCCCTAAGGTTCAAAGTGTGTTTTAAAGTTTTTTGGAAGGTTCAGGTGAACCCTCCCTTATGTGCAAAAGTGAAGACTTAAAAGGAAATGTGAAGGTATGTGAAGCGGCACCGTACGCACAGGTGAAAGTATGGCCCCCCCACTAAAATTTTTGGTTTTAGACTAAAGTCACTACAAGACAAAACAGTGAGTCGTTGGCTGCCACTTGTGAAGACAATCTTGGGACACCAAAGTGAGCACCAAGATACCATTACAGTTAGGAGCATACGTGATCGACACACTAAAATCAAGGCAAGGGCCATTCTTGGACCACTCTTAGAGTAAGCAAGAGAGCAAGAGGGAGAAGTGCAAGAGTCACCAGTGTGTGACGCAGAGAAGTGGAAGTGAAGGAGTGCATAGGGAGTGTGGAGAGAGTGCTAAGCTAGTCCCCCAAGTATCTCAAGGTCCCATTGCAGTGGGCGCGTGCCGACAGAAGGTATTCACTCCTCCCCCCTTTGTGGAAGCTTGGTGCAAGGTGTGCACAAGGATAAGCTTGAAGCAGGTGGAGGTCTGGTGCAGAGGAGGCCGGTGGCAAGAAGACTTTGGGATATTGGGTATTTTGTAATTGGGCACTCTGTGGGATTGTGCACAGAGAGGTATTGGCTTGTCTTGTACTTCAAACATTGTAATTGTCTTACTGTAATGAATCAGCAGAAGCTTCCAAGTGTATTTTCTCTTCTTGTTTCTTCCCTTTTCTCCTACAAACCCTCAAACTCCTTCTTGTCTAAGAATCCACCAACAGGTAGGATCAAGGGAAGTGAAGAAAGAGTGCTACAAGGTAATATGTTTGGTTGCCCCACTATCAAAATACCAAAGAACTAGAGGCAGCCATAGGATAATAATCTGATGCAAAAGAAGCACTATGAGAGCCTAAAAGAGTATGATATGCCATAGGTGCATTCAATTTGCTATCTCCTAAAGTGTGCACCTACCATTTAGGCATAGTTTTTGCCTCCTCTATGTCAGCCCTCTCATCAACAAGTGTATCATGTAAATTTGCATAAAAAATGGAATGAAATGCATCATCATGTGGAACCTATAAGGGCTTAGAAATTACCTCATTTGGACCGGCACTAGACTATCCACCTATAAAAGAGGCAGCAAAGCCTCAAACATATCTTTGGAGCTAACTGATGTCTACTTAGTACATGAAAGTAATGGTTGAATTGTTGATATATTTAGGTAGTGATGTATGTGAACACACTAGGACCGCCAGGGCACTTTTTTCCCTCTTTAGGAGGTTTTTCCCCCCTAGCTTGTAAATATGCATATAGCCCTAACGGGTTACTTATCTTTGTACATTCTAGTGGTAATACATTCAGTATTTTGTGTTGTGCTCCAAGCTTCTACTTCTTCCTTGTGTTGTTTGCGTGCTTCCGTAGATGTCTAACTCCAACAATTGGTATCAGAGTAGGCCGTCGCTTCATGTAGGGCATCATCGACACCTCTCCAGTCATAGTCTTAGAATCACAGGTAATTTGGTGAGCATACTTAGGGTGATTAAAAGATCAAAACAACTTTTCTACTGGTCCCAAAATCACAATCTGAGCTTGTTTCGGCCTTCGAATGCACTAGCATAGCACTTGTGCAGACTATTTTATCTTTTTGTGCCAAAGATATATACAGGTTTTGGTTCGCTAGTATAAGCGTCTCAAATTCTGCTACAAGTCTAGTTGAACTCATCAGGGTAGTTTTGTTCAATGTTTTCAAATACAATCATTTTTTTGCATCAAGGTATTTTGGTTAGTGGGCATGGCTAAAAGTAGTGATGTATTCCATATGTTGGCTATTGAGGATAATTTAGATGGTACCAATTATTAATTGTGGGCTTATATGATGCGACATGTATTGGTTGCAAAAGGACTATGGAACATTGTGTAGGGTGTTGAAAAACATCCTATTACACGTGCAAATACAAGTATTGAAGCTGATGTAGATGGCATTGAAGATGATGGTATTCTTTAGATTCGTGTTCATGCTACGGTTTTTGTTGCACCTATTGTAGAGAAAATTTGTTGGGATGGTAGAGATGCTCAAGCACATGCATTGATAGACTTGTCTATCAAACGTGCCATATTCCTCACATTTGCTCTTGCAAAATAGTTAAGGATGCTTGGGATACACTTATCACATTGTACCAAGCTAGGAATGAGGCTCGTGTTTCTTACCTCTAAAAAGAGTTCGAGAGTGAGCATATGAATGAAGGTGATTCTATGGATAGTTTTCTCACAAAGATCAAGGATTTGAAGGAACAATTGATTTCTATTTATGAAGTTATACTAGATAGCTCACTTATGCACACCGTTATGAATGGTCTTCCTGATTCATATCAGAGATTTTCTTCTACTCTTTGTTTGATGATGAAAGGCAATCCAAATGCCCTATCATTTGAAGAGTTAGTTTCTATTCTGCTGCAAGAAGATCAATCTCGGCAGAATAGGTCCATTATGCGTGTTACGGATTAATCCTTCTTGGCTAGTTACAAGGGCAAAGGTAATGGAGCTCATCTACTAGTGAGCAGAAATCTGCAAATGCTACACATTCAAAGAAGGAAGACAAAGATGAGAAGAAATCAAAAAAGCAAAAATTGTTTTGCAAATATTGTAAAGAAAATGATAATGTCATTAAGAGCTGTCCAAAACTGCCTGCTAAAGAGGCAAAGAAGAAAGAGGCCGGAGTGGTTGTTGTAGAGGCCTCTATATCGAAAACAGAGTCAGCTAATCTTGTGTAGAATGAAGAATGGGTGTTTAATATTGTTTGCAATTTTGACCCATCTTCTCATGAGTAGTGTATGTCTGCAATAGACTTGTGATGATAATGAGCTTTTTTTGTTTGATGAAGCACAAAATTCTAAAAATTGGATGGGTACTATGCAATTAGAATATGATGCTATTATAAAAAATGGTATCTGGTCTTTATGTTACTTGCCTCTTGGCAAGAACCATCTGGCATGAAGTGGGTATACAAGCTAAAGCATAAGCTTGATGGAATTGTTGATAGGTATAAGGTTAGGCTTGTTGCAAAAGGTTATGCTAAAGAAACAGACATTCATTTTGATGAGGCCTTTGCACCTACATGCCAAATGACTACTGTTCATAGCATCTATGCACTTGAAGCTCATAGGGTTGGAACATACATCGATTGGACATTAAAACTACATTTTTGAATAGTGACTTACATGAAGAAGTGTATGTTTTTCAACCTTGTGGTTTTGCACATGGATTTGAGAAAAGTCCACCTGTGAGCACCTTATATGTTAAGCATGCAAATGATGTGCTTCTAATCATTTTTGTCCATGTTGATGACATGTTGTTCACTCGTTCTAATGAGAAGCATATTGCATATTTTAAGGTTGATTTGCATGCCTCATTTGAGATGTTAGATTTGGAGCATTTGCATCATTAATTCAGCATTTAGTTTATGCAAATTGATGGTGGAATAGCTTTGTGTCAAACAAAATATATTGACATAATATTACGGTGTTTTGGCCTTGAGGACTGTAAACTTATTGCCACTCCTATGGAAAAATGTTTACGGTTGATTCTTCATGATGTTGGAGATGCATTTGATGATGTTCTCTATTAGTAGGTTGTTGGATGCTTGATTTAATTATGCATTACTCAGTGAGATATATCAATAACATTTATGCATTGCCCATCCTTGTCAAGCATTGGCAGGCGATTAAGTGCATCTTTTGCTACTTGAATGGTACATGGCTACTTGGATTGTTTTATCCCAAGGGGGATCACTACCACCAGATTTACATGCTTTTTCTAATCTTGATTGGGTATGTTTCTATGACACTCATGTGTCCACTAGTGGTTGTTGCTTCATGCTTGATAGCTCATGCATATCTTGGTTGAGCAAGAAGTAGCCTAGTGTGGCCACTTCTAGGTGTGAGGCTGAGTATAAGGCAACTTTTATAGTGGATGTTGAGTGTGTGTGGCTCAGATGCCTTATGGCTGATTTGGTTGTTGGTTAGTCTTCTACCACCACCATCTTCACTCATAATCAGAGCACATTGGAAATTGCAAGGAACCCTATGTTCCATGCTAGCACTAATCACATTGAGGTGCACTATCATTATGTCAAGGAGAGGTTCTTTGTTCGAGAGATCAGTTTGGCATATGTGCCCACACAAGAGAACATTAGAGACCTTTTTGCAAAGGCTTTGCCTAGGGAGAAATTTGAAGCTTTCCACAAAGCTTTGGGCTTACTTCCTTTTGTGGATTGATTCCACATTGCTTGGCAATTCCTTAAACATGAGTTCCAGCTCCTTGTTCACCGCAACACTCCGAAGCGAGATTTGTACATATATTTAGGTAGTGATGTGTGTGAACACACTAAGACCATTGGGGCACTTTTTTCCTCTTTAGGAGGTCTTTTTCCCATGGCTTGTATATACGCCTATAACCCTAACAGGTCACTTATCTTTGTACATTCCCTTGGTAATACTATCAGTATTATGTGTTTGCTCCAAGCTTCTTCTTCTTCCTTTTGTTTTTCACGTACTTCTATAGACCTCAAAGTCCAACAACACCTAAAGAGAAGTTTACTAGTAAAAAGGAAAACTTATCACTTATGAAAGTATTCAATTGCAATGTATATGTACATATTTTAGATGCATTGATGATGAAACTTGATCCAAAAACAGAAAAGTGTATCTTCATTGGATACACCTTTAGCAAAATGGATATATATGATACAACCCAATCATATGTGAGGTGAAGGTAAGTAGAGATATGGTGTTTGATGAAATGGAAATCTATTATGCTAACACAAAAGAAGGACTTAATGTTGACTCAAATGATAAAGGAAACGTTGAAAATGCAAATGTATAATCTCAAGTTCTGAGTGGATCTAATATGTCATCCAAGAATATTTCCAATTCCAACCTCTAGAGTGGAAGATGGCTTGGAAATTTCAGTCTTGTGAATTCATCAACTACATTGAGGAAAGGTAAAGAAAGGGTTTCTACTACTAATAAAATATCTATAGGTTATGAATACATTGTCTTGATGCTCCTCGAATACGATAAGAAAAGGTGACCTAGGTCTTTCCTGCTACTACAACATCTCTTGCATTACAAGGGGCATTGCTGATTTTATTCTCTTTGACATTTGCCCATATCCCATGGTGGAGAATCTACCACATGAGGACCATTGTCTTGTTATCAATAAGGTAAAATAAGATACCTCAAGATACTTCAAGAAATATAAAGGCAATCCCAAATGTGGAGGATATAACAAGTGTAATTCTAGTGAAAAACATTGGTGTCATCCACGAAGAGTCTTTGGACCTTCTCATCCTCACCCTACACGAGGGAAAGTCCATGAATATGACCCAAGGTAACTCGATTTCCAACTAGGCAACTAAGCCCGTCCATAGCGATGAAAAATGTAAAGAGGCAAGGGGCACTTCTTTTTGATAGGGCGCTTAAGGCAAATAGCCATATAAAGGTGATCGTTGTTAGCCATAGAGAGTTGATCGTGCTGATACAAGCAAAAGCGTTACCAAATAGCATGAACACCATTTTGATAAACCGAGTCCTCAACCAAAGTCCTTGAAGGATTGAAGAAGAAAGTCCCATTCAACCAAAGACCTTGAAAGATTGAAGGAGAAAGTCCCATTCAAGTGTGTCCTACTCTTTCCAAATCATTGTAAGTTGTGGGGGTCATAAATCAATGTTGATTTCAAATACAAGATGCCGGTTTCTCAAAACTGAGAACTACTCTTTCCCTATGGAAAGCGCATGGATGGAAAGTGGGGGGTGTTTTTTGCTTTCTTTATTTGAAGAATCTGCTTTCCGTATCGAAAGCGCATGAAGGAAGGGGAGTGTGGACAGTGGCGCAGCTAATGTGCTCGATGAACCATTGCTGCCATCACTGTTCAACAATTGTGAAGTCAATAATGGAGACAAGACAGAAGATATCTGTCAGCATGCGAGGACTATGGCAGGCTGCCTTTGAATGAACGCCATTGCGCCAAACAAGTAAACAACGCGAATCGCGACATGGGTTTTCTGTGTCATCGACTTGCTCAGCTTTTCCAGACAATCAATCCCTGGTTCGCAACCTCAGATGCCTCATTCCTTCTGCTTTTCCTCGTCCCATCTGAGTGCTCGCCGTTTACCTTCGATAACTTCCAAGCTTCATAGCCGTCCTTAACTTTCTGTCGCATCAGTTCCAAGCTCAAACGCTCCGAAAGCCCAAGTTCCACTGGAAGCATCTGAAGTAGATACAAAATGAGGGTGAAAGGAACACGCAAAAAGGCATCCTTAAAGAATATATCTCCATCATTGCACAAAATTGTCCTCTTGCGCGAGCCTTGCAAACAGCAGCTAGATATGCTGTAGGGTGAGTTGGTATTCGACGATGAAGATCAAAGATACTTTTTCAATCATCGCTCTACAAAGCAAGGCATCTGCATGCTGATTGAAGCTTCTCAATCATTAACTTGACATGGCGACCAGCTTCTCGCAAGTTCCGCCCGTAGTATTACGCCTCTCTCTCTCTCTCTCTCTCTCTCTCTCTCTCTCTCTCTCTCTGTAAAATAGGAACAAAGACATCCCTGGAATTCCCATCTGTGTGCATGAAAGTACAAGGTATATCATAAGACTCAATGATTAAGGCGTATCTCTCAATCTCTTTCTCTTTCTCGCTTTTGCTCTGAAATCGCATCTGTGCAATGTCCATCTGTATGCTCAAGAACTTATCAGTGCACTACTAGATTCAATGATGCAGTTGAGTTCTCTCTCTCTCTCTCTCTCTCTCTCTCTCTCTCTCTCTCTCTCTCTCTCTCTGTAGAAACGGAATTTCCTCTTTCTGAACCCACATCAGTAGATATGCAAATGTCAATAGTCGGTAGAGAAATCTCCCAGAAAGACAGCGATTCAATTTTTTTTCTATACGCAACGAATGGATTCAATTTTATGGTTCGGTTGAAAGTATCCAAATGCTCAATTTAGCTTAAAGACAAAGATACATACACCCATCAGGGCTTAAATTTTATAGGCGGGATAAAATTTCATAGGAGGGAAAAAAAACCAGGACACCTCTCATGGGCATATTGTGACATGGTAATATCTACACAGACACATACACACACATACACACACACACACACACATATATATATATATATATATATATATATATATATATATATATATATATATATGATTATAGTAATATCAGCTTGTCACTTCACAGAAAGTTTAGAGATTTACCTTTTTTGACAAGAAAAATGGCCATTGGAGACTGATCCACGTTAAAGACCATTTTCTTATAAAAAAGGTTGGAAAGTGCAATGGTCTTGCAACCAATGGTGACACAAATTCAACTGTATCTGAGCTTGCCCCATGTGCATTAAGCATGCTTACCTATAGTGGCTCATAGTCCACAATGGACTATGATTGGGCTAATAAATCTAAAGTTAATGAAGGCTTATGTGCTTTTTGTGGTAGAGAGGAAGCTTCCACCCGATTTCTCATTATTTGTAGACATGCCAAAAGATTTATGTAGTTACTTAATCCCTGTAGTCTCAGAAAGAACATCCTTAAAGTTGGATACCATGAGATTATGCTTGGATGCTGCTCCAGGATGGATCTTCTATTATGGCAGATTTGGTGGAGTGTCATCCTTTTGGCATATTGAGGTTAGCAGGAACCAAAATGTTTTTGACACTGGACAAAGGGACTATCTGCAGTGTCCTAAATCTATCTTGAAAGATACTGCTATTAGGGGTATTTACTCCATCAAAAATTCCCCTTGTGAGGTTTTTCATTTGTAAATTCCTCTCAGACAAACTCACCATAATAAATGGACAGATTTTTTGCAATCTTTGTATTGTACTAAGAGATTTACCATGCTCCTTTCCTAAATTATTATTTTTGTATCTATTGAAGATGTATTGTAAGGACATTGTCTACCCTTTTTTTGGTTGTATGTACCGCCTGCACAGATTGTAACTTCCTTCATACATTTAGTTTTCTTTTCTCTTTTGCCTAAAAAAGGAAGAAGAAAAAAAAATGGCCTTTGATAGGAGTCCATGGCAGCAAGCCCTGCTTGAGGAAGTGATCCGTTGCTCAATGGCCATCTGAAATATGACTAGAAGAGAAGCTTTACAGAAAATTTGATCGACATACATGCTACAAGCCTTTGTGTCATGTGCTCTGAACTTTGGCGACATTCTCAAAGAGCTGATTGTAAAAAATATCCTGCACTCCCTAAAATATACTAGTGAGCCGATGCTCCTTGTGGGTATGTCATTCCTTTTTCGGAAACACGTCGGATAGGCAATTTAGTTTGGTGAGGAACTTGTTCCAAGTCTCTCCCTAATCTGTTTGAAGTTTTCATTTTCTTAATACAAATTGCGTTCTACTGTTTTGATTCCTCAGCTATGTGAGCGTCATGCCAACATGGAAAGCTTGAACATGATTTTGCTTTTGACCTGTTGCTTATTTTGTCGCGATTATGATCTACTGTTCCAAAGTCTGGAAAACGATAGAGTTTTCCGCGTGTATGCAGCATCTATTCATGAATGATTTTGAGATGTTTATGATCTATATTGCTAATCAACGATCTTTTATGTTGTTAGATGTCTTTAAATCAGAGTACACAAATGGAAAGCATATAATGCATAGTTCCTACAACTCTAACACCAGGTAGGAACCACACGCATACTAATATGGACAAAAGAGCAAAGCAACCATGTGTCAAGGTTTATACGGACAACATACCGATGAATACAGACAGCGTTGTCATGGATACGACCACCAATATCAAATACATCAAAGCCTGTATGGAATTTTGCACGGTTTGTCACATCTATGGTGGTACTTTCATGAACTTCAGCTACACTCAGTCGAGTGAGCTAACCAATGCAGCGTGTTCGCTCGCTTCCATTGGGGCGGTTGTGCTCCACGGGTGAGCACCTATAGGGTGACAGCCAAAACGGAGACCAAGGATCCTAAGCTCAATCTTGAGCTTTTCCCATTTCCCGGACGTGTAGTGGAGTCCTCATGACCTCGTGGCAATGATGCACTGTGAAACACATGTGTTGAGCCTATATATTTCCTTGAATTGGACATCCGCCTTTCATCAGCTCCTCAAGTCAAGTAGATGCTTAGTAACAGGAATGCTTCCCCAACCTCTTTGCAAGTGCCCAAGTATCAGATATGGCCTCCTCTCCACAAGGATGGGACCTATGACCCAAAATGGTAGAAAATGTTGATTCTAGCCGCTCACCTTGCAGGCTACATTTGGATGGCTTTCAAATGGCACCTCAAGACACACCTCGAGACGAGCCATGAACTGGTCCAAGATCCATACAAGATACTCGCGCACAACTCTAAAGGCCTCATCTCGTCTTACGCTTCTAGTTACCCTCTCATGAGGCCATCCTGGGGATACCTCCAGGTCACTTCACAACAAGGGGCTAGCGGCAACGGGTTGACCTCGACATGGTGCACTGGGAGACCCCCCCTACAAGCGTGGGATGACTTATAGCATGTTTGCATGTTGGGTAACAATTGATTTCGATCCTTTTGGACATGGCATTTTGTTGATTCCAGCCTTTCGACATTCTCAATATATGCTGGCCTCTAGGGCACAACTACGGTTATCTTCTCTGACCTTAAGGCCAAACCCTTCCCAAGTTCTTCTCTAGTGAGCCATCGGGTTTTTGGAATCCTAACCATGCTGGGCATTTAACCCCTAGCCATGATGGACAACTAACCCATGCTTTGTGGGATACCAGAGGTCTCAAGGGTGCTAATCTCACCTCGTACTCTTGAATCAACTTAATTAAAGAGACTAGGTTCTTGAATGAAATTCCTTTAAAGATAGTTCAGCCACACTCCTGTAGACCTCCTGGTGCAATAAAGTATCTGGTTTAGGAACCACAACATCCGGCATGTGCATATTTCTGCTGTAGACGGAGACATATAAAATGTATTGTAGTGAATGCTCATCCTCGAACAAGAGGCTTAAGTATAAATCACCAATTATATTGGTGAGCTGGGGAGAAACATGTCAAATCATTTAGAGGAAGACATGCTAAAACTCAAGTAACAATACCTCGAGCAAAACTCTCAACAGGCATTAAATTGGTGCATATATTGTAATTACAAGGAAATGACATTCCTAATTACAATGTTCGAGAATGCAAGGTCTCTGAAACTGCATGTAAGAAGCATTCCAGAATAGGTCATTTTGCCAAACCTAAGCAAACTGATTGGCAAGAATTTGACATCAAATGCAAGCTTTTTCATTGATTTACTCATGGACTTATCACACATCTATTCAAATAAAACAAAAATGCCCACCCTAGTGTGAGAATGAGCAACGCAAGGCTTTTTCAATAGAACATACACGAGAGGGCAAACTGCTAGATTTGGCATTGCAGCTACCAAACCATTGTCAATCACATATGATGTAAACATCTTGATATCATCAAACACAATTGATAGTAGCTCTATGGTGTCATATTAGATCCAAACTATCCCAAAATGGAAATAAAGGGGATATAACAATAATAATTTGTAAAATTCATGCCCTATTTTATAGAATCTCAAGTTCTTGTGAGCTAACACCAATTTTTCTAAACCTTCTAAATATTTGTTTTGTAATTCCAAAAGCATGAGACTTGAATGATAAATCCCTATGATTTCATGATTTTTCAGCATCTCAAGAGGCAAGTCCCAAAGCTATTTTTAGACATCCATGCAATGTATATTTATGAGGACTTAAGCATTTCCTCATGCCATCAAATAGTTCTAACTAAAGGGAATTAAAATGTATCTAGAGTTATCTCTTCCTTTTGTTGTATGGAAACATGCCAACACTCGACATGAGGTAGATTGAAGACCTAAGAAAAGTTAAAATTCTTAGCATAAATGGATGGATTCAAGGGATAAACATTTTATATGTCTGTTTCTTGGTTTGTGAACCAATTTATATTGAACTCATAACACATTTAAGTGTGTGCACAGAGTGAGCATGCCCTCTTGTTCTCTGTCTTTTTTCTTATTGAATCACCTTTGGCCTCATGGAGAAAACAAAAGGACCACAACCTTTGGAGGAATCCAAATAGTTATAAGCTTTATGATTCTCAAAGGTTCTCAACTTCCATTGATTACTTCTGAAGTGGTTGAGATTAAATTACCTTTATTACTTTAGTAACATTTATTTTTAAGGATTTTAAACATCTCAACCCTTAAAAAGGTTGTAGATAACTTGAATGTGTATTGCTAACTTGGATGACTACTATCACTTCCAAGTTTTACTTTAGGATTATCATTAAACCCTCTTGGAATAACTTGTACTTTTCATATATAAAAGTACCCCTATGCAATGGCATTGCTTGTATTCTAATGATGATGAAAGTAGTGGAACTCTGCATGTGCACCCACCTATGTCCATCCCCTCTGATGCACCTGTTCTCTCACCCAAATACAATGATTGAGGTGGAGATTATGCAGGTCCTCTTATGAGAATAGAAGATGGAATTGTAGATAGGCATTCTTTGCTCCTCGTGTACAAATATTTCTACGTGGTGCCCCCTATACATGAATCCCTATACAGAAAATAAGACGTTCTTATAGTTCATGAATTTACAACAATTTTTGAGCAATGAAAACCTAATCTAAGCTACAAACCAAGACATTTACTAAGCCTTTCAAGTAAATTACAACATGTTACAAAAGTTAAAATGTGAAGAAACACTTCCATTTGACATTTGGAAGTGCGAGAAAACCAAATGATAGACGATGTAGCTGCCAACTTCATCTCAAAAGCTCCCAAATCATAGCAACTGAACATTGTTTCATTGGACAAAAAAGAAAAATATTTTTTTATTCTAGTAATCTTTATATCACTAAAAATCTTGAAAAACTAGCTTTCTAGCAAGTGAAAATCATTGAAATTGGCCACTTGAAGAAAAAGAAGAAGAGAATTGAAATTGGCGACTAGAAAAGTGACTCAACGTGCCACTTTGAGACTTCTCGAATTGCTTTTGGAGGTATTTTCTTCATATTTAAGCCTTGGACCTATTGATGAGACTCAATGTAGCACATATGACTGAAGAACAAGTCATTTGAGCAAGCATTGGTACCTTAAAATGAGAGAGAAAATTTCATCTTGCATGTTTTCTATTTTTATCTATGATACTCTTTTCTTTGCGTGTTAATAGAACATCTCACGTGTCGTTGTAAACCTTGAAATCTCAAGAACCATGCACGGATTATCCTTTCAATTTATTCATATAGTTAATGGATAAACGCTTGTATGTGCATGTTCCATTGTTCATCATTCAAGTTTTTTCTTACAAAGGAAAAGTATGCATACTATCCTTGCATATGTGGAAATGGAAAATCGTCTAGGTTAGAAGGCTAATCGAGACGTAAATTGAATATTTGATGAAGATCAAGATTTGATAAAGAACATTCCAAAAATTGCACCAAATGCATCCTTTATACTTTCTTTGAATCTTGTCTTGGATGCTCCAAAAACAATATCATAGTGTGCTTTTATCTCCAACAACATGTTGGATTGGTCATGTGTTTCTGTCAATGCTTCATAGATAATTCACAAGAAATTAATCTTGCATTTGCTTCATGTTGAGCTTCAAGAGGATATCTCACACATAATCTCTCTCTCTCTCTCTCTCTCTCTCTCTCTCTCTCTCTTTCCCTTTCTCTCTCTCTCTCCCTCTTTCTCTCTCTCTCTCTCTCTATTTGAGGCTTCAAAATGGATGCTTATAATCCTAATTTTGCTATATGGATGCATTGCGGGAAGAAATCCCAAAACAAGTATGGATGGATCTGAAAAATGTGAAAAACACCAAAAATTGTCACCTGTGAGGCTAGGTAGAATGCATGCAGAGAGAAAAAAGGTTCACATTAGTTGTATGGATGTAATAAATGGAAGGGAAGATGAAGAAGATGACTATGTGAAGGCTGAAAAGTACCATATACAATGTAAAAGAAGTAATTACATGCTATATAACCAAGAATGACCCTTCTATACCGTAAGATCCATTGAGAGGAAGCTTGGTCACAATGCTCGAGGTCTTCACACCCTTGTGGGGCATATAGGCAATGTGTTTGGCTTCATGAACTACTAATTTTGCAAGATAAATATGGCACCTACATCTTTTGAAAAAATTCCATTTCAAGGCATCTAAAAAAATGTTTAAGATCTCATATTTTTTATAGAGATAAAAAGGAAGAATCATAATTGCATTAATTATGACCTCAAGCTACATGCACATGGGCATCATCACAACCAGAAAAAGTTTTCCTATTTCATTCTTCATGATGATCAAGTCACAAGATTATGGAAGATTCAATAAGATCTTTATGATATATTGAGGAAGAAGATGATGCATCAAAGGTCTCTATTAGATCTTCAAGTCTCAGATATCGATGTAACAAAAAAGAACTAAGCCTTCATGCACAAGAGAGAATGACATGTTATTCTCCACCCAACCTTCTTCATATAGCTTTCTAGACTCTATAGGACTTCTAGATTTAAATGGAGTCTACATATATGCAAGTTTATATGTCAAATACTCACACTTTTATGAGTTTTCAACATTTGCCATATGCTCATTTTGTAGAGGAGACTTGAAGGGCTTTGGTGTGCAGAACAAGAGGAGGAAGGAGGAGATGGAGGGAGAGAAAAGAGAGGAGAGACGCGCGGACATGCGTGGGAGCCTCGAAACCCACATAATGATCTCTCTTGAGGCAATGCTCTATATATGATGTATATATATGAATATGGGGGTAATGTCACATGACCCTTACATCCCCAACAATCTCCCACTTAAGGGTCAATGTGACCGTAAGTGGTAACATATACAAAGAATGATGTAGGACTATACAATAATGTACAGGAAGAGTCCGGACCTCTACCCATACCAAATCAGCCTACACCAACTGCCTCGAACAAGGTGTATCCATGCACCTCAAACTGCTCTAGACTCATATCGATAAGAGTCAAGCTCATATCTAACTGATGCAAGAACTGATGAAGTTCTTGCAAAGCTCCCACTCGCTTTATGCCTGTGTCAATCATCGAACGACTGACAACTCCAAGTGCAAATGCTCCAATAGTAACTGCAATGTCTGGTCTCGAGCATAACAACTCGTACATCAGACTCCCGAATGCTAATGAAACATGTGCTATCTGGGCTAACCTAAGTATGTCGTTCATGTCTGTATCCAAGGCATCCAAAGCACCATCATCAAGATCAACATGTCCTGACATATCTGTGTCAACATCTGGCATGAGCGAATCCAAGAATGACTGCATGATTGCTGACTCATCAACATCTAAATCAGTCATCCTATCAACCAAGGATGTGTGTAGATGTGCACCCTGAGAGCTAAACTGCTCTATCACACACTGTGTATCATGAGAGCAATCCTGCTCTATCACACCAAGTGTATGATCATGCTCCACATGAGCTAACTGCACAACATCAATACCAAGGTCAAACTGATGATCTAACTCTAACTGAGTATCATCACAATGCTCTACATGAGCATCCACATCATGCTCTAAAGCATCCAAATGATCATCCAAAGTGTGCTCCATATGAGCATCCATATGATCAGAACAATCATGCTCTCCATAAGCATCATGAGCATCCAAAGCATGCTCTACATGTGCATCCATTTGAGCATCTCAATCCTGCCATACATGTGCATCATGAATGTCAATAGACATATGTGTAGGTAGACAAAATGAGACATGACGAGTCTCACATCGCACATAAGGCTGAACTCCCACTGAGACGAGACTGTCTCTCACATGAAGTACCTGCAGTGGATACATGTGCCCAATCCTAGCACCTCTGACAAGCATAAGTTGTCCCAACTGCAATTGAAAATGATGCTCACCAAGGAATGCATAACATCTGCTCTCATGTAACTGGCTAACTGAAATCAAGCTCATTGGGAATGAAGGTACATAACGTACATGTCTAAGTATAAGTGATGCTCCACTAGGTAGCATAAGGCATATATCTCCTGCACCCTCAATGTCATATGTCGTACCATCAGACACGTGCACACATCCACGACTCTCACCTGAGAATCGACAAAACCACTCACGATGTGGAGTAACATGAAAACTGACTAATGCATCAAGAAACCAAGCCATATGTGTGCTATCTAATGAGCAAGAGGAATCATGAGATGAACCATAGGAGAAAGTGATATCACCATCACTGGCATAATCAACTGCCATAGACTCTCCTGAAACCACTACCTGATCTACATCACGTGCATGTCTCTGATGTCGTCGTGGCATCCGCCTAAAGCAACGTCGTCGAATATGGCCCTCACGAACACAATGCCAACATCAAAGTCGTCGATGTGATCTATGTCTCACATGAGTCAATGGACTCGCATACATATCATGTAGTCTCTGCCATAATGCACTACTTGTCTCCTCATACATAACAGACTCATATATAGAATTCACAAGCTGTAATCGGATAGTGGAGCTAGCCAATGCATCCATATCCATCCATACATGGTCGGGCATGTCACGAAGCCTCTGTGCATCTCTATGCACATACATATGTAACCCTGCGAACCAATGTATGCCACATCTGAGCTTTCCATCTCGGAAAGTCAGTACCATCGAATCGAGAAGACATCATGCTGACAATCCAAGACTAGCAATGTAACAAGAGACTAGAACAATACTGTATCCTCAATAGGATCACGCCTGCATATCCATATGCATAACTCACATCACAAATGTCTCAATGGAGAAGGAACCATGTGAACCACCTGTCATATAACCATGCATCTAGCATGCACATAAAACCATGAGCATAAGCCTGCTCACCAAGTCTCCAAAGTGATCAAATAGATATGAAAGAATCCTGGGAAAATTTCGGAAGAGTATCCCCTGTAAACTGAGCAATCAAACAAGATAACCAATAACCAAAGAACAATGAATAACCTATCACCACCTTTCACTAATACAATCAAAGATAATGGCAAATACACATGCCAAAAACTGATGGCAATACATGCCAATACAATGGCAATACAACTCCCACCGAATGGAGATAATCAATGATCCAAAGCTATCACACAAGCTTCAAGATCCACTAGAGCTCCTTTCTAGCATAAAGGCCGATGAAATTTTGGCAGCATCTCCTCTATAAAATGGACTCTAGAACCAAAATAACCATGTGGGAATCACCATCCACATATGCAAAGAATCACACTAGCAAATACATATCAATCAATGACCAAATGCTAATAACGGTGACAAACAAACGTGGAACTGAGGCTCCAATCTGGATCATGTACCTGCAAAGAAAACAAAAGATACAAGTACCAACGAAGATCCACAATCAACTCTCACAAAATTGTGTGCAACTCGTAACTAAATCCATAACCAAGTGGCATAAGCAAGCTATAGACCACAATGCCACTATACATCCATGATCAAACTCATGATGACATAAACCTCAAAAAAGAGTATACCACAATGTCATCTTACATGCCAAATGCGTGACAAGATCATGCTCTACTCTCATATGGAGGAGCTACCACAATGATCATACATGTACAATGCTCTGAAGCTCTGAAAATAAGAGCTTGCACACCATAAATTCTCTCTGGAAGAAGTTCCAAAGCAAATTCAACCTCCAAGTGCAATTAGTGAAGATGTGCTGCTCTGTGTTTTGCTGTTTCAGAGTTGATAAACTCTGAATCTGAACTTTTGGTCTTCAGCTTACTTCAAGATATGAGTCTCAGCTACGTAACGAGATAAAGAAAACCTCAATCGGAGGTGCGTAGCTCAAGATATGCTTAAGACAAGCAGCTGTTGTCAATTTCACTACCACCTACAACACTGTTGCTCTGTATTTTGTAGTTTCGGCGACCTTGCACTGAGAATCTGAATTTGAGTTCTTCTACAAAGTTGTAGCTATCTTTCCAAGCTACGCACAACAAGTTGAATCATTGCATTCTAAGCTGTAGAACTCAATTTATGACAAAAAAACCGACTTGTTATCTTAGTGAATGTAGATTCGCTTTCTACAGTAGTCTGCTTTTTTTGAATTTTCGGCACTCTAAAAGTCCGAAGTAGGTTCTGCGCTCTCTGTGTTAGCTACGCATAGAACTTTAAAATGCATCAATCCGAGTTTTAAAACTCAAGTTACAGCTGAACTATTGAACTGCTGTCAAGAGATGCCGACATGCACTTCTACCTCTTCTCACCTAAGCTTCCATTGAAGCTTCTTGCACACCAGCCTTCAGCATGCTCTGATACCAATGAAGGGCTTTGGTGTGCAGAACAAGAGGAGGAAGGAGGAGATGGAGGGAGAGAAAAGAGAGGAGAGACGCGCGGACATGCATGGGAGCCTCGAAACCCACATAATGATCTCTCTTGAGGCAATGCTCTATATATGATGTATATATATGAATATGGGGGTAAGGTCACATGACCCTTACATCCCCAACAAGACTCTATCAAAAAATTTCTAGATTCTATATTTTCAATTATAGATTGCCTCAATTTACTCTATGATACACATATTGATGTGAGAACATACTTTCTCACATTATATCTTTGGTTGGTCATGTTTATTCATTGAACCATTTTTCTAAGAAGACTCTACCAAACGTTTTGCCAAAATTTCACATTTGGTGACCTTTTTTGAGCCTTAATGGTGTTAGGACTATTCGAATTGCATTATCACTCTATTCAAATCTCTATCATCAGGGCATAAGAAGTATCACACACATTTGGTGCAGTGGGGTCTATTGCAGTGTTCCTAAGAGGAGTTATATCTTAGATGACAAAGACCATTTTGAGATCCCAAAATTTGATGGCACAAACTTTGCTCTATGTAGGAATCAAATCAAAGATGTGCTGATTTGGAAGAGGTAAATAAAGTCAATAAATGGAATCTCAAAAATCCTTCTAATATGGATGATGACGATGATGATGATTGGAATGAGCTGGATGAAATCTTTAGGTCTACCATTTAATTGCTTATGGAAGAAGTGGAAGAGTTTTTGAAGAAGTTATGCAACACTTCTAAAAATGAAAAGGCATCAAATAAAGTGTATTTGACTCAAGAAAGTTATATAACCTTTGCATGGAGAGCACATTTAGTATTGTTGGTAATCTAAATGAGTTTATGCTACATTTTCTCAACTACAGGCTCTAAAAATGGAGATGGATAATGAAATGAAAGCAGCCTTGTTGTTGTGCACCTTACCATCATCATGGGATATGTCTTGCACAACTGTTAACAATAGTAGTCCTAGTGGTAAACCAATCTATGATGACATATGTGGAGCACTCTTAAGTGAAGGGATGTGTAGAAATTCTATGATTGGCACTCAAACTAGAGATGCATATAGTGTTCAAAATTGTTACCAAGGAAAGAATTAGCAACATGGAAGAAGTAAGAAGAAGGAAAAGAATGGCCAATGGAATAAGAGTAGATGTAAATTAAGGAAGAGTGATAATGAGTGCAATTAATCTCACATCCATACATTTTTATACACATCATGCATATATCACACACATGCACACACGTACACACACATGAATGAACATATGAAGAAAGAGTGCTATGGATTAAAGAATGAGAAAGGTAAACCACAACATGTTGATGGGCATGTTTAAAAGTTAACTACACCATGTGCTTCGACTCTGAAGATAGAAGAGATTAATCCTATTTCCATGATGTGTTGAAACTTGACATTAGTGTGCCTTGTGATTCTCTTATGGATGATTCTCTTTACCACACCTGGCTGATACATATAGGTATTTATTTCCATGTAACATCACATAGATAATGGTTCTCTACTTATGCAACAAAGAATCTTGGTACCATGAGAGTTGGTGAGAATTTCCAATGTGACGCTGTTGGGATTTGAGATGTGGTCGTGTGGTTCACTGATGGTTCAAAATTTACTATGAACAATCTATGTCATGTGCTTGAGTTGTCATATTATTTGATGTGAGTTGCTCAAGTTGATGACCTTGGTTATAGAGTGGTTTTATATGCTCAATCCTTTCACATATCAAAGGGCAATATGTTATTGCAAAAGGAAGCAACGTTGGCTCCACATATCTTTTGGAAGTGGATGGGCCTAAATAACCATCAATAAGAGATTTATAGGATTTTCCAACACATGAACCTTACCATACAGAACGTAATACTAAAAGAGTGATGAGTGAGAGATAGAGAGAGAATAGAGGAGGTTTTTCAAAGTGTATGGTAAGCTATGATGCTCACCCATTATCTTATATTCAAATGTCAAATTAAAATGTGTGCATATGATACGAACTGGTAATATATGAATCTAGGCACAAATAGGAACTAGATACAAGAAATTGTGTGCCCAAGAGGTATGAAAAGTGTATGGGTGTGTGTGTGTGTGAATATGAGAATATGAATAGTTTAGAAATTTTTGATAGCAAACCTGAATTCTAATTATCCCTAAATCAAAAACTAGTGAATGAACAAGTGAGGAAAAATGTAGACTTCTTACTCAAAATATGTTGAACAAACTCCGTCAGATGTCTCTAGATGTAGAGCACAACACCTCCAAGAGTTTATGAGCTCCTCCTACAAGATCTCCTCCAAGGTCTCGTCCTTGAGTTGATGAACTCCTTGAGTGATGCTTGAGAAGATGATTCAAGAGTGATCCAAGGCACCTATTATATAGCTCTCAAGCTTCCTCATGCCATTCGTGATGAGCTAAGAAAGCTACAATCATTAAACGTCAATGGCAAAAACAAAATGATACTCCAAAAAGCATCTTCACAAACAAAAACTAGTATTATGTTGTTGCCCACCATGTGTTGCCACCAGAATCTTAACCCAAGTGGCCACTTTGAGAGGTTTGTGACTTAGCCATTGCACCTAACACAATTTCTTTAAGAGGAAGCTGGGAACAATACATATTATGACTACTGGTTCAAGAAGTTTTGGACCTATTTGACTTTTCTCCAACAATCCCCCCTTCAATTTCATAATGGTATAGTAACCTGCAAAACTTTTGATGCCTACAAAACTTCGAATATCTACAATTGTATCTCTTAAACTGATTTCTGTTGAATCTTGATCAGACTATGCATGAACCTTGATACTTGAGAAACTACAAACTAAATGTCCAAATTGTATTACATAGATACATCAAGCAAACAACTGCTTGATTATATAATGTAGAATCAAATGGTTCTAAATCTGCTATCGGTTGTAATGACACATTGACATCCATAGGTGTCTGCATAGGCTTAGAATCTATCATCTCAAAGCTTTCTAATAATTTCTCAATGTATTTTTGTTGTGTCATGTAGATACATTCATCTGTGTAATTAGAATCAATCCCAAGATAATAATGCAAGATACCTAAATCATTCACATCAAATGTATGCTCATATCATCAACATATATGATAATAATAATTAAAACATATTTCGCAGCTTTAACATGAAGAATAAGAGTTGCATTCTAGTTTCAAAATCAATAGATAGAAGATAGACATGTATCTCCTCATACCAAGCTCTTGGTGCTTGCTTTAGTCCATACAAAGCTTTGATTAGCTTGCATACTAAATGCTCTTTACTTGTATCTCCAAAATCTTTTGGTTGCTCAACATAAACATATTCATGAAGATCACCATTAAGAAATGCAGTTTTGATATCTAAGAAGTATACTATCCAACAAAAGCTAAAGAAAACACTATCTTGACTACTTTCATTCTAGAAGTAGGAGAAAAAGTCTCATCATAGTCAATACCTTTCTTTTGTGCATAGCCTTTGACAACTAATCTTGCTTCATACATGTCTATGGTACCATATGCTTTTGTTTTGATTTTGAAGATCTGATTTACACGAATAGCTTTCATACCTTTTGGTAACTCATAAAGCTTCCATGTTTGATTCTTATGAATAGAATCAATCTCTTCTTGCATGGCTTTCTTCCATACATGACTATGTAGTGCATCTTGAACAATAGTTGGTTCATTCTCAAGTGAAATAAAAGCTAAAATATTATGAATCTCAAAATGTGTTGCATAATTTTCTTGGTTTGTTTGTTGTCTCTTTGTTTGACATCTGGTTGTTCTAGTGTATTCCTTTATACCATTGTCCTTCTAGGTTTGATATAACAACCTTGGCGTATCCTTGAAATTGGTTCTTTAGTATCTCTTTCTTTTGGAACTTTGAAACCTTCTCCGATTTCATAAGTCAAAACTTCAAGAGGTATTGATGATGGACTAGGTAGTGATGTAACTAATGTAACTCTCTCTTTTCACCTTTGTCAAGTGTATCTTTGAGGGGTTGAGAAGCTTCATCACCCCCCTTATATGGGCTAATGTAAGAATCCAAATTCCTTCTAAAAAATGCATAGTCATCTGCTTTAATGAATTCTAGAACCTCTTCTTTCTTGTCATAAGTCTATCTTTCTACAATATATGCATTGTGTGAGAGTAGGATATCAACTATATCTAGAACATAGAATTTTTATCCTTTGCTTTTCAATTTTATAACCAATAAAGACCGGTTTAATGGCTTTTACATCAAGCTTACCATGATCCTTCTTCTCAATGTGAACATAAGCTAGGAACCAAATACTTTAAAGTAACTAATGTTGGGCTTCTTTCCATAATAAGCTTCATAAGGTGTGATAACCATTAAAGCTTTTGTGGAAGACCTATTGAGAATGTGATTATTTTTATGTACTACATCAAACCAAAAATTGGGAGAAAGCTTTTGGGATGACATCATACTATGCATCATCTCCTTTGTCTTCAAGAAAAGGCTAAGGGTCTTTAAACATGTACTCTCCTCCTCTATCACTTCTCAAAATCTAGATCTTTGATTGACTCTCATTTTCAACCATAACTAAGAATTTCGTAAAAGTAGGAAAATCTTTGAATTCACTTTAAGACCATAAATACACAAATATCTTGAGAAGTTAGTAACAAAGTACATGAAACCCAGAATGGAATATGTTCTCATCATACCAATCACATCTGAATGTATGATTTGCAGCTTCCTTGTGGATGTGATGTATAAGTGCTTCTTAAAAGGTGGTTTGTGAAGCGTTCCTTCAAGACATCCTTCACATGACTCTATTGTTGGAGATGGAGAATCATCAATTAATGATTACATGAAGCTTAGGAGTGAAGAAATGAAGAAAATGTTGAAGCTTGAAGTATGACGTGAAGTGGAGGTTCACTCAGAGATGATCTTTATACACATGTACATTTATTTTGTAAATACGTCACATATACTTTGAAGTAGTGTCAAATCCACACTCATATGTATATATACACTTGTATATGGAAGTGATACATATTAGAGATGAAGACTAGATGAGAAATAGATGATTAGATCATAAGTTGAATGTGTAATATCCATTAGATGTACTTCTCATCAAAATAAAAGAAGTTTTCAAGAAGTTACACCTCGATGTTTCTCTTCCTTCTCCTTCTGTGCTTAATCAATTGTGAAATCCTTTTTTGCATGTCT
Organism: Ceratopteris richardii; assembly: GCA_020310875.1. Lineage (NCBI taxonomy): Eukaryota > Viridiplantae > Streptophyta > Polypodiopsida > Polypodiales > Pteridaceae > Ceratopteris > Ceratopteris richardii. The sequence continues at coordinate 108,078,870 of CM035413.1, forward strand.
AGGTACATAGTTAATGCATCTATGGTCAAGTTTTGAGAGTCTAATTGTAATTAGGTTAAGATAATTTTATGTAGGAACATTTATATGTGTAATAGGTGACGAGTACTCATGAAACACACGCAATCTCGATGGTCAAAGATTTGATCATATCTCAGTCTACAATGTAAACTTTGCACAAATAAGTATTCAAAATTTAAGTTGGAATGTGAACAACATATGTCTAAATGAATTTGATTAAACGTGGTCTAGATTGTGAGAACCATGTCTTTAAAGTTGCATATGTAAAAGTCGCTTGCGTAGAAAGCCTGTTCTAGTCATATGTTTACTTATTGAAGTAAATATGACGTTTTGCAAGTTCTTTTGAAGGACTTTCATTGGAATAGATGCATAAACATTGGGAGAGTGTTATGTCAAAAATTCATAGAAAAATTTAATCATTTCATAAGTCAATGACTGAGTTTTGTGAATCAAACTTTCCTGAGTATAGCCATAGTTCAAAAGTGTTGATTGTTCAATTTGGAAAAGTTTTTTCAAAAATTGAAGAAGGTTTTGAGTTATAATTGATATAGAGTGTTCTAAATTCAATTATAACTTGTCTTTTGGAGATGAACCATATCCATCAATGGTATCAGAGCAGATTCTATAAAAGTTGAAGGAAAGAAAGATCCTGACTATTGGAGACATACAAAATTCAACATTTAAAGATTAAAAAGGACAAAGTGTGAAGGAAACTCTAAAGGGAGACACACAAGAGCAATCAAAAGGATTAGGAGGAGTAAATTTTGCAGAAAAGGTATATTCATTACTCATAAGGTTGAAGATTTGTTAGTACAAGTGAAGAAAGAATGGGAGATGGTCTCCAAATTGAGAAATTGGACAGAGAGAACTATCCAGCTTGGTCTATGAGGATGGAAGCTCATCTTATGAGCAAATATCTGATGGGATGCATTACAGGAGAAGAAGAGAAGCTAGAATTTAAAGATCCTAGTGTTCCAACTAGGGAAGAGATTGCAAACTTAAAGGTTTGGATGAAGAAGGATGCTCAAACAAGGAGCATTATATCTATGGCAGTGAATGATTACTTGCTTCCTCACATTAGAGGACTTGAAAGTGAAAGTGATATATGGAATGCTTTGGAGGAGCATTTTTAGAATACAACCAAATCAAGAAAGGCATCACTATGGGCTAAATTTACCACATTCAAGAAGAAAGCCTCGCAATCAATATCTGATTATGTGACAAAGATGAAAGACATTGCTGATTCTGTAAGTGCAGTTGATGAAGACATTGAAGAAGACAAATTGGTAAGAAAAATTCTCATAGGTCTAAGAGGAGATGAGAAGTGGAAGCCTTTCATATTGTCAACTGAAGTTTCATTACATCATTTCACTCCTGATTTGAATCAATTGTTAGGACATATGCTAACTTTTGAGCATGATATCAAAGGAGATGTTGATAAGAGTGTAGGTCAAGCAATGTATTCCAAGGATAAGAAGAAGGCTAGCAAAGGAAAACAACAATCAGTTGAAGATGAAGGTACTCCAAGTCAATCAAACTTCCTAAGAGGAAGAGGAAGTGGTAGAAGTAGAGGAAGAGGCTAAAACAACAAGGATAATGTCAAAGCTTGTTGGATATGTTGTAAGACTAATCATCTAGCTCATGAATGTTGGCATAATAATCAAAGTGTAAGTAGCTTTAATCAGAATTATAAACAAAGAGGTAGAGGTGGAAGAAATCAGAGAGGAAGCTTCAGAGGTAGAGGTAGTAGAGGATTCTTTGGAAGGAATGGTGGAAGAAGTTTTCAAGGCCAATCTTACAATAACATCTACTACAACTATGCATTAGATTAGAAGGAAGATTCAACTCTTATCATGAATGCAACATGTGAATTCCCACATGAAGACCAAAGAGTGTTTTATATTGATTCAGGATGTAGCAATCATCTGAGTGGTAACATTGCTTTAATGACTGATTTGGAGAATAAAGTAATTAACCATAGAGTTCAAATAGGTGATAATACAAAGCACAAGGTGAAGTCTATTGGATCATTGAAGGCCAAAGATGGAAGTACTCTTTTGAGTAAGGTTTTGTATGTTCCTCTAATTTCAAAGAATTTGATTAGTGTAGGACAAATTGTAGAAAAAGGATATGAGGTGAGGTTCACTAATGATGGAGTTTATGTTGAAGACCCTAGTCAAGGGTATAAGCAAATTGTTACACGAAAGAAAGAAGGAAGGCTTTTCACACAGGTACAAGGTAATGTTGGACATGCCTTGTTCACATATGGAGAGCAACAGATATCTGAATTGGATCTTTGGCACAAAAGGCTTGGACACTTCAATGAAAGAGGTGTTAAAGAAATTATTAACAATGGTTCGGTACCTAGATTACCTAATGTTGCAGGTCAACACATGAACTATAGATGTGAAGCATGTCAATTAGGTAAAGCTCATAAGAAATCACATAACAAACAAGCTTTCGTGTATTTGAAAGGACTTGAATTGGTGCATATAGATGTGTGGGGTCCTTCAAAGGAATTTAGCCTAAATGGTTCAAGTTATTATGTCATTTATGTGGATGATGCTACTAGGTGGATCACTATTTATGTGATTAGAGACAAATCAAAAGTGTTTAGCACATTTAAACACTATCATGTATATGCAGAGAGGGTTACATGACAAAAATTGAAGAGATTGAGGTCAAATGGAGAGGGAGAGTATTTATCAAATGAATCCAATGATTATTGGTGGAATGCACGTATAAAATGAGAAGTTACTTGCAGGTACTCTCCTCAACAAAATGGTGAAGCAGAAAGGAGAAATAGAACTCTTGTTGAGTTTGCAAGGTCAATGATGAAAGAGAAGAATTTCCATAACTATTTGTGGGCTAAGGCTATAAATACAACTACATACCTGGTTAATAGGCTACCATATAAAGCTTTGCAAGGTATGAAACCATATGAAGCTTGGTGGGGTAAGAGAAATACATTAAATCATCGCAAATTAATTGGTTGTTAGCCTATGCTTATGTTCCTTCTCAATTAAGGCATAAATTGGAACCAAAGGCTGAAAAATATATGTTCATTGGTTTTGATGACAAGAAAATGGGATACAAGTTGTGGAGTCCATCTACAAAGAAATTTCTTGTGTCAAAGGATGTTACATTTGATGAGCAAGGTACTTTATATAGAAGTACAAATAGTGCTTATGCAGGACTTGAAGAAGTATAGAGTCAAAAGAAGGGTAAATCAAAGGTTCAAATCTCTGATGAAGAAGAGAATGTTGAAGATCTAATTGATGGTGAAGACTTGCCAAGGTTTGATCTAGAATATGATGAACCAGAAACTTCAAGGAGTGGAGAACTTAGGAGATCATCAAGGAACAAAAGGCAACCCATAAGGTATAGCTATGATATTTCATTCTTGACTACTAAAGATTATGCTTACATGATAAAAATAGATGAAGATCCTTCTACATATGATGAGGCAAAAGGAAAGGCGAATTAGGAGAAAGCTATGAAGGAAGAGTATGATGCACTCATTGAGAATGAAACTTGGGACTTAGTGCCCAAACAAAATAATCATAAAGTGATAGGATGCAAGTGGGTCTACAAAACAAAGAGGTATGTAGATGGAAGTGTGTCTAGGTACAAAGCTAGACTTGTTGTAAAAGGATGTGCACACACATGGTGTAGAATATGATGAAACATATAGTCGTATTGCAAAGATGACAACCATAAGAACTCTCATAGCTATTGCTACATACAAAGGTTGGAAATTATCTCAATGAGATGTAAAGAATGCATTTTTAAATGGTTATATTTCATATGAATTTTACATGGAACAACCAGATGGTTTTAAATATCCGCCTCTTTGACTTTGTCTGCCTCTTTGATATCTTCCGCTTCTGCCTCTAATATTGTTATTTTGATTCTGACTTGATCCTTGAGAACGATGCCAGCAATCATGAGCCAAACGATTGTTTAATCCACAGACCCAACAAGTCTTCTTGTTGTTACCTCTTCCTTTTGTATTACCTCTCTTTCTGACGTTACCTCTCCCTCTTGCATAATTTGCTTGAGTAGTCATCTCTTCTTCATCTTTTTCTTTACCTTTATCACCTTTCTTCTTATTCTTTGCATACATAGCAGAACTATGTCCTTTATCTCCATCTGTCTTCAAATCTTGCTCAAATGTTAGCATTAGTCCAAGCAACTGATTTAAATCTGGTACAAAATGATTTAAAGAAAGTTCAATTGAGCTTACGAAAGGTTTCCACCTTTCATATCCTCTCAGTCCAACAAGCAATTGCGCTATCAACCTGTGGTCTTCAATATTTTCGTCAATTGATCCAAGACTGTCCACCAAGTCTTTCATCTTAGTGACATAATCACTAATGCTTTGACTTTGCTTTTTCTTGAATGGTGTGAACTCCGACCATAAGCTAGCCTTCCTAGCTCTAGTAGTGTTTTGGAAATGATCTTCCAATGCACTCCATATGTCTTCCGATTTCTCGAGACCTCTAATGTGCGGTAGTAGATGATCTGTAATGCTATTGTAGATATACGCTCTTGCCGTTGCATCTTTCTTCTGCCACAGCTTGAAGTCTTCTAACTCTTCTTTCTTTGATTGACTGTTGTCTTCAAAATTTGGCTTCTTTTCTTCTCCTGTCACATATTTCATTAAGTCTTTCCTCATAAGTAAAGCTTCCAATCGCATTACCCATACGGGATAGTTATCTCTGTCTGATTTGTCAATAGAAATGTGATCTGCCATAATCTTCTTGTTTCCGTTACTTTCGGTGAGTATAACGTTAAAGGATTTTACCTTTTGTAAACCTTTACCCTTGAGAATGACTTCGGAATGCTTCTCTGATTCCGTTTGCTGTTGATCACCTCAACTTTCACCTTTCTTTATGAGAATTCTTCAAATTCTCTTGTATCTTTACTTCCATTTACTCTTTGAGAACCTTTCTGTTCTTCAGAACCTTTTCAGCTCTCATACCACTTGTTGAGGTTATATGATGTCGTGGCTAAAGCTTGTTCACTAACAAGACTACGGAAAATTGCCACGCCTCAACTAGAACTAAGCTAGAGTGATATTAGAACACCTCTATAATCATCAGTAACTTAGCAACCTTCTGAAATTGAAAACTTTATAACTGTATTTAGTGAAAACTGAAAATTCACTTTACAAAAAGCTTTGCATTTCCTTCAAGCTTTAATTTTGAATAGATTTACTTCAACCTTTACACTACTGTGTTTGCTTACAGTTAAATAATCTTTCTGTCACTTAACTGTGTCAAAACTGTGTTTTGAACTCACCGTAATTTTACCAGAACTTCACCGGACTGTTACCAGACTGTCACCATAATCTTACCGGAATCAACTCCAATTCTATTTATAGTTACTTCAAATGTTTGTAATTGAAATAAGGAAGTAATACCTGAGCTTCCTTTAGTAAATGAACTTGATCTGAAGTTTGAGAAAAAACTTCACCAGTTCTGGATGTCTTTTACGGTCAGACTTTGTACTGTGTACATGTCCCGTTTCACAAAACTCTTTTAATCAGTTTGTAGTTCAGACTCTTAGCTTCAAGATGAGCTATCAGTCATAAAAATCTTTACACTGTGTTGCGAGATCTAACTCTCAGAAGTACCGGAAAAATGTTTACTGAGAAAATTGTAAGTGTTAACTAACTTTCACAGTAACATGAAATCACTTAGATTTCTTCACATACAAAAAATGCGGTCAAAAACTTCCACATGAATATGTGTTTTCTCATAGCCACGAGAACTCTCCTATGCTGAGTAGTTTCTCCTTACCATCTCTCTTACACATGAATACCTGACATTTCAGGTTCTATTATTCATCTCTACATATGCACACTTTCATCTACTACAAGTGCTTCTATGGCAGCTCTCCTACTCATATTCTCTTCTATATACTAAGCACTCTCTCAACTCTCTTATATACATTTTGATCCGAGATTCAAAACTCGTAATTATGGAAGTTTCTACACTGTATATTACAGACGTGAATTTGTCCCTTCACTAAGGCTTTGATTTTCTAAATGCTTTTTTCTGCTTCTCTCCATCTTTATGCCGTTATGCCTAATTAGTGAGTGAATCTCCAACAGAAGTGAATCACAAACTAAGTAGATATGGAGGAGAAGAATTCAAAGACATGAAGCTTTATTAGAGTTTGATGGGTAGCTTGATTTATGCTACATGAAGGCCTGATTTTTCATATGTAGATTGGAGTTCTATCTCAATTCATGCATTGTCGTAGAAAGATACATTGGATTGTAGGTCAAAGGGTGCTAAGATATATCAAGGGCACGCTTAAAAAAGGTTTGTATTATGGGTTCACTTCAGATACAAGAATCAAGATATATAGTGACGAAGATTGGATAGGTAACTCTAAAGTTAGAAGATCAACACATGGGTATTTGTGTTATGTGGGAGATAAATTAATTTCATGGTGTTCTAAGAAGCAACATACAGTTGCTTTGTCATCTACAGAAGCAGAGTACAAAGGTATAGTAGAAGCTGCGAAAGAAGTCATATGACTAAAAACCCTAATGAAGAGAATTGATATCAATACGAGTACTCCTATCATTTATGGAGATAACATGAGTTCTTTGTATTTGGCAGCGAACCTTGTGTTTCATGCCAGGACTAAACACATTGAGATTCAATATCATTTTCTGAGAGAGAAGGTTATTGATAAAGAGATATAAATCATGCATACTCCTACAAAAGAGCAAATTGTAGATATGTTAACAAAGAGCTTGGATGGACCTAAGTTGTAGAGATTTAAAGATATGGCAGGGATAAAGAAGATGCAGGTAATCACAATTGATGATTGAGGTGGAACTGTTGGAGCAACAAAATCATCAATTAATGATTACATGAAGCTTAGGAGTGAAGAAATGAAGAAAAGATTGAAGCTTGAAGTATGAAGTGGTAGAGGTTCAAGAAGAGATGATCTTTTTACACATGTACATGAATCTTGTAAATACTTCACATATACTTTGAAGTAGTATTCAGTCCACACTCATATGTACATATACACTTGTATATGGACGTGATACATATGAGAGATGAAGACAAGATGAGAAATAGATGATTAGATCATAAGTTGAATGTGTAATATCCATTAGATGTACTTCTCATCAAAATAAAGAAGTTGCACCTTGATGTTTCTCTTCCTTCTCCTTCTATGCCTAATCAATTGCAAAATCATTTTGTGTGTGTCTAAGTCCATAGTTAATGCATCTATGGTCAAGTTTTGAGAGTCTAATTTTAATCAGGTTAAGAGAATTTTATGTAGGAACATTTATATGTGTAACAGGTGATGAGTGACTCTTGAAATAGGTGCAATTTTGATGGTCAAAGGTTTGATTAGATCTCAGTATACAATGTAAAGTTTTGCATAACTAAGTATTCAAAATTTAAGTTGGAAGGTAAGCAACTTATGTCTAAAAGCATTTGATTAAACGGGGTTTGGATTGTGAGAACCACGTCTTTAAAGTTGCGTATGTAAAAGTCACTTGCAGAGAAATCCTATTCTAGACATAAGTTTACTTATTGAAGTAAATCTGTCATTTTGCAGGTTATTTTGAAGAACTTTCATAGCTGTGAAACCATTAGGAGAGTGTCGTATCAAAGTTTCATAGAAAACATTAATCATTTCATAAGTCAATGAGTGAGTTTTGTGAAGCAAACTTTCTTGAGTATAGCCATAGTTCAAAGAAGTGTTGATTGTTCATAATTTGGCAAAGGTTTTTAAAAAATTGAAGACGTTTTTGAGTTATACTAGATATAGAGTGTTCTAAATTCAACTACAACTTTTCTTTTGGAGATTAATCATCTCCATCATCTACATCATCCGGGTCGGCAAAAGTAGGTAAACTCTCCACCATAGCTTGATCTTTGATATGCTTGAGAATTGTGTAACTGATATGAGCAAATCTAGCATGCCATAACTTCATGTTCTCCTTAGGTATTGTGGACCTCAAAACATTAACATGACTTATTTTAGACAATACAAACATGCCACTTTTGTTTTCACCTTGAAGTAGACAATGCTCCTCATTAGGTGACATGATCTAACATGAATCTTTCTTAAAAACAACTTTATGACAATCTGACAAGAAGGTAGAGGTAGAGAGAAAATTCTTCTTTATGTCTAGAACATAAAGAACATTGGAAATTGTGAAATCTCCACTTGCTATAGAGTTAAGGTTTACTTCTCCAACACTAAAAACATCTAGATCATGACCATCTACAATGGTCACTTTTCTACATGAAGAGTTAGAAAGGGAAGAAAATATTGGAGGAGATGGTGGACACCTTCCAAAGATGAGATGGTGCTACAAGTTCTTGCTTCATAGCAGCCAAAACTATGTTGAGGAGTGCAAAGTAGCCGATAAACCAATACAAGTAGCTAGGTATGACTCAAGCAGTGAAAGATGCACACAAGTACCTACCAATGCTTGATAGCTAGGAAATGCATAGACTTGCTCATCTGTGAGACAACGAACTGCATATCAGGCTGCGTTATGCATAAGTAAATCAAGCATCCAAAAACCTTTTGATAGAGAACAACATCAAATGCATCTCCAACATCATGAAGACTTAACTTGTATCCATAGAAGTGGCAATAGACTTGTAGTCTTCAAGGCTAAAATGATGCAATAATGTGTGAATGTATTTTGTTTGACACAATGCTATTTTTCCATCAACTTGCATAAAATGTAATTCCCAAAGAATGATGCAAATGCCCCAAATCTGACATCTCAAATGAGGCATGTAAATCAGCCTTAAAATCAGCAATATGCTTCTCATTAGGACCAATGAGCAGCATGCCATCATTATAGATAAAAATGATCAGAAGCACATCATTTTCGCGCTTAACATATAAGGTGCTCTCAGTTGGACTATTCTCAAAACCATGTGCAATCAAATAGGCATGTATCTTTTCATACCAAGCACATGGTGCTTTCTCCAAACCATATAATGCCTTTTTCAGCCTACACACTTTGTTTTTATGCCCTTTCTAAACAAAGCCACGGGGCTTCAGAACATATGCTTCTTCATGTAAGTCACCATTCATAAATGCAATTTTAATATCCAACTGATGTTCATTCCAACCATGATGAGCTACAAGTGCACAGATGCTATGAAATAGTCATTTGGCATGTTGGATCAAAGGTCTCGTCAAAATCAATGCCTCTTCCTTGATCATAACCTTTTGCAACAAGCCTAGCCTTATACATGTCAACTTTATCCATCAAGCTTACACTTCAACTTGCATACCCACTTAGTTCCAATGGCCTTCTTGCTAGGAGGTAAATCACATAAAGACCAGGTGCCACTCTTCATAATAGCATCATATTTTGATTGCATAGTAGCCATCCAATTTTCTAAATTTTATGCTTTGTTAAACAAAACAGGCTCATTCTCATCACAAAGACTAGGGGGAAATCATAGTATAGCAATCTGATGCAAAAGAAGCACTATGAGAGGTTGAACGAGTACAATATGCAAGAGGTGCATCTAATTTGCTATCTCACAAGGTTTTCACAAGCCATTTAGGCATAGTATTTTCCTCCTCTATATCAGCCCTCTCATCAATAAGTGCATCATGTGAATTTGCATCAAAAATGAAATTATCTACATCATCATCTCAAACCTGTGAAGGCTAACAAATTGCATCATTTGGACTAGCACTTGAATGTACACCTATAAAAAGAGGCAACAAAGTTTCATACACCTCTCTAGAGCTAACAAAAGTCTGCTTAGTACATGAAGGTAATGATTGAATTCCATCTTCCACAAAAATAAAATCATGGCTAACCAAAATGCCTTTAGTTTATGGATGATATAGATGATATCATTTGCTTTCAAAACTATGCCCAACAAAAATACATTTTACTACATTATCATCTAATTTCTTGCATTATTGTTCAAGCACTAATGCATATGCTAGACAACCAATTAAAACATGCAGATGAGCAAGAGATGGCTTGCAACCATGGCAAACCTCATATGGAGTGATAGACTACATGGCTTTAGTGGTACACCTGTTAAGTACATATGCTACACACATAATAGACTAAATCCAGAAGCTATTTTGTAAAGCTTGACTTTTGATCATACACCTCACCATCTCCATGACTGACTTGTTCTTCCTTTCAACAATTCCATTTTTTTGAGATGTATATGGCACTATACACTAATGTTTTATACCACATTTAGCCAGAAATGAATTAAAATCAAATGACATGTAATCCCCCCACGCTCACAAATTTTCAGCCAAAACCAGAAATTGTTTGAAGCATATAAACACTTCAGAATTTGCTTTTAGCGGATACCCATGCATGCCTAGAAAAATCATCAAAGAAAGTCAAAAAGTCAGACATCACTGTGAAGAAGCTCTAATTTTTTACTAGCTCAAATCAAACCATCTCTTGTGAATGAGGAACACTGCATTTTACCCAAAATATAGCCTTCACAAACATGTTTACCAGGTGCCTCAAGTTTTGGCAAAGAGGACACCATTTCAAATTTCTACAAGCATAGCAAAATATCAAAATTTTAATGACCAAAACATGCCAAAGGTTTGCATCTTAGATAGCCTAAGATTCAAGTACTACACATGCTGAATCATTCATAGATTTTGCATAGTCTATGAGCTTATACATCCCATGACATAAATTTCCAAAAGCAATAATAACATTACCATTTGAGAGATGATGCCAGACTGAATAAATTGGAAATCTAAGCCAATATTGGCTAATGTCAAAATTGACAATGGATTTTTCTTGATCCCTGATACAAACAAAGCATCTGACAATGTAAAAGAGCTACCATGAGTAGTAGTCATAATGATCTTACCAATTCCTATTATAGGATAAGAGGAGTTGTTGGTGCATGTGGCAATATTCCTTGTATGGGAAGGCTCAAGGGAACTAAAGAAGCTGCACTGCAAGATAATATGTTTGGTTGCCCCACTATGAAAGTACGAAACATTTGAGTCTACGATAGACATACACTACTCATGAAAAGATGGATCAAAACTCCAAATCATAGTCAACACCCATTCTTCATTCTACACAAGATTAGTAGACTTTGTTTTAGGTGTAGAGGCATCTGCAACCACCATTCCAGCCTCTTTCTTCTTTGCCTCTTTCATAGCCAGTTTTGGATAACTCTTTATGACATGATCATTTCCTTTACAAAACCATTTCTACTTTTCTTATTCTTCTTCATCTTTGTCTTCATTCTTTGATTCTGTAGATTTAACAAATTTTTGCTTGCTAGTAGATGAGATCCATTTTCCCTTTCCCTTTTGACTAGCTAAGAGAGCTTGATCTGCAGCATAGATGATCAACCTATTCTATCTAGATTGATCTTCCTACAACAAAATAGAGACTAACTCCTTGAATGTTAAGGAATTTGCATTGCCTTTTATCATCAACTAAGGAGTAGAAGAAAAACTCTTATATGAATCTCGAAGAACATTAAGAACATTCGACATAAGTGAACTATCATGTAAGAATTCATCAACAGAAATCAAGTGCTCCTTCAAACCTATGATCTTTGTCAAAACACTGTCCATGGATTCTCCTTCATTCATGTGCTCACTCTCCAATTGTTTTCAAAGGTAAGAAACATGAGCATCATTTCTTGCCTCGTATAAAGTATTTAGTGTATCCCAAGCATCCTTTGCTATTTTGCAAGAGGGAATGTAAGGAATAATGGCATGTTTGATAGACAAAGCTATCAATGCATGTGCATGAGCATCTTTGCTATCCCAATGAAGTTTCTTTTCAATAGGTGCAATAGGAATCATAGCACCAATAGGAGTTTGAAGATCATCACCGTCAATGTCATCTGCATCACCTTTGACAATTGTATTTGCATGTGTAATAGGATGTTTTTCAACATCCTCCACAATATTCCATAGTCCTTTTGCAACCATTACATGACACATCATATATGCCCATAATGGGTAATTAGTACCATCCTATCTATCATCAACAACCAACATATGGAATACGTCATTACTTTCAGCAACCACTGACTAAAATACCCTGATGTAGCATAAAGATTGTATCTCAAAAAGTTGAATAGAACTACCCTATCAAGCTATGCTAGATCTATAACACACTTTGAGGCACTTGTATTGGGGAACCAAAACCTATATATATGTTTGGCACAAAAGGATGAAATTTCCTACACACACAGTGTAATAGTGCATTAGGAGGCCGAAATAAGCTCAAATCAAGATTTTGATACCACAAAGCAAAGATATTTTGAATTTCTAATCGTCCTCAATATGCTCACCAATTTTTGTGCAATTTTGAGACTGTGATCGAAGGGATGTCAAGGACATCCTAAATGAAGCAGGGACCTATTGTGATACCAATTGTTGGAGTTTGAGGTCTGTGGAATCACGTGAACAACACAAGGAACAAGAGGAAGCTTGCAACACAAAGCAGAATACTTAATGTACTACAAAGTGAAATGTAAAAAAATAAGTGACCCATTAGGGTTATAGGCATATATACAAGCCAAGGAAAAAACCCTCTTAAAGAGGGAATACAATGCCCAAGTGGTTCTAGTGTGTTCACACACATCCCTATCAAAATATATCAACATCTCGAACTTGCACTATTTTTTGCATTGAGTTTTCACCTGTTTCAACCTTACAATCAAACAAATGGGCATGCAAATTAGCAAACCAATCAAGATTATTGCTCATGTGATTACTACATCCACTATCAATAGGCCATATATCATAGTGTTGAGTTGCATCTATAGTCACATTCAAAATTAGTGCATTTTCATGATTTTTTTCATTAACAAATTACTCTGTGTATAATTTTGCCTTGCATATCCATTTTGCCCTATATTATACCAACAATCACAAGACATATGACCAAATTTACCATAATTATAACAAGTAATACGTGAATCACCATGATATGCACTATGTCCTCTTCCATGGTAGGAATATGTCCCCCTACCATGCATATTGATATGTGAGCTATGGCTATGTGCATCATAATTTTTGTTTTCCTAATTTTGACCTCCATGAACTCTAAAAGTTCCTATTTTACCACCTCTACAACCACGCTGATTTCTTGCATAAAGTGCATGACCTACACTACCTTTCTGCATAGACATTCCACCATTTATATTATTTTCTTTTGTTATCATAAGTGACACCTACTCTTCAAAATCAGTGAATTCCTCTCTCACAAATACAGAAGTTGTTAAAGCTTTCCATTTTTCAACCTCTTTTAAACCCTTCAAAACAAATAAAAATAAATCATCATCCTGAACTACGCATGAAATTGAACCATGTGCATCAACAATCTGCTTAATTTTTAAAATATAATCATTTATCAACTATCTTGCATCTTCTCGAAATTATTTAACTCATTCTTGAGTTGAATATTCCATGCCGTTGTTGTCATTGAGAATAATCATTCAAACGATTCCCAAATGTCCTTACTTTTTTCAAGTCCTATATGTTTCCTATCATACTTGCCTCATTATTTTGTGATAATACAAATATCACATTTTTTTCTTGCTCATTCCACCTGTGATATTCACGGATTTGATGTGTTGTTGGATTTTTTTCTGGTGATTCTGGTTGAAGTTGTATCCCACTAGTTAATCCATGCATATTCTTTCCCATAAGGTATGTGAAAATGCAAAAGTTCCAAGCTTGATAATTAGCTTTTCTCAACTTTTCCATTTGACTATTTTTGTCGGCCATAATAAAAGAATGCACTTGCAAAGAATCAACTCATTCATGTTGCATCTTATGCATATACCATATGTATAGAAACTCTAATGTGTCAATCGGATCTAATACCAATGTTGAATATTGAAATTCTAAGAGGTAGCAAAAAAACAACATGAAGGAAAGCATGAAACAACATAGACTATGGAGATGATAGAGCAGATGAGGAAAAATAGATAAGAAGTGAAAATCTATGTACAAAAATTACTGTATAATCACAATGATTGAGTATCAACAACTCTACATAAAATGCATTCCTAAGCTCTTTATATAGGGTCTTGGAAATGAATCTGTACCAGTGAGCAATGGAGGATAATTAGAGCACTAAAGGAATGGCCTATAACCAATTTGTTTTTAAACAACTTTGAATGGATTTTTTTACAAAAGTAATGGTTGCTAATTTAAAGCACTAAAAGAATGGTCAACTTTGAATGTCATTTTTTCCACAAAAGTAGTGGATGAGCATTAAAACACTAAAAGAAGGGACGCGCAACAATGCTACACTCAAACTTTTATAAAAGAACTATTTTTATAAAAGTAATGGTTTTTATCTCTTGCTACTGTAAAAAAAAATTGAATTATCTACTTGTGGTAGAGCCATTTTCATTCCTAATATGAGGGTGTGTTCAATAGCTACTTCTAGCAGAAAAGAATTGTATCTATTTTTCATAAGTAATGAACAATTTTCCTGTTGAATTCATTCTAGAATCACATGCCATTTTGATTGATAATATAGATGAACATTCTAGATCCAAATTTGAAACAAACCTTGTGGAGTCTAAGTTTTGTGATATAAAAAATTTGAAAGAAATGCTTTACGATTGATAAGCGTGATTGATTTTTCAATCATTGATTGAAAATGAAATTGATTGATGAGTTACAATAAACTTTTATTGTGAAATTACTTTGTCTATTTACCGAAGCCTTACAAGATGAATGTGAATGTAAGTTCACGAAATGAAGAACAAGGAAATATTCCTACCATGGAATGCAACCAAATTCATCAATGTGACCACCTCCAGATGATAGGAGCATGATTGTTAATATGAACTTTCTTTTTAAAAATTTTCTTCCATGATGGACGCTTTTGCCACTCAAACGAAAGCAGGATTCACCTGATTTTGCTTGAACTACCTTGTGTGCGTTGTCTTGTGGAGCACAATTGTTGGGCTTGATCCACCCCAATTGTGCACCTTCGCAAAGAGCCAGTGTCCATAAGTAGTGATGTCATTTTAAATGAGCCTAAGATGCATGAATAACTCATTAAGGAGGTTTAATTGATAAGAGTGGTGTTTGAGGATACCATTCCTCCATTTAGTTTGCATAAGAATGCTAAACATAGTGGTGGTCAAGAGCATGTCCAATCAGATCAGTCTGTGAATATTTATTCTAAGCAACTATTGAGATGCTTTGCACATGCCTCACATCCACGTGATAAATATGTTCCACATTGGATCTCATTATGCTAAGAGATTTTGGTTAGCCTTCATGCTACAAAGAGGCAATGTAGACATAGGATCATGCCAAGTGGGAGCATGAAATGGAGAGTAAATTTAATTATACTCACAAGAATGGTACTTGGGATCTAGATTCACTAGATTTGCAAGAGGGCAGGAAATCTTTACCATGTAAATGGGTATATAATCTATAATTTATATAACATAGTGCTTCTCCAAAGCATCAAGAATTGGTTACAAAGTGTTTTAAACACCAACACGGTGCTGATTTTTAGGAAATATTCTCTAAAATGGTCAAGATGACCACACTATGCATGCTACTTGGATTCGTTGCAATGGAGAACTTAGAGCTAGTCCAAATGGATGCAAAAACTCCTTTCTTGCATGGAGATCTTTTAGAAGAGATCTATATGGAACCACGAGAGGGTTATATGATTCTTGGCAAAGAGGGTGTAGTTTGTAAGTTGAACAAGAGCTTATATGGACTCAGACATTCCCATAGATAACGGTACCAAGAATTTGATGTTTTTATGAATCTGAAGGTTATTCTCGAAGCAATGAGTATCATTGTCTCTATAGTAAGTAGCTTGACATGCTTGATACTTTATGTCAATGAAATGTTCATTGCTAGGTTCTCCTCTGATGACTTGTCATTGTTGAAGAAGAAGCTGAGTGAGATACTTGATATGAAGAATTCGGGGGATGCAAAACATATGCTTGGCATGCAAATTACTTGTGATAGGAGTAAAAAGTGCATATATTTGTCTCAAAGTGAGTATCCAAAGACTTAAAAGATTCACTATGCAAGGTGGAAAGGCATTGAGTACACTTTTACCTATATACTTGAGGTTGATAAAGGATGATTGCACCAAATCAAATGAGGAAAAATAAATCATGATCAATATTTCTTATGATTATGTTGTTGGTAGTCTTATGTATGTTATGATAGCTAAAAGACCATTGCATTTGGAGTGGGATTTGTGAGAAAATATATGTCTAATCTTGGCAAGAAGCATTAGGAAGCAATAAAGAGGATTTTGAGATATATGAGCGGCTCTAAGGACAAGTGTCTTCGCTTGGCTAGAGGAGAGACATCCTCTATTGGTTACATAGATTTTGATTATACTAGTTGTGTAGAAAATGGAAAGCCTATATTAGGGAACATTTTTCATTTTGTTGAAGGTGTTATCTCTTGGAGATCTAGTATTCAACAATGTACATCTTTTTCCACTATAGAGGTAGAGCATGTTGCATCTAGCGAGGCATGTAAGGAAGTATTACAGATTTTTATCTTGCTTGTGATATGTGTAATAAAGTAAGTCTATGATCCAAGGGTCTGGCCGGTTCAGACAGATCTGAAATCGGACACCGTTTGGTCATCCATGTGTATGACCAAAGATCTCGAGTTTAGACTTACTAGGAGGTCTTGTGCTCTTGTGAACAAGTGAACCACTTAGCTTAGTGGTTAAGACTCAAGGGTGTGAAGGACGAGGTCTTGGGTTCAACCCCCATGGGGTACATGGGGAGAGTGTTTTGCCCAAAGAGCTCTAGAGCCTTCTAGAAGCATCCACTTGAGTTAACTCGAGTTAACTGGGACACTTGGCGCACATGTAGTTACATGGCTGACACTTGGATGGTTAGTATCCACCTGCCCAAGAAGGCAGTCCCCTGGAGAGAGCTATATATAGAGGCATTTGGTTGGGAGGAGAGTCATCTCTCTAGCATGTGGTGGTCGTAATCCTTGTTCTATTGCATTGGTATCAGAGCCCTTAGGTTGAGATCTATGGAGACTTTTATCTTCATCACTTTGTTTGTACGCTGTTCCTGAGATGCGTGGAAATTCCATTCCTGTAGCACTTATTCATCTCTGTCGAAGTACTCCTTGCCGTATGCACTTATTGCTATTGGTTTGATTAGCCAAAATAATTTCCGCGTGCTGCCGCCAAGGGGATTCGAACCCAGATCATCATCGTGGGAGGCAGGCAGGATTTGAACCTTCCTCCTCCCGTTCAGGGAACTGTCGCCTATCCACTAAGCTCACACACGCTGGTGGAAGATCTCTCCGCGGCAATTTATACTCATCTAGCTTGAGGCTGAAGACATCCAGGAGCTAGGATTAGCAAAAGGAAGACTCCGCTATGAGCAAGCACGAGATTCGAACCCGGCACCTGCTCTTCACTATGTTGCTTGCTTAACCACGAAGATAATCTATGTGAAGTACAAATCACAGAATCATTTATTTGTAAGTCTAGAGTGCGCTCTACGTGGTGAACACTCCAAAAGTACAGAAATATAAGGTGCCGCACGCAGTATTTGAGTCTCTGGCAGACTTGAACCCGCGTCCCTTCGACAAGGAGTTCACAGCCTATTCACGAAGCTCACGAGCGGATATGAATTTGATATATATTGAATTTCTCCTGTTCCGGTTTTCCCGCTGCAGAAGTTCGCGTTTGAGAAGGCAGCGCCGCCATCGTCACGCATTCCAGCCCACTAATCGGATTTGTTCATACGCAGTTCTGCTGGTGGCACTGCTACAACACGTCTCTAGCATGGTGCATATTCGGATGTTGCCTCGTCACATCAAGGGATGTGCCAATGAGGAAGAAGCAATGTCGTTGGAATGGAATTTTTGCGACTAAAATATTAAGCATTAAGGCCAAGCAAAAACTGGAAAATACTTAGCTTTGATCAAAGCTTCGTCCATCCATTGATCCTTTGGAAGAGTGATTCATCCTCTTGATCCTTGCGAGGAGCCATTCACCTTCCTTTGATCATCAGGAAAATTTTTCCATGCAAAGACGATCCAACTTTCATAGCCATGCTCACATTTCTTCAAAACCTTGAAAATCGAAAGCACGATCATCCTTGCTCCGATCCAACATTGCTTGACTTTGGCTTTGATCACCAAGGATATGCGGTTGGATTTGGTTAGGGGTGATAGCAAGCTATAGAGAATACACAAAAAGGATCTCAGCTCGGTATTAGCAGAGATTAGAGTGAATCATTGTGCAATCCGTGGGAAACCATGGGTGGCATATTTTAGTCGCAAAAGACAAGGAGTTCACAGCCTATTCACGAAGCTCACGAGCGGATATGAATTTGATATATATTGAATTTCTCCTGTTCCGGTTTTCCCGCTGCAGAAGTTCGCGTTTGAGAAGGCAGCGCCGCCATCGTCACGCATTCCAGCCCACTAATCGGATTTGTTCATACGCAGTTCTGCTGGTGGCACTGCTACAACACGTCTCTAGCATGGTGCATATTCGGATGTTGCCTCGTCACATCAAGGGATGTGCCAATGAGGAAGAAGCAATGTCATTGGAATGGAATTTTTGCGACTAAAATATGCCACCCATGGTTTCCCACGGATTGCACAATGATTCACTCTAATCTCTGCTAATACCGAGCTGAGATCCTTTTTGTGTATTCTCTATAGCTTGCTATCACCCCTAACCAAATCCAACCGCATATCCTTGGTGATCAAAGCCAAAGTCAAGCAATGTTGGATCGGAGCAAGGATGATCGTGCTTTTGATTTTCAAGGTTTTGAAGAAATGTGAGCATGGCTATGAAAGTTGGATCGTCTTTGCATGGAAAAATTTTCCTGATGATCAAAGGAAGGTGAATGGCTCCTCGCAAGGATCAAGAGGATGAATCACTCTTCCAAAGGATCAATGGATGGACGAAGCTTTGATCAAAGCTAAGTATTTTCCAGTTTTTGCTTGGCCTTAATGCTTGATTTATCTTGTTTTCATTATTCTACACTTAATCATAGATGCACATTGAAATAGCCAAGATTTCAATTGATTAAGTCTAGATTGGAATAATGAATTAATCCATTTCTCATTCCAAGCATTAGTTTGCATTAAGGAAAGACTTGATTTCAAAAGATCCTTGTGCATCAAAGAATGTATTTTGGTAGTTTAAATACATATTTCCTTTCCATTGAGTAAAGTTTTCTATTGCACTTCAAGGGTATGTTTTTATATCATAGTGCATTAGGACAAAGGAAAGGATATACATGCATCAGGATTGCATGATATACATTCTTAGTACAAGGAAAAAAATCGTGCATCAAGTTCATGCATGATTATTGTATTACTTTTTTGAGCATGCAAAGAACATGCATGCATACGCATGTGAACATATGCTTTTGCATGTAGATACATGCATTTGCATGGAAGAATGGAATGCTGTTTGCAAGTAGATATGAAAATGTACTCTCTTAGTATTTAGCTTACTTTGTAAAGCTCGCAGTTTGACATTAGGGAAGACCAAGGACTGGTTAGTTGCAAAGACATACTAGTTCTAGTTTGCAACTCAAGTAATTAGTCAATTTCTTCCCAAGTCGATACTCTACTATCAAACATAAATACTTAATGAGAATTAAGTATGTTAGATGTCTTGCTAGGTATGAGTACGCACTAAGAGAAAGTTAAGTAATAAATTTCCTTGATGACCAAGAAAATTTAATTACTTGCAAACTCTTTTGTGATGTATCATGACTCTAAGTCCTGGATGTACTTAGAAAGTCATGCGGATAAAGCTTTAGTTGATTAGTTATATATTTTATGTAACTTCTCAAGCATCCCAAGGTTGGATGAGAACATCAACTATATTTCCAAAGTTCCATGAGCACTCTTCTATTTAGAAGATTTCGAAAGTTTTAAAGAAGTTTCTTGTGGTTTCAAGATTTGTATCTCATGATGAAACCTCGGTAAGTAACTTTTTGGAATTGAGATATGAAATAGTCAAGCCTTCTATTTCATGTGAGATCATTCTCCTACTATGTTCAAGATGAATTTAGCGTTGGGAAGGAAGATGTTCCAAGTAGAGGATCTTAATTGATTCATGAACTCTTCCCAAAATACACATAAATTCATCTTATATAATAGGTCCAAGGAATGATGAAGGCAAAACCTCTTTAGGATATAAATGTTTTGCCAAGATATAAAGGTACCAAGCTTTTATAAATTTTTATTTGATTTCATCCCAAGGGGTGATGGAAATCAAAGGTTAAACCTCAACATCAATTGATCCTTGACGTCAATAAAAGGATGTTAGGTTCCATAGTTGCATCTCTGGTAAATGATGCAACTAGCTAAGCAATCTTTAGGAAATAATATAAGTTCCTAAAGACTTGAAGCAAGTGTGAACTTTTTATTTAGGAATAGAAAGTTCCAAGAAACGGAACTTGAATCCATGAACTTCTCCTAAACAAGTTATAAAGTTCAAAGTTGTGTTCACAGTAACATTACTATTGGATCAATCATCAATAGATGCTTGGACTTTAAACATAATTTTGATTGGTGAAATATGTTTAAAGGACTCTAGTAACATCTGAAGATTGACCAATAATAATGAGTTTTGTATCCAACTCAAGAATAGAAGTCGATATCACATAAATGAAAGTTCAACTTAAACTTTCATACTGGCAAATGTGATATTTCGTCTCTAGTTTGATACTCAGGAAATAAATACAATTGAATCAGTAAATTTTTTGGATATTATTTGAAAGAAGTTCTTTCAAATGTTCTTTTTTCCAAGATGAATCATTAGACTGGAAAGCAAAAAATTCCAAGATGAATCATTTGCTTCAAATTATAGCCTAGTATTACTTGATAGGAATCAAAAAGTTCTTGAAAGAAAAATCTCCCCAGACGTGAGACTAGCATCTTTCAAGAAAAGTTATAGAGTAAGTAGTTCCCAGTAAATCCCTAACCACCAGTTTTGGTATTTAAGTCCAAATGAGTGATATAACCTAACGGTATATCAAAGATTCTTAGCTTTGGAATCTAAAAAGCATTAGAAAATGCTTGGACTTAAGTTGAGGGAAAGATCTCTAAAATCCTGCAGGTAAGCAAAGAAGCTTAAGATAGTTTAAGAGATCTTAAAAGATAAAGACTAAGTCTTTATTTTTATCGCAAGATCAACCAGACTTGATCAATCTTGGCCATGATTGTCCAAGTAATGTGCGATTAGAACTACTTTGTAGATTGCCCAAGTATTGGCAATAAAATTCCTTTTGGGAATTATTCACTCAAGTTCCATTTATTCGATGGAACACTGTGAAAAAGAGTAAGTTGTTCCAAGTCTGAACAGAGTAAAGAAATTCCAAGAATGTAGTCTGCAACCGTGAAAATGGTAATTAAGTCTGTGGAAGGTAAACCATAAGTGTTTACCTATCCTTAAAGGGATTTTTGGTACAAATCCAGAAAGCATGAGCGGATGCTTAAGACTTAAACAGTAAAGAGATTCCTAAATAAAGTCCCCGGGGAAGGTACCTAAAGCACCAGTAAAGAAAGGAATCTAAAGACAAGAAGTCAAACGCTCTTGTCGCTACAAAATTGGTCAAGGGTAAACCAATTGAACTTGAATTCGAGAAAATTCAAGAACTTGGAATTCTGATTGATATTCTGTCAAAGAGGTTTTCAAGTTTCCAAGGCAAAGCACATGATTCTGAGGTGATCATGCGAAGGAATCAAAACCTAGGAAAATCTAGTTAGAGGTAATGCCTGAAACTTCCAATTCTTGTAAAAGAATTGAAGAAATAAGGTACTCTATCAAGAGATGTTTAGACTTTTGGATAAGAATCACCCACACATTAATGTGAATATAAAATAGGGTGGTATGGGACACCAGCTTTTATACTCAGATTGATGTAGGAAAGATGGAATGGGACATCGGACCGTGGGAGGATGATTATCTTTTAGTCCTAGTTTGGATTTTGAAGTTAGGTTTCATCCTCAAGGGACTTAAGACTTCAAGGAAAAGTTTAATTCGTAAAGGATGAAAGTAGTATCTTACGATACTTCAAGGTAACTTCAAGATTAAGGAAACTGAAGATATGAAGTAAGTAACTTCCAAGATCTTCATAGAACACTTCAAATTTAAGTGTTATTGATCAGAAATATTTGATAAATTTCTGAAAGAAGTTGGACTTTGATTTTGAGTTGATCTTTTCAATTAAAGATTTAATTGACTAAGTCAAGCATCAAGTTCCTAGTGTAACTTGATAAAATTCACTCTTTTAGACTCAAAGAAATGCACAAGAATTGCATTCACGGAGTCAAAAAGATTGAATGTGACCTGAACTTAGTCTCAAGTGAAGCATTATTTGAATACGAAACTCATCGACAGAACCTCAGTGGGTCGACACACTGATGTTGGTTACCACACTAGTATCTTGTGGTTGGATGATGTTTTTGATTTTTTTTGTATCTTTTTGAGAAACTAGCTTATTTCTCTTAAAGATAAAAACAATGCTTCAATATCTTGTTGAAATAGATCTTTGAAAAGTTGAAGTCGTGAGTCATCTAGTCTTTGACTCATAGCCAGTTTATGTATGTGCGAAGTTTGAATTGGTTGTACAAAGTCTTAGTTCTCTCTTTCCGCTTTCCAAATCTTTTGGAATTGACTCAGATATGGTATCTGATTCCTTTTGCAAAAGACCAGGGCTAGCCGGTTAGAATTAGATAACTAACTTGAACATCCTAGATAGATGTTATGTACAAGAACCTTTTCAATCTTCAAAAGATGATAAGTCTAAGAAGACTTATTCATTTGATTTTGCTTCAAGTTATAGCATAAATAATTTCCTAGAGTCCAGTATACTCTAGAATCAAGAAGTTAGGAATTGCTCATTAGATTGACAATTCCCAAGAACTTTCAGTTAAAAGTCTTTGAGAAAAGTGTCCTAAGTTGGACAATTTTCATTTTGAATTTGAATTGGTGCAGTAAGTATGGTTGATTCCACCGGAATGGTAAACTTTCTCCTACAATTTACATAGGATTTTTTCAACTCATTGGGACAGAGTAGTCCTCTAGTCGGGTGAAAAAATCAAGTAACTGTTAGATAAAAGTAAACCATTGTACAGACATCTAAAGTTAGATGTATGGGACAACCAAACTTCAAGTTCTCCAAAACAAATTCAAGTGAATCAAGAATTCTCAAAGTCTTACGAGGGATAAGAATCCCACCTTCATTACTAAGTCTATGCACCAGACATGCCCAGAAATGGACTAGTAATTTGAATCCACCTAATTCACATGTTTGTGCCTAGATCGCACATCCAGAAACTGTGAATTAGCCAGGGATATCTGTTTAGATCCACCTTTATTATTCATTCACTATTTTGTACTTTGACTAGTTTATCAAAGTGCAAAGCGAGATAGTGTTTTGAATCATTTGGGCAAGGATGCCACCACAGAGATGAGACATGTTCTTCCAGTTCTAGAACATGACCATGTTCTTCCAGTTTTAGAACATGAGGCTCGGGGGTTGCCTACAGTATGTATATAGCTCTATTTTCGAGGACGAAAATATTTTCCAAGGGGGGAAGAATGTAATAAAGTAAGTCTATGATCCAAGGGTCTGGCCGGTTCAGACAGATCTGAAATCGGACACCGTTTGGTCATCCATGTGTATGACCAAAGATCTCGAGTTTAGACTTACTAGGAGGTCTTGTGCTCTTGTGAACAAGTGAACCACTTAGCTTAGTGGTTAAGACTCAAGGGTGTGAAGGACGAGGTCTTGGGTTCAACCCCCATGGGGTACATGGGGAGAGTGTTTTGCCCAAAGAGCTCTAGAGCCTTCTAGAAGCATCCACTTGAGTTAACTCGAGTTAACTGGGACACTTGGCGCACATGTAGTTACATGGCTGACACTTGGATGGTTAGTATCCACCTGCCCAAGAAGGCAGTCCCCTGGAGAGAGCTATATATAGAGGCATTTGGTTGGGAGGAGAGTCATCTCTCTAGCATGTGGTGGTCGTAATCCTTGTTCTATTGCAATATGGTTCTACCTTAGCATGTACCTAGTTTCTCAATGATAGCTAGAGTGCCATTGATTTGGTTATGAATCGATTCTATCATGCAAAGACCAAGCACATTGGGTTGAGGTATCACTTCATTTGAGACCACTTAGCCAATGAGCACATTATTCTTGAGAAGGATCATACTCGAGATAATGTTGGATATTACTAATTGGCAATCTTCTATGTTTTTTGATGTCTTTAAAGCAGAGGGTATCCATATGGATCCACATACACAAATGCAAAGCATATAATGCATAGTTATTATAGTTGCAACACTAGCTAGGATCCACATACATATTAATATAGACAAAAGATCAAAGCCACCCTGTATCAAGGTTTATGTGTACAACGTTTCAATGAATATAGACACCATCCTCATGGATATGACCACAAATATCAGATACATAAAAGCTTGTATGAAATTTGGCATGATTCATCACATCATGTATGTGATGGTACTTGAATGCACTTCATTTACTCCCACTAGCCTCCAATTGTAATAAAGTATCTTGGGCTAGCAACCACAACAACTGGCATGTACATGGAGACATTTAAAATGTATTGTAGTGAATAAGGTTCTAGAACATCGCTCATGAACTAGATAAAATACTACCATTCGAGATAGAAGGCCTAAGAATCATGTATACAAAGAGTGCCTAGTTAAATGGAAGGATGGTACAGAAGAAAGTGTCACATGGCAACAGATTACCCTCTTTTTTAACTTTAAGTTAGCAACAAGGCAAATCTTTGAGAGGGAATCCATGATCGACGAGACCAAACATGATGCATAGGGCAATAGTCCACATATTATACTTTCACACATTATCAATGATGAAAATGATTAAGAAATTAAGAATGTTTATATAACTAGGGTTAACTGCATAGGTTGCAAGAGTATAGAACCTTGGGTTTCCAAGAGAAAGCATTGGGAATCCTTTTGGAGAAACCTTGGGTTTTATTATAAACCCTTGGGTAATTGAATAGTTTGAACATTATAAGGATTTTTATCCTATGGTGTGGAGTGCAATTAATTGGATAATTCAAGCCAAGGCCCCTGATGGTGTACATTCAAGTCTAGACATCCTCTCTTAACAAAACATGTGATCTTCAAGTGATCCCATGTGATTCCATGTGAGCTAATGTGATTGCTTGACTTAGAAACCCATGCAAAGAAACCTTCTTGGGGAACCATGTGACTTGGACACATAGTAGGCCTAGACCCCTTGGGCTAGATGTATTTACATGGGTGGTGTTGGATGCGTGGATACGTATTCTCACTCTCATAATGTGGTCACTAAATCCAAGAAGACTACACTACACGTGACTACATAGATAAGGAGCTGCATACAAGCATTTTAGAACTTGTATTTAGAGGAGAGAGAATATTCCATTTTTTTTCATCTTGCATTCATGATGATAATTGAAGGAAAGAACCATGGTGAAGACTTAGAATTCTAAGGAAAAGCTAGTTCTGAGCAAGTATTCTACTATTGTAGAGGAAGAGGCCAAGGTAGAGGCTTCAAAAGTGGAAGAGGAACTAGGACCAAGGTAAAAAACAAAACACACTAGTGCAAGACATAGAGGACATTTTTGAGGTAGGGGAGCTTAAGAGGCCACATAAATTTCTAAAGAAATGATTGAGATAATGACAATAAGGGATGCAAGAATTGTGTTAAGATTGGCAATTTTGAACATGATTTCAAGTTGAAGAATCGAAAAAATATAAAGCAAGAAAAGAACTATGCATCCAAAACTGTAGATGATTTAGAGAATTTGTTCATGGTCCAACATCACATGATGAATAAAATGTTTGCTCATATTTCAAAATTGAAGACTACTGGTTGTTATGTTGATTCAAGTTCTTCAAATCATATGATAAGCCAAGCAGAATGGTTTAGTAGTTTGAAAAAATTAAGAGTTCGTAGATTTGATAACACAAGTGACGTTTCATCACACCATATCAAGCATAAAAGAAACATGGAACATCCTACTAGTATACTTCATATTTGCAATATAACAATAAACCTAGTTTTTGTTGGACAAACGGTTGAGTAGGGATTACAACTCAAGCTCGATTCTAATGGTTTATATGTAAAAGAGTACAAACAAAATGGAACGTTGATTGCCAAAGGGAAAAATGTGGGTAGGATGTTGACCTTCAATTTGAAAATTCTGACAATGAGTACAACCATGTTCACAAAAGGTTCATGTGTAGTTGTTAGCATAAAGATTTTGGCACAAGAAAATTGGACAAGCAAATTTGCAGAGGCTAAAGTTGTTAGAGTCAAAGGAGCTTGTCAATGGACTACCAAATTTTAAGGTTGTGGAGATGCATAAGGTATATGAATCATGTCAATCTAGTAAAAAAGCAAGGGTATCATTTTTGCATGGCAAGCCACATTAGTGAGAATGTGCTAAAGATAGTTAACCTAGATGTTTGGGGTCCTATAAAGACCACATCTATGGGAGGCTGCAGATTTTATGTCACATTCATTGATGAACATACACAAAAACTATGGGTATAGTGAGGTATTTATTATGTTTCAAAATTTCAAGGCTATGGTGGAAATACATATCAAATGAATGGATTAGTTTTCTAGAATTTCATGGAATTACAAGGCACGGTACATACCACAAAAAACTGATATTGTTGAGCACAAAAGTAGAAAAATTGTAAAAATGGAAAGAACCTTGATGGTTGAGAAAATAATGCCTTACTATTAATGGGCATAAGCTCTGCACATAGTTGTATGTATTATGAGCAGAGCTCTAACCACTATTGTACATCAAGTAACACTTAAAGAGAAGTTTACATGTAAAATGTCAAACTTATCAAACATGAAAGTATTTGGTTGCAATGTATATGTACATGTTCCCACATGAGTTGAGGATGAAGCTTGATCCAAAAGAAAAAAGATGTATCTTCATTGGGTACTTCCTTGAGCAAAATGGATATACATGTTCCAACCCACTCACATGACAGGTGAAGGGAAGTCTAGGAGGATTCAAGGCATCTAGAATGTGTTTTCTTGTTGAAAAAGCTTTGTATGGGGTTAAAAAGCCCCTCATACTTGGCATGCAAGGATCGTACATTATTTAACCTCCATTGGATTATATATGTGTGATGTAGATCACTCATTATAAGCAAGGAAGGGTGACAATGGGACCACAATTGTGGCTATTTATGTTTGAAGAGATTTGACATGAAAGACCTTAATGTGGTGCACCACTTTTTGGGCATTGCGTTTATAGGTACAAAAGCACATATATGGCTTTTTGAAAGGCAATATGCATTGAATATGATGCAAAACTATAGTGTGGCTGATTGCAAGAAAGTTTCTATGCCATTAGATCATAATTTGAATTTGGTTACAACATCACGTCAAGCATTGGAAAATGCTACTATGTATAGGAAAATTGTGGAAAGTTTGATACATCTCACAATTACAAGGGTTGATCTAAGCTATACTGTAGGACTTGATAGCCATTATGGAGGATACGATGACACCATATTTAGATTCTTAGAGATGCACTAATCTTTATGTGAGTGTTACTTTGGAGTATGCTTTGTTTTATGAAGCTCTCTAGAATTGTAGGTTCGTGGATACACCTATGTAGATCCGGTTGGTTGTGTTCTAGATAGAAGTACTAGTGGCTCACTATTCTCACTCTGGAGGTTTTTATATCATTGAGTAGTAAGAAGAAACCCATTGTTTCTTTTCTTAGTACAAAGGCTGAGTATATAAGTGCTGCAATGGTAGCATGTAAGGATAGTGATGTTACTTTTATATTTAGGTGTGGGAGGGGGGAATCCTATCATCATTCATTATGATAATCTTAGAAGCTTACACTTAACATCAAATCCTATTCTTCATGCTAGAACAAAGAACATCAATGTAAATTATAATTTCATCAAGGAGAATGTATTAGCAAGTGATGCTAATCTTATTTGTGAGGAAAAATGAGTAGGTTGCTGATACTTTCACTAACGCACCTAGAGCCAAGAAGCTGAAGAAGTTTTAGACGATTCTTGGATTACATGACATGAGATTGAGCTTGAGGGGAAGTGTTGAGATATCAATCTCAACATCTCATGATTGAGGATGACATGTACCATGTTTTCATTTCTTTGACATGTATAGTGGGTATGCTGATATATGTTAGGGATACTTTTAGTGAGATTTACCATATTTATCTACTGTGAGTGATGCAACATTTGTTATGGCCAACTCGCTCATTCACAAACATTCGGGTTTTCTTTATGTATTGTTCTTTAGATATTGTACAAGTTGTATTGTCATATTGAGTCATTCTTGTGTATTCTCTATATGTAATAAAAGAAGAAGAGGAAGATTATTCTTCCTTGCATCAATCTGTGTGTGCTCTTGTCTTGAGAATAAGAGTGTTTGAGAACTCTCTTCCTTATATATTTTCTCTTTATCAACACTTTTATTGGCTAGAAACAATACATCCCCTTTGCTTTTTGTGTGCTTAGAATCTAACATGAGAAGTGTAATGTTCCCTTCTTGTCCTCATAGTGGTCGCCATAGAATTTGACCACAAGATGTCATGCAATCAATAAGCTATTAGGATTCTTAATCCTAACCACTTTGCATTTTAGGCCATCTAAATAGATGCCCACCTTGTGAGAATTGAAATTTTAAAAGTCCAAGATAATAGGGTAATCACGCCTAGATGGGAGCACATCATCATTAGCAAGCAATCTTTAGATGCAGCCATTTGAATCTAATTAAGTTGTGAATCACTACTAGATGAGGTCAAGAGTGATGTATTTGGATGTAGGTTGCTACTTCCTACTGATGAGAATGTGACTTTTCATGGTGTTTCGTGGACCTAAGGTTCAAACACATCTAAGGTGCATGATGAAATATGTGTATATGGTGTAAATAAGATAATTTCCAATCATCTACACACACCTTTAAATTCATCACATAATTCTTAATCAACAATCATTACTTTAAATCTCAAGTTCATTTTTCAAGAAGAAATCAATTAGATTCCACACAACTTTTATGTTTACAATGCTGAAGAAAGAACAATACACAAGAAAAGAAATGCCCTCTTTAGAGTTTGGTTTTGTGCCCCTTTTCTTAAAGGTCCAACCACAATTAAGATTGTGCAAAAGAAGTAAAATCCTATTAATGGTGTAATGATTCTTTAACTAGAGATGGGCAATTTATTTCATTTCCCAATCTACATAACCCTGTCAGATGAGCCCATTAGATGCTTTCCAAAATGATGAGCCCATTAAATGCTTGCTAAAGAGTATGTATATTCACTTGGTTGCTCCAAAGGCTCGTAGAGAAGAGATCTTTCCAAATCCAAAAATTTCCTACAATAAAGAACTAAAAGTTATGGAGGTTTTTTTTGTTCTACCCCCTACAAGGTATCTTAGATGCCAAATTAGAAAGAGTGCACAAACATATGCCAAGGATTTGCAATGCTCTCTAATTCCTTATGGTGCTCTTTCCCTTTTTGAATCATGCTTCCTTTAAGAGGTTTTTCATAAGCTTTGAATTAGTCCAAAATCTTTCTTTAGAGAGCCTAAATTTCTTGCTCCACTACTTTTATCGTAGGTCTAATAATCTTTTCTTAGTCTACCACTTCACTTAATTGGCTTTAATGTGCTAACTTTCCCCAAGAATAGGGTTCATAGGAAAGACTTGACCGCCCTACTATCTCCCCCCTTTTCATCGACGGTACAATAAATTCTTGCCCGAGTGCCTTCCTCCCCAATTGGTTTGTGCCTTAGACCTCTTCCTCGAATTGGGGTAATGAATAAGGCATATGCTCAAACTCTAATACGCCACACCTCTACCACTCTTAGAATAAGTTCATGCCTTAGCTTGGATTTGCAATTATCAGGGTTCAATTTGAATTTACTCCTTCATAATTTATTTTATCATAACATCCTCAGCCACAAGATCTCTCTCTCTCTCACACAATTTTTTTTTTTAATAAAGTTCTTCCCAAGCCCACTCCATTGCATGGCTTGAATTATTGAAAAGAACAATTACACAAGTGAAGATGAGCATAGTACACATGGGACCCCCCATATCCCACAAAGTAAGGGTTAGACATATTAATTTTCTTGAAGGCAATACAAATTGGCTTTAAGGCTTATTACATGACCATTGTTGTTGGTAGGGATTGAGCCCCATCTTTGCATCAAGAGCCAAAGGTTTTACCCATCAATGCCAATGTGCGTGGACATCTAACAAACCTTGAAGCTTTTGCCAATTTGATCGGGGGTCCAATCTAATGTGGGTGTGTGCCCGCTATCGAGAAGATGGTGCATGTTTGGCGGATCAGCTCAATTGCCAAGTCAAACGATGCAGACACGGTGCTTCATGCAAGCTCAGATGGTGGAATGGAGAGTCAAATATATAATAAAAACTTAAGAAAAATTATCAGATAACTTACAAAACATATCATCATATGGGAGAAATATTGATTCCATGGAAAAAACAGAAAGCTTGATTCCTAATACGTGTTCATACAATTATAATTGAAGATAATGAAAAAGATACAAGTTACCAATTCATAATTGATCATCATGCTGTCTCATGATCCCGAAATTGATCCAGTAGAGTCACGGCCTACACAATCGACATGATCGACATCCTCCTCCTCGAAGCATGTATGTAGAGCCTCCTCCAAGCATGTATATAGAGCCTTCTCCAAGCATGAGATAAGAATCGCTACCAAGATGTAGAGATAGCCTCCTCCTTGTCCTTCCTTCAATACTCCAATGTCTTCCTCTCCTCCAAGCTCCAATGCTAGCTAGAGCTCTCCTCAAGATTGGGACTTCTTCAATTGATGATGAGAAGATAAGATCTAAGTGATGATTACAATGACCACCAAGGTCTCTTTATATATTTTTTGTTCCTTGTGATATGCTTTTCATAAAAAATAAATATCTCATCTCTAAAATCACGTGTTAATAATTATCGTGGTTAAAAGAAGCATGCACAATTTTAAGAATAAAGATGGTGCTTTTGTTTTAACATTTTTCTTTTCCTTTACGTTTGTTTTATATTATTTAATCTATTGTAATCTTTTAATTCTTTTGCTTTTGAATTAAGTGTTCTCACACTTATATGATATAGGTTCATATGGAATTATAAGGGTTTAAGTGAACTCAAGTTAATGTGTATGCACATATGTGGTACACAAATACAAGAAATAGTTAGAATTCCACCATATGGTCTTGTTTTGTAAAGGTAGAAAACAACCTCTTGCTTATGACCATCAGGGTCTAGATGCTTGTTCCAATATGTATGGTTATGAACACGTATGGTTCAACATTTAATGAGCTCTCAAGAATATGATGATATACTTGAATTACATCCTTTAATTGGATTTAACTAATATGTGTAGAGATGTAAACTCTCTATGAAATTTGACCCTACAAAACCTACATATCGTGCTCAATGGGTAATCCTAAAATCTGCTTTATGCTTTCAAGATAAACTGACACTTCATAGGAGCATTGAATTAATTATCAAGTGCATGGGAATATAAGTAATGTGCCTATGCAAGGCCATATAATGTAGCCCTATCAATTGCATACTTTGAAAATGCATGGTCAAAATATGGTGCAGAAGATAAGGTATTTGGGATTTGTAGAAGAAGCATGTGTGCTCACTTTTATACATTTAAGTGTGCATATACATTAATCCTTTCCATCACTCACAATGCATAGGTATAGCTCAAATTGTGCCTTGATGCAAGTTCATGTAGTGAGACCCTATCATGCATAATTTAAATGCATTTTTCAAATAATTATGGTGCAAATGGCGTAAATGGTTGTCGATGATGAGGTTAAAATTGGAATTTGAATTCATTATTTTTACAAGTGCAATTGGATGTGCATCTATGAGAACTCAGAGCAATGTGAATATACATCTTTCATGCATACTCTAAGTGCAAAATACTCATCATGGTTCAAAAATTGGAAATTTGAAATTGGAAACTGTGACTCAATTTTATGCTCATCAGTCTCATCAATCTCATCACTTAGATCACTCTCAATAATCTCAACCATCATTATCATCAAAGATAATTTTGACGAAGTGTGTGCTTGTCTCATAAAAAACATCAAAGTTAGTATCAAACAACTGGCTTTACAATTCATCCTCACTACATCTTCTCTCCTCATATTCTATCTATAGATCTCTTCATGGTTCATCTTCAATCATCAACACCTGATTAATATGATTCTACTATAATCATATCATCTTCATCTTCATTCTCATCATCACCTAGTGGCTTTCTAAAAACATCAAAATTTAGTGCAAGCACCTTATGAACATGTAAGTCTCCCTACAGATCCCTCATATCATCATATTATTTCTTTGGATCAGTTCATCTTCATCTTCCATACCTACAAAATAGACTCTCAAAACACATCACTTCTAGATCATACTAACTTGCTAGTCTTCAAAAGAATAATTTAATTGATTATCAATTTGTTTTGTGATTTTATCAACTATGCATGATATTTTTTATCTTCTTCCTCCTCATAATTTAAATGACTATCTTGGTCATTTTTTGTACTTATATCTCCATCATCTTCTTGTTCTTAAATGTCATCTTGAATTTTGTTTAGAATATGATTGTATTTTTCTTCCATAAATCTTTTAACCTTTTTAGGACTAAAAAACTTGTCATTATCCAAAAACGTTGGATTAAGTTGGATACAAACTATGCCATCTTCCTTAGTATTGACTTTAATTGTTTTATCATGCTCTTCTTTATTTGGTTGTAATCGTTCATTCATAAATTTCTCAAATCTTTCTGTATTTATGTGTAATGATTCACATTATCTTGATTCACATTTATGAAGGTTTCTTTCTTTTTAATGTAAATGAAGTTTGGCCTTAGCCTACTCTCCCGAACTTGAATTAGTTAAACGGAAAAGAAGGGTACAAGTGAAGCGGACTAGTCCCCATGGGACCCCCCATGTCCCACAAAGCGGGGGTAGATCCTACAGAGTTTAGATGGCATTATAAAGAAGGTTGATCACTCTCTCATCACTCTCATGCGGGGCCCACTTACGTTTAAGCTTGTTGTTGATCAGAACGAGCACTAGATGATGCCTAAAGGGTAGGGATTTCTTATAGTTAGTGATTCCTTTGCCGAAGAGAAACAACGATTTCTGAATCGACCACTCTTTGGGGGAGTTTCCAAAGTTATAAGCACATGTTTCCCACAAAATCTTTCAAAGGACCTCCCCTTTGATGGCATTCCACAGAGTAGGACAAACTTTTTTATTTCTATGAGAGTGTGCCAGATAGCCATGAACTTCATATCGCGCGGCAACCACGTCCATGACAGACACCACTTCTTGTTGAGGTTGACCTGATACTCAATTTATTTTTTTACGTTCAGGATTTTTGTTACGCAATTACGATTGTGCCATCTGAGACCAAGCGAGCATGGCGACTCATGCCCCATGAGAAGATGAACTTTAGAGCGGTCACAATCAAGACCTCTGCTTTGTAAAATAATCCATTCTTCATAAGTAATGCTAGCACTAGGGTCAATATCCTTGAAGTTGATCCACTGGTTGGTGTCTTGTTTCTAGAGATGTTTCCATTTTTTGAAGCCCTTGTTACATAGCCTCTTGGCGCTTTGAATGTTCCAAGATTCCACATTTCAGATGCCATGAATTGGAAACCAAATAGAGTCATTATGTTTGATACTGGCCACCCACTTCCAATCTTCACAGATTCCTATGTGGCTTTTGAATTTATTCCAACTCTTCCATAGGAAGCACACAAAACTCAAGCCTTTCGAGAAAAGTGGGATCGGGGAAAACAAAAGGGTCAAAATGTCAAGATTCTTCAAACTTGGGAAACACACGAAAGTCAATGCAGTCTTGTTTTTGAAGATCAATTTGGCCCACGAAGCCACCTTGTTGCACCATGCCTTAATCATCCATTTTGCCACAAGTTTGTTAGCCATGCACCCAATGTCCAGAATACCAAGGCCCCCACTATCCCTTTGGCTAGTGTAGATGGACCATTTGATTTTTGGCACCCCTGTCTTGTTGTGGTCTCCTGTCCAAAGGAAGTTTCTCCAAATACTTTCCAGTTTGGACAGATCTTGATCTTTCGGTTTCTAACAAGAGATGAAGTAAATGGTTGATTACATGAGGAACATGTTAATAACCATTGTGTGACCCGCGAGATTGATTTGCATACCTCTCCAATAGTTTAACTTGCTTTCGAGTCTGGCTAGGACCCAAGTCCATCATTGCTCCAACGAGATACCAGAGCCCAAGGGAATGCCAAGAAGCGAAAAAATTTGATATGGGGGAATGTTTTGGCAACCGTGTTCAAAGAGAAGGTCGGGTTGGATCTCAAAAATAGCTCTGAAAGTGGTCTTTGAGTGGTTGATTTTGGATCCAGAGGCTTCACAAAAAGTATCAAGGCACCTCCAAAATGTCTCTAGGATGGTACTATCATTGTGGACAAACACATTCATATCATTGGCAAATAGTCTTATGGTGATCTGGTCGTGGTCATGGGGCATGGGGCATGGGGCATGGTGGTCATGGGGCAAATAGTCTTATGGTGGTCATGGGGCATGGGGCATGGTGGGCATGGGGCAAATAGTCTTATGGTGGTCAGGGGGCAACCAAAGTCCTTTGATGTTACCAACTTCCACCTGTTGTTCCACCAGCCTGCTATGCTCTTCCATGGCAATGGCAAAGAGAAGGGGAGCCAACAAGAACCCTTTTCTAATCGATCTCTTTAGTTTGATCACCTTCAGAAGTTGGCCATTAACATTAATTTGAGTCGAGGCATTTCCCAAAAGGGTCGAGATCATCTTGATGAATTTCTGGCTACAATCCTGATCTTTAAGGGACTGCAAAATATAGTCCCATTCCAACCTGTCATAAGCTTTGTCAAAGTCGATCTTGAGGAAAACAACATCTTGTCTTGACTCATCTGCAAAGTCAAGACCTTCCCAAATATGGATAATGACTTCCAATATTGACCTGCCTTTGATGAAACCTTTTTGTTCCTCACTTAGCCAAGCTCTTAGATGGTTGGAAATTTTGTTGGCTATAACTTTAGGAATGATATTACAACCTACTTGAAGCATCATAATAGGACGCCACTTCTCAATTCTGTTTTTTACCCTATTTTGTGGATTAACTTGATGATGCCACTGTTCAGACAAGTTTGAAGTGCACTAAACGCGAGTGCCTCTTGCCAGACTAGATGAAGAGGGGTTGTAGTCACCAACTTGAAGGACTTAAAGAACTCATTAGTGAGCCTGTCGGCCCTTGGGCTTTTCCCACTAGGGAGGGCATCAATGACTTGAATGATTTCTTATTCTGTGATAGGGGCATCGAGCAGGGAACGAAGGTTGTGTGGGATCCTTTGGGAGGATACATCCCTAGAGATGGCTGCCATGCAATCCCGTCTATGGGGGGAGAGGGGGGTCGAGATCCCCCGAAGTCTCCTAAAGTGTTCTTCAATGATTTCAATTTCTTCTTCCATATTGCATACATGACCATTTGGGCCTACCAATAAGGGGATCCATTCTATGTTTTGTTTCCTTTTAAGAATGATGCACATCTCTTTGGCGGGTTTGTCGGCTTTATCAGCCCACCACTCGTTAAAAAGTATTTGCAAATTTTTCCTTTGTATTTCTTCTTCATATCTCAGTAGTGCTCTGATTCTTCATAGATCCTTCTGGGATTGAGCTTTTCCTTTGTTCACTTCCTCCTCAAGTCTCGAGATTCTATGATAAAGAGCTTCTCTTTGAGCATGCTAAACTGTTTGGAGCATCTTCCTGGTTCTTATCATGATCTGACGTGACGTATCGGCTGCACATCTCCAGCTCTTGGCTGGGGATGAACAAAATGCGAACACCTCCTTCCACACTTCAACAAGTTCTTCATGGACGGAGGGGAGAGAGAAAGAAGTCGAGCAGGTGTGAAACCAAGGAGCCTTATGGGTTTTGGTGAGAGGTTTGAAAGATATAATGATTGGGTAGTGATCGGAGATGGCGAGGTTAGTGCATTGCGAGAGGGAAGGATGGCCCCACTTATGAATAATGCTTTAAGCAATGTAGCTTCTCTCCAATCTAGCTTTCCTCAAGTCATCACGCACTTGGAGATTGGATCATGAAAAGCCCTTTGAGTTTTTGAAATCAACCAGATCCAAGTGAAGTTTGATTTTGTCCCAAGTTTCTTTTTCACGACTCTTGATGACCCGACCCTTCTTGTTCCATCTTGTCGCAGGCCCTCCAGCATGTTGAAGTCACCGCAAATTAGCACATTGTGGGGAGCGAGTCCAAGGAGGCCCACGTGTCCAATCTCTCCAACTCCTCATTTGGGGTGTACATAGAAACTAACATGAATCGAAAGGGGGCACCAAAGGAAGTGCCAATCCATCGATGGATCTGATCTTCAATGGAGTTCTCAAGCTTTTCAGACCAGAATTGATTTATACCAATTACTGTCCCACCGGGACCCTCGCAGGTGCAAAGTTGAGATTCAAACATGGTTTGCGGAGACATGTCTAAGATGTTTCTAGAGGTCTGTTCCATCAATTTTAGTCTCTTGAATTCAAATAAATTCAGGGTTTAGGCTAATGTCACGAAGCCATTGACCAATGATGGTCACTCTTGAGGGGTCAGTCAACCCCCTAGCATTTAACGAGATGATGATCATTGCCGAATTTCACCCTCTTTGTAGGAAGGGGTTTTATCCTTTCTCCTCTTGGACTCATCTTTCTTTTTTGCTAGGAGGGGGTCCTGACTTAGTAATTTGTTTTTCTAGGGTAACTCAATAGATTGTTTTCCCTTGCAGGAGCTCTGCTGTTGGAATGAGCCGAAAACCATTTCCCGAATAATGGAACCAATGATGGAACTTTCACTATCCATATTATCTTCTTCACAAGTGGTAAAGCCGTCTTCTTTGCTTGTAGTGTAGACACCGCCAGCCGGACACCTGCAACACCTCCAAGTGATGGATAGTACCAACAGCTCCCGTGATGGACATGCTTAAGGGTTGCGATGGACAGGCTCATGACTTAGGCTACGATGGACATGCTCACACGCACAAGTTATTTGTCATGGCTTGCTTTATCCTCTTTAGAAAAGCTATGGTGACTAGCTAGCTTGATGGCTGCAACTTCTGTCAATCCGGTAGTTGTTAGATTATGTGCTTTCACTCTCTTTTAGAAGACACTGTAATGCTTGAATCATAGCACGAACATGACTCAGATAGTGCCGGCCTCTTGCCACGATGACCACTTCATCAGCAATGCTACAACTCCACTCTAACGTTACAGCTTCACTCAGTATCACTTCACTCCGTCACCAAGCTTCACTCCATCGATGACCACTTCATCAACAATGATGACCACTTCATCAACAATGCTACAACTTCACTTCATCGCTACAGCTTCACTCTGTATCTCTTGTCTCCATAATGGTTGTTGAATCTTCTTGCAATAGCATGAGTTAATTGCAAACGTTGTAGCTGATCTTCTCTGACTCAGGTGCCCAAGCTCTCTTCACAATCTTTTATAAGGGTTTCTGCATTTTAGTTGAACAACTACATTCATGATCATTAGATTGCACATTTTTATGTTTCTTTTGTATCCATTGCTTCTTCAATCTATTAAATGATCTTGGACTATGTCTTAAGTGGTTAGAATATGCTTTCATGCCACCTCTTCCTAAATTCAAGTGTAAAGGTAAACAATCATGATAATTACATGTTTTTTGTTCAATTTCAATTACCAACTTTTGTCTACATGCATTCTCATATGCAATACAATTCTCATATATATGATCAATTTTATCACACCAAAAACATCTAACAGTTTGATTATGGACTCTATTTATTGTTCTATGTAAAGTGCTAGGAGTGAATCTTCTATGGTCAAATAAAGGGTTTTGCTCAATAGAATGTATAGATATATTCTGAACTTGATGTTCATATTTACACTTATATGTTGCAATTTCTTTTACTTGATTCAATAGACTATCAATACTTTCTTTCAAACTTGAAATGTCATAGTCAATAATTTTGAATATTGTAATTTTTCTCACATGATTGGATAGATTATCGATACTTTCCTTCAAACTTGAAAGTTCATAGTGAATAGTTCCTTCTAAATTCCCAAACTCTTGATTAAATCATGTACTTAATGATTTAATAGCTTCAAAAATATATGTTAGTATAGGAACCATCATTGAGATACATGAAGATAATGAGTCGAGCTTTGAGTAAAGATCGACTCATTCCCAAACTCTTGATTAAATCATGTACTTAATGATTTAATTGCTTCAATAATATCTGTTAGTATAGGAACCATCATTGAGATACATGAAGATAATGAGTCGATCTTTGAGTAAAGATCTTTGAGTCCATAGATGTAATTATTCTTGAATCCATATCATGAAGATGGTTCTCAAAATTAGATTTCATCTTCATATGTGTATGTGCAAGTAAGGAAAATACAAGTATAAATACCTAGAATCACTTGAAATTGTACCTCTTGATTTTCGAGATGCCAAGGAATAGGTTCACATTAGGTTCAAGTGTCGAGAAGATGACATACATTTGGTGGATCACTTCAACCGCCAAGTCCAACAGTACGCACAGGGTGCTTCATGCAAGCTCAGGTGGTGGAATGGAGACTCAAAGAGATAATAATACTCAAGAAGAAGATTGGTCAGATCACTTAGACATACATCATATGGAAGAAAGAAATTGATTCATAATAAGTGTTTATACAATTTTAATTGAAAATAATAAAAAAGATACAAGTTATTAGTTCATAATTGATCATAAAGTTGTCATGATAATAGTCTTCAAAATCTTCCTCCAACTATGTGTGTAGATACTTCTACAAGCATGTATGTAGAGCCTCCTCCAAGCTTCAACAACTCCAAAGATCTTCAACGCAACTTCAACTGCCTCAATGCTACAATTCTTAAGTGAGAATTGATGCTCCAATGATGGCTTCTCCTTCCTTCAATGATAGAACTCTTGAGATCGGATCTCCGTGATGCCTACAATGAGCACCAAGGTCTCTTTATATAGTTTTTGTTCCTCGTGGTATGCTTTTTCATAGAAAACAAATATCTCTCATTAATAATTATCTTGG
Organism: Ceratopteris richardii; assembly: GCA_020310875.1. Classification (NCBI taxonomy): domain Eukaryota; kingdom Viridiplantae; phylum Streptophyta; class Polypodiopsida; order Polypodiales; family Pteridaceae; genus Ceratopteris; species Ceratopteris richardii. The sequence continues at coordinate 108,118,127 of CM035413.1, forward strand.
TTAAAAAAAGCATTCCAATTTTAAGAATAACGATGGTGCTTTTATTTTAACGTGTTTCTTTTGCTTTACATTTGCTTTATATTATTTTATCTATTTTAATCTTTTAATTCTTTTGCTTTTGAATTATGCGGTTACACACTTATATGATATTGGTTCATATGGAATTACAAGGTTTCAAGTGAACACAAGTGTCACTCTAGCACAATGGTGAGTACCAACGTGAGAAGATTCACCTCTTAATTGTCAATCCGTGGAGACGTGAGGACTAGTATGAAGACTATGAGCAAGTAAAGGCACAAGTGTGTGAGTGAGAAGCATACAAGCATGCACACACATACACACACACGCGCACACAAGGCAAGAACAAGGAGAGGAACGATGGAGTTCTTTGCATTAGTCAAAAAGCCTCTTACATAAGCTCAATTCACAAACAATCTAACCCCCAAAAATGAGCTCTCTAGCTCTTTTTATAGTTTTCTAACTAGCTTTGGTCTTGTCCAGACCTAGTGTCCAACCTAGTTAAAAATTAGGTTCTAGAGCCTATTTGAGGGCTCAAACAGAGTCTAAAAATTATGAAAATTGATATGTAGCTAGTTCTAATACTCATCAAGCTTGAGGACTCCTCGGCTTGCACAAAATGGAGTCTATCTACCAAAAATGGAATTTATAATGTTTGTGTAGTGATTAAAATCACTTGAGTTGTAAATGGTCCATGGAAAAAATGATTGGGCCTTGTTGCCGTATTGTGCATAACTGCTCCGTTGCGCTAGTATGCTCTTCATCTGACTTGTATGCCAACACTCCCCCCTTCCTAGCGTCTGTCGCCCCTGGCAGACCTCTGTTCTATAGGGTGGTCGATATAGTATTGGATGACATTGGTGGCAAGTTCGTGTTCTCCTATCCTTAAGCCTCTTGCTAGATCAGCTTCCAATGCATCCCAATTTATTGCGCCAGGGACCTCTGGTTGCGGTGTGGTGTAGTACTCAGAGTACATTGCTTGTTCACAAGCAAAGAGATGGAGCAGGTGTGTTGGCTTCGGTGCGAAGACCTCCGAGTGATACTCCTAGAAACCTGATCTGAACATTTCTTCGAAGGTCTGTTTGTAACATGCAGAGAGGTATTTGATGCGTGCATGCCAGGCGTAAGCCACACGAATACTGGGGGTGGTGCTCATGTCATACACCAAATCATAATTTCCATTGGTAAACCCCGGTAGACGTACCTGTGGTGCGCCTGCATTTTTAAAGGTTTTCAGGACTACCTGCATCATGTCTAAAATCTTAAGCATCATTTGAGCTACCACATCTGGCATGGGCTTCAATTGCGGCATCCAATGTCGAATTGTTCCCATCATGTATGCTACCGATGGTGGTCCCTGTGGTGGCGCAATGTACAGGTAGTTTAGCCATTCCTTGCATTGCGCGTTGTTCTGCACTTTGATATTGAATGCCTTCCAAGACCTGCGGCGTGGAACTGGACCGTAGCATGGATTGTATAGGAGATGTAAAGGCGCGTTGTCCCATGTGCGTAGCATTTCTGGATATGTCTCTAGAAGTTTCTGCCTCCAGGTGGGTTGACGAATTTTGCCTTTTTGCACCTCTGGAGGAAGGTCTTTGGGTTGAAATTGGGTAGCAAAGGTAGGAGTTCAGATGAGAGGATAAGGCGTCTCGATGACAGGTTCTTGAAGTAAGCAGATTGTAGCATAGTTTCCTCTATGACCCTCATGGTCTGATTTTGCACTACTGTGCGCTCTTCGTGAGAACTCCTGATTTCCTCCACTTGACGTAGCCATGGAGGCCGTGGTGCTTCGAATGTGTCCTGAGCTTCTTCCGTTTGTTGGCCTCCTAGGAAGGGTTGTGGGTCGTATTCTTCTTCAAATGTTTGTTCCACAGGAATTTGTACTACTTCTTCGTCGGTGGGAGCCTCTGGAGGGGAAGGTGGTCTCTCATATTGTAGTAGACGTGCTTGCAATTCGGTGACCTGTTTCTGGAGATCTTTTAAGGCCTCTGAGTCTGTGAGAAGTGAAGCCGCGGAGGAGGTGGCTTGAGAGGCTGCTGTTGTTTCTTTTTGGTGTTTCTGCTTCAGTTGACCCAGTTCCTCTGATAGCTGGTCATGTGCTTCAAGTAGCATGGCATAGTCTTCCAATATGATCTTGATATTGTCGGGGGTCACTGCTTGAAACTTTGATGGGCTGATGGATGCCCCAGGTGTGCTTTCGATAGCTACTTCTAGGTTTTCCTGATTTTGTAATTGCAGGCGTCGATTCTCTTCATGAGCGGCAGCAAGATGTCGCTTGAGTAGGGCCATATTTCGCTGAAGCTTTGAATTGCGTTCCAGCTGTGTCCGTAGATGACCTTCTACCACTTGTATTGCTTCCTGATCTGTGTTCTGTAACTGTACCTCCAATATGCTATGAGCCTCTTGGAGAGTTTGGAATTGTGTGTGGAGGCGAGCATTTTCCTCTTCTAGTGCAGCAAGGCGGTGTTGTAGTGTCTCCAAGTGCTCTTGCAGGCGTTCATTCTGTTGCTGGAGCTGATTGTAATCTGTCCTTAAGTTTGATATACAAGCTAGCATGGTGTCCAATGCATTGCCTATAGATGGGGGGGGGGGGTGTTTACAATGGAAGATGCATGGGAAGGGAATTGGGGAAGGGGAAGAGTGAATGATGTGTCTATTGAAGACGTGTGTGTGGGTGAAATTGGTGGAGGGGGAATGGGAGGAGGTGGAAGCGTGGGGGGAGGGGGAGGTCCCGTGGGTGGTGAAATGTCCATACTTTCAGGAGTGGGTGCGAGTGTGGGGTCTACCATATACATTGGAATGGTAGGTGGTGTGTGTGTGAAAGTGGTGAATAGATGAGAAGTGGGGTGGGGAGCTGAAAATAAAGGGAATGGTTGAGACCTGGGTTGAAAAGTTCTAGCAAGGAAGTTATGGAGGGATTGGAGAAGTGGAGAGATGGAGGTTGGGGGTTGAGGTCGTAGAGTTGAGGAGGGCATGAAGGGTTGGGTGGTAGCAGGGAAACCCATGAATATGGATCTAGGGTCAGGATGACCTATGGCTGAGGGCATGGGGGATGGTTGTCCTAGGGCAGGCTCTATGAGCGATTCGGTGGATTGTGTAGTGATGGTGGTTGCTTCATAGATTGGGTTATCAGAGGTGGAGAATAGGGTTGAACTAGAGATGGGAGTACAGAAGATGAAGGTTTGTTCGGTGGGTTGAGTGGTCGAGGTGATTTCCACGGTTTCTGCTCTAAGAGGCGATGGTGGGGGTGTGGGTGGTAGTGGCTCGATGGATTCCTCATGGGTGACTGGGTGCTCTTGGCTAGCAGTTTCTGTTGCTTGGGAGGTTGTCCCGATGGGTTCGGATGTAATAATTGGCCCTTCTGCCGTTGTAATGGGGATATGGATATTCTTACCTGACCGTGGTCGTGTCTGGAATCTTCGTGGATCATATTGAACTGGAGACCTCCTAATGGCGGTCCGCACTGCTTCTACTACCCCATATGTTTCTGCCATCAATAAGAGACCTTTACTATATTCTGAGTCAACTCCTGCTTCTTCCAACAGCTGAGTCATGAGTACTCTACTGCTCTGTTCGGTGAGCAGTTGTTGCGATCGCACTCCTTCCATGATTTGATACAGCCTTCGGAGTTCTGCTGTATAGGCTGGGGCTTCAGTGGTCTCCTCTTCATATGCTCCTTCTTCTTCTAGGTGTCCTTGTTGTTGACCTTGCTGAGCGTCACTCCAATGTACATGGCGGCCGTCTGTAGATTTTCTTCTTCTTTGTGAAGATGTGCCTTGTTCTTCTGCATCTGAATAAAACTCTACATCAGAGAGTTGTGTACTTTGTAAGAATGCTTCGAAGTCCTGGGGATCCATTCCTTCAGCATCTCTAGTTGTAGCAAATTCAAATTCAGATGGAGCAGGAGGAGCTGAAGGGGTAGCTTGTGTCGTAGTTTCAGATCCAGACCTGGGTATCCTAATGGTAAAGGGAGGTACAGTGGCCTCCCCTCGTGGCGATACTTCAGGAGTAGTCAGAACTTCCCTTGTCTGGACACAAGGGATGGCACCCCTCATGCGCTTGGATTGATGTGTGGACGTCTTGAGCTTCTTGAACATTTGTAATTGTGCCCAAGTTAAGGCACGTTCAATGGGAACATCGTATGCTAGGCACCCGTAAATAATGCGTGTGATTGGATAGCAACCGTTCACCACTAATTTCCTAGAAGACCTTTTATTTGCTTCATATAATTGATCTATAATCCATACAGGCAGCTTAATTGGTAAGGCACCTGTCTCCGCTAAGTAGAGAGCGAACCAGATTCTTTTGTGTGGTTGTGTGAAGCGGTCTTGGCCGGGGAAAGCAAAATGTTGCATGCACATACGGAGAGGGATGGACATGTTTGGTGTGAGTGCTGCCATGTCTTTAAGCTTCAGTAGTTTCCTATCCTTCATGTTAGTAGGAACGAGAGCATCCTTCTCAGAAGGTACATGTGTGCCGTGCATATTCAAAGTAGAGCTCACCAACTCCAAGGTGAGTTCAAACCTCTTTAACTCGTTGTTACCCAGCAAGGAAGGGAGAACGAATGATCCTAGTTTGTCCTTTTCTTCATTAGCTTGTAATGTGGAGACCAAATAATAGCATCGGAGGAGATCCGATTTAGGTAGTGGTGCTTCAAAGTATTCTGCTAGCCCTGCACGTTGCCATATGGTCTGGAGATCCTCTGTGTTCTGTAGAGTCTCAAACTCCTTGGAGAAAAATTGGAATCGAACCCATGATCTGTCATACTCGCACTTAGACTCCCATATATACTTGGCCTCTCCTAATGGACCTGGCATGCCATTGAACCAATGAGAATTGGCATGGACTCTTTCTGTGATCCCTGTGGGTGGATCCGGTACCGGAATCTGCTGAAGGTGTTGCAGCTCCACAGGTCGTTCAGTTGGTGGCACATCCACAGGTAGACTATCCACATCGATTCCTGCAGTAAGTATTCCTACTTGTGAACTCGGACCTGTCGCTTCTGCCATGTTACTTCTTGCCTCCTGATTCTATGAGAATATAGAAACATGTGTTAACATTGTAAAGGACAAGATAGAACGGTTTTTGTCCCCATTACAACATTAACATGAGGTTTGGGAGAGATTAGTAGGTTAAGAAGTGCTCGGTGCTTGTGTGTGTAGTTAGGCATTGGGTAGACCTAAGAGCTGAGTGGGATGATGTAGTGTGAGAGTGACGTAGTTAGTGTATGGACATGGATTTACAACTAGGGTCAGGGGGTTTATTACAAGTTTGAGGTTGCCAAATGCAGTGGATGGGCTTTGATCTTGATTTTGTGGAAGCTCTGAAGAGTTGGATAGGGGTATCTGCTTGAGAAGGAGGCTTTTTAGGGACCCATTTAAGAGTGATTCTACTTTTGCGCATGGAAGAATTTGTGTCCGTGCGTGATGTGTAAGACTGTGCCTCAGATTTTCGAGTGAGTGAAACATGTGTGTACCGGTTGTGGCCTTGGTGTAGCTATTTGAGCCCGCAAGCAAGCCTTAGGCACCTAGATTCGTCGTGATTGTGGGTTGGCCTTCATTGACTTCTTGGGTACCCAAATAGACTTCACTTTCGCAGAAGGATTATTGAAGGACTTCTTATTAGTGTCGTGTTGTTGACTACTAATAAGAGGTTTTGGTCGTGGGGTCGGCCTGGTCTGAACAGGGTATTCGCCTTTTCGCCTCCATACTTGTTTCCATGGCTGAAACAATTTGCTTTGCTCCTTTTTTTGGCATCCAGTATCGGTGGTGTTCTGCTTCTTCTGTATTTGATCTGCCGTTGGTTGTTGCAACCTTCTGGTCTTTGGAAAAGAAGGGAGTTCCGTCCTCTCCCTGGCTCCGTTGTTGAGACAAGCCTCTTTCTGCGTCATACAGTTTTGGACAAAAATAGCATTGTCAACTTCATGTGCGCCCCTGGAAGGACCAGGAGTTTGTGCCTTGCCTAGTTCCTTGAGTGCCTCATTTTCCAATTCAACTATAATTCGGCTATTATCTACCCATACCTGAAGAAGTCCACTTCTTAGGTTGAGGTTGACTGCATGATCATAGATCCAGTCCTGACCCAAGACAAGAGGCTCAGTGAGGTCCTCATCTTGACACACTAGTACTTTGACTGTCATCACTTCGTCTTGAATGGAGATGGGAAGATCCACCTTGCCCATGTAAGGGGTTTCCACACCTCCCAATCCTAGGAGATATGCTTCTATAGGATTGATAGTTAAATTCAATTCTTGGCAGTAAGACAATTTGACAGCACTAGTGGATGCACCTGAGTCAATCAAAGCTCTTACAGTCTTTGCACCCTTTCCTTGTCCTACTTCTAGGGTTACAAAAGGTGGTCGATCGATTATTCTATGGGAACGTCCACCTGAAGCCTCGCACATGGCCATAGGATAGCCTTACAGATTCTTGAGTGTCAGGCATAGGCGGGTCTTTGCCTTGTCTCCTCAATTTCATTCGTCGGATGCGTTCTAAAGCTTCTGCCTGTGCTTCTTCTCTAATTCGTTTCTCTTCTTCTTTACGTTTCTTGGCAGTGTTGAGTCGATTTAGCATCTCTTCAATGAGGGGTTCTTGATATAACTTGACTCTGCATCCACTGATGTAACTTGGTAGAATATCACCCTCTAGAGTGGCTAGTTGAACTGCACCGCTTGTGGAGATTCTATTGATAATCATTGGCCCGTAACCTCTCTTCTCTAACTTCAGTGCATGTTGCTTCAAGGTGTAGACTAGGACTAGGTCTCCTGCTTTCAAGCCCTTATCCTTGACGTGTGCATCGAAATATGCCTTTTGCCTTTCCTTGGCTGCATAAATTCCTGCTGCAGCCCTCAATCGTGTTTCACCTAATCGTTCAAGATCGAAGACTCTAGAAGACAACTCGTGGCCTGTCCAGTCATGCTCTTGTGCTACTTTCAACGTAGGTATCAAAAATTCTAGTGGTAGCACTGCATTTTGGCCGAACACCATATGAAAGGGCGTGGCTTGGAGTACCGTTTTATAGGCTACTCGGTATGCCCAAACAACATGGTGTAGCTGTTTGTCCCAATCAGAGCGTTTATTGTCCACTAGTTTAGTCAGCACATTGCATAAGATCTTATTAGTGCTCTCCGCCTGGCCATTAGCTTGTGGATGATAGGGGGCCGATTTCTTATGTATCACCAAGAATTCTTGGAGAAGGTTTTCAATTACTTCATTCAAAGTGTATGTAGATGATCTATGTACCTACTCGAATCAAAGACGAGATCACATTCCCGAGTTGAGAAAAATATTTAATAAATGCCACCAGTATCGAGTCTGCCTAAACCCAGAAAAGTGTGTCTTCATGGTGAGACAAGGGAAGATCTTAGGACACATAGTCTCAAGAAATGGAATATCCACGGATGAGGACAAGATCAAGGTCATCTTAGAGCTTCCTAGACCAAAGAATGCAAAAGAGGTACAAGCCTTTATGGGACATTGTGGATATTACCATCGGTTTATTCACATGTATGCCATAATAGCCAAACCCCTGTATGGTCTCTTAACTCAATTCACTTGGACGGAAGAGTGTGAGAAAGCATTCAATGAATTAAAAAAGAGGCTTAGCACGGCCCCAATTCTGAAAACGCCCAATTGGAACAAGCCGTTTCATATTCACGTTGATGCTTCTAATTATGCAATCGGATGTATCTTAGCCCAACCGGCTGATGAAGGAAAGCTAGATCATCCAATTGCCTATGCAAGTAGACAACTGAATCAAGCTGAAAGGAATTATACCACTACCGAGCGAGAAGGATTAGGAATGGTCTATGCAATTAAGAAATTTAGACACTATTTGTTAGCCAATAAATTTAAGTTCTTCATAGACCATCAGGTCCTACTGTACTTAGTTAAAAAACCTTGTAACACGGGGAGATTAGTAAGATGGTTCTTACTATTAATGGAGTTTGACTTTGAAGTGGTAGTAAAAAAAAGAAATACGCATGTAAGACCAGACCACCTTTCTAGGTTAACCCACGGAGAACCGCCAAATGGAGTACCCGATGATCTGCCAGATACTTATTTGTTCAATCTGGAAGTATGTCTAAAGTGGGCAGAGAAATTAATTCCTATACTCACCCATGGCCCACAACACTCAATCAATAGGGTTAGCAGTAAGGAAATTCTTCAATCAAGAAATTTGCACATTATTGCTGGAAGCGTGTACTATTAGGAACCCAATGGAGTGTTGGTAAGATGTGTCGAGGAGGATGAACAAAAAAAGCTAATCGAATAGGCACATGTGAACAAATGGAGAACACACCAAGGGACTCATGGAACTATTAGGAAATTAAAGAGGTTAGGAGTATACTGGCCGGACATGCCCAAGGATGTCCATGACTACGTGAGTAATTGTGCAGAATGCCAGGAGACAATCCCAGAGGATCATATGTCTATACCTTTCTCAACCATAGCGCCCAATCGGAGTAAGACCTTGGTTAAATTCTTAAAGACAAGAGAGCATGAGGAAGGAGCTAGCTTGCCAAGAAAACGATACCTAGAAGAAATGAGCAAGGATTATATACTTATGGGAAAACAACTATATAAGAGAGGAAAGGATAACCAATTACGATTATGTGTGCATGAAGGAGAGTATCTACCCATATTAGAGATGTCACATGCAGGTGCTGCGGGAGGTCATTTTTGAGCTGAGAGAACTGTCAAAATGATCCTCTTCGCCTGCCTGTGGTGGCCAACTCTACATATGGATTCAGAGACTTATGTACGAAGCTGTGAAACCTACCAAAGGGCTAAATACCCAATTCAAAGAGATGAAATGCCATTAAGACCTATGGTGTGTGCGAGAGCATTTTCCAAATGGGGTATTGACTTCATAGGACCCATCAACCCACCAGGCAAAGGATCACATGCTGAGTACATCATAGTAGCCACAGACTATTTGACCAAATGGGTAGAAGCAAAAGCTACGAGAAAGAACGATGCTCAAACCATTGCTAAATTCCTTTTCGAGAATATATTCACTCGTTTCGGATTACCAATTGAGATTGTGAGTGACCGAGGAACGCACTTCCTTAATGAAGTAATAGAATCCCTAATGAATGAATTTTTAGTGATTCACAAAAAATCAGCCCCATACCATCCCCAAGCCAATGGTCAAGCAGAAAGTTCCAACAAGGTGTTATGTACTGTATTGACAAAGATTGTCAATAATGGGAGGTCAGATTGGGACAAACAATTGCATCATGCAATTTGGGCCTTCCGAGTAGCATACAAGAATGCCATTGGAACTACCCCATTCAATTTAGTGTATGGGCAGAATGCAATTTTGCCAATTGATTTTTTAATCCCAACATTGAGAGTAGCACAACAGTATGAATGGAACGGACATGAGTTATCCCAACAACTCGACCAAATCGAGAAGTTACAGGAAACTAGGTTACAAGTAGTGGCAGGAATCTATGCAGCTAAAAGAAGACAAAAGGTATATTATGATGCACATATAAAAGACAAAGGACTTAAAGAGGGAGACTTAGTCTTGGTGTACACCTTAAAGCAACATGCCAAGAAGTTGCAAAAACGCGGATATGGACCTCTGATCATCAATAGAATATCTACTAGTGGAGCAGTTAATCTAGCCACTCTAGATGGAGACATTCTTCCTAACTACATAAGTGGATGCAGAGTTAAATGGTTCATGGAGCCATTGACGGATCAAATGTTAGCACGTCTAGTAGGTGCTCAAAATAGGAAGAAAGAGGAAGAATAGATTAGAGAGGAGGCCCGACAAGAAGCCCTAGAACGCATTAAGAAAAGGAAAGAATGGATAAGACAATGAGGTGAACGTTATCTCCAAGGAGAAGAGCCTATCCCTATGGCCAACTACCAAGTCCATGACTCTGACACGACGAAGTCGTACATGTCACAACCCTACTTGAACCTAGGGATCGGCAAGACAAAATACAAATTGATAGATGCATTGATAGACTCAGGAGCAGGACTTAGTTGCATACGTAATACAGTCATAAAAGATCTGCAAATGATTCTGAGCCCCACAAAAGCCCAATTGAGAGGAATTGGAGGTCAAACCCTAGAATGCATTGGAACAACGATAGTGTCTCTCCACCTAGGAAATTCTTCCATGGAACAACGAGTATTAGTGTGCAGAGACGAGGATTTAATAGACGATTTGATCCTAGGACAAGATTGGATCATTGAGAATGAAGTCAGTATCAACCTAGCTCAAGGATACATTTAAGCCAAGATAGGGCACAAAGAAATTTTTAGTCTATTAGGAGATAAGCCTTTATCCCAACCCACCACCATCGAGAGATCAGGGGAATGCACGGAAAAGATACGGAAACATTATCCCAGTCCCACCATTTCAGAAAACAAGCTAGAGGAAGTAGAAAATTCAAACCCTCAAATCTCCAAAGAAGAAGGAAAATCACTCCATACAGTGGAAGAGCAGCTAGACACTAAGGAAACCAAATCTCATGCTGCTTCTCACCCAGACAAAGGACTAGCAATATGGAAACACTCAGATACTTACGTCAAAGAACGGCCAAATACCAATGGGTACGCAAAGATCAGGAGGAGAAAGAGCAGACGTCAACATCAACTCATAAGGAGAAAATAGAAATGAAAAAGTCAGCTTCACCAAAGTCCAAACCAAAAGGACTCTTGCAAGTATGGCTCCCCAAGCCTTTGATTGAAGCTCAGAGAGCACAACATCAGATATGGATTCCCAAGAAGATAATACAGGCAGCCAAGCTGGAGATAAGCACTCAGGAGGAAGCATTACGGCGGAAAAGGCGAGTGACGAAGCCAAAACACAGTCATCCGAGAAAGAGAAAGGGAAACACCTTTATCACTAAGACTATAGAGGAAACAAACCAAACAAAAGAAGTCCAAGGAATCAAAGGAAGAAATCGACCTATTCAAGCGCCCATGAAATGGATTTGGAAACCCAAGCGACTGCAAGGGATGGACCATCAAAACAATGAATACGCCAATTGCACTCATGAAGCAACGGATGCACCTAAAGTATGCATAGTAGGGCCACATTACAAGGCCACACATTCGGCACAGGATGTACCTGATAGAAATAATGGTGCACATTCTCCAATGGAGATTAGATCATAGCTTCAACTCTCTTAGGAATGGACATACTATGTACATAAATAAATGCTTCGGCTATACTAACGCTTGTTTTCTTTCAGGATAAGAAATAAAAAGATGTGGTAAGAGATCTCATTTATAGAACCATGGGAAACAGAGTGATGGAACGACAATAATCACTACAATGCACTACACAACTTCATGCTTTCCTTTGAAGCTAATGCACTTTTCCTTACAAGTGCAGATGGCTTCTGAAGATTTTGAAGCAACAGTACAAGAGGAAGTATTGGAATTTCCACTCCAGAGTATCACCAAGGCAAAGGGACACTGGTTTCGAGAAGATCAACCAGCTAGGGAGTATCTCTTCCTGGCGACGATCAAAATTATGGATACAGATCATCAATTTCTAATCATCTCCCAGGATTTTCGAGTACTACATGAACTCTCGTCTATCGTAGACACCATGAAGAAAGCGGGCATACATAAATATTTTGAACTGTCAATCTATAAGCCCGACTTTCAAAGATGCACACAGGTCATGAATACCCTACAGCCAGCACTGCATGATCCATTGGTGCCTGAGGCTAGAGTAATGGATAAAATAGGTGAATGGGTAGTCATCCAATTTACGCATGACTTGATTAAAGAAGCCTTTGGATGGGAAAAGGATGGAACTACCGTGGTAAAAGAAGAAAGCAGAGGTGCAAAGACGAGGACATTCACTTCTGCTTCCCGAATATGCATCGGTATACGGCCCCTCAAAAGATTATTGTTCAACTACTCTCACACGCCATTAAGCAGATTGGCAATCAGATTAATCTGACCCCTTACATCCAAGAAAGGTTATTCAAAGCAAAAAAGCAATGGAATAATAAAAAGTTCGTCAATGGCAGTGTGGCCCTGACGATATTGATATACCACGCTTTAGGCATTCGAGAGCACCTGCAAGAAATGCCATCATCAACTTCCATGGCAAAGTATGCCAAAGTTGCCACTATTCTGAAAAAGAAAAGAGGAGTCAAGATTGTAGAAGAAGCAGAAACTAGCTCTCAACCTAGAATGAGAGGCACAAAGAGACTCAGGGAAGTCAAGCAAATGGAAGAGGAAGCTCCAGCCACGGAAAGGACACATGTACTGCCGAAAACAACAATTGAAGAGCAAAGGCAAATTACAGAGGAAGACTTAACTAGGGCCCTAGAAGAGACGCACCAATATACAGAAGAACAAGTCAATTTACCTGTGCAAGGTCACCATTATCAACAGACCCAACAAGAAGCGGAAGCGAAAAGAAAACTCACCAAAGTCCATCGGTACAGAGAATTAGGGCTAGACAATTCAAGCTCATCCTCGGATGCACAAGAAGAACCCGACACCTCACTATTAAATGTGGATATTCAAAGTGAGTCAAAGGATGATGGACAATGGGTAGAATTGAATGAAGTCAACTACAATGAAGAAGCAGAAGGCCTAAAGACGGATGACCATACTACGCATACTCATAAGAACACCATGTTGAGAGCAGTATGGGCACCCAAGGACTGACTAGACAAGGAAGCCAGCGGAGAGAGTCAGAGCGAGGTGAAGGAGTAAGTAGACAAAGAAGTCAATGCAAATCTGGCAGATAGGCCCTTCAAATTTTTCCAAATCAACATCTTTATAACAGTGATTCTTATCACTAACAATCATTGTAAATACCATTTCATATTTTTGTAGCTCCATTTTGTGCAAGCCAAGGAGTCCTTGAGCTTGAGGAGCCTTAGAAGCACCTACATATCAATTTTCGTATTTTTTAGACTCCGTTTAAGCCCTCAAATTGGCCCTGGAACCTAATTTTTAACTAGGCCGGACACTAGGTCTGGACAGGGCCAAAACCTAGTCAAAAACTATAAAAAGAGCTAGAGAGCTCATTTTTGAGGTTAGATTGTAATGGAAACGAACTGGTAAGAGCTTTTTGAAAGTAATCTAAGAACTCCATCGCTTCTCACTCTTTGTCTTGCCGTGTGTGCGCGTGTGTGTGTATGTGTGTGCATGCTTGTGTGCTTCTCACTCACGCACTTGTGCCCCCACTTGCTCGAGGTCTTCATACCATCCTCACGTCTTCCCGGATTGACATTAAAGGAGGTGCTACTCATCACTGAGCTACACACCACAAGTAAGGAAGCAGACCAGGAAGGTACGCATGTGATAAAACTTAATGAGACTTCCACTATTCATATCAAGGAGGCCACACCACCTCACGAAATGTCCATAAAGATACCCAAGAAAGAGCCTAAAGAAGAGAAAATAGAAGACGAAGAACCCTTCACACCAATAAGGGTTGTGGCAGAACCCTCCCCCATGGATGTCACATTTCAAGGGAGTGCCACAAAAGCTCTTGATTTGGATGAACAAGAAAAAGTACAAAACATACAATTACAAATTAGACAACCACACAACGAAACCATCCACGTGGAGTAGGGAAAAGATGTGCAATCTGGTGAAGCTCCAAGCATACCTAGGACGTGGTTAAATGTCGACATAGCTCAGCTCAAGCCAGTAGTACAAGACATGATCAGAACTGCACTAGACACACAACAGTTAATGCTTGAGGCTGATGAAGACTATGATCAAGCGATGCAGGACAAGCATGCGCTTAAAGAAAAGAATAACAGTCTTTCAACAGAATTAAAATCCGCTAGAGAACAAGTACAGATGAAACACAATGAAGTTCAAGAGTTCAAGCAACAGTGTCAAACTCTAACCATGGAAAATGAAGGGTTAAAGGAACAACTACAGGTCTTAACAAAAAAATTAGAAACTAACGAGACCAAGAAGGCACGGATGAACGCCAAGAGCAAAATATTGGAATCTCAGCTCAAGGTATACATGGAGGAAGCAGAAAACCTACGAAACCGCAACAAAGAGCTCATGACAGCTCTTCTAAGTGATCAGCCAATAGAAGCTCAGGAAAGCTAAGAAACGGATATCAAAGAGTTGGAAGAAAAGCTAACTAAGTATGAAAATCAGCTCAAGCAGGAGCAGGCAGTCATAGCAGATTGGGAAAAAAGATACATGGAGGACACAGCTGCCCTAAGAACTAAATGGAAAAAAGCTAAAAATCGTTATCTCCTGTAATGTAAAGAAGACACCAATCATTTAGATATAGTTGCTCAAGAACTTCTCAAACACAAGGATACCATTGCACAAGCTACTTAGGAAATAAAGCAGAAAGATGAATTGATTAAACAGCTTCAAGAGCAGTTAGATCAGAAAACAATTTAGGGGACACCAGTAGTTCCACCATCAATCGCGAGTATTGTGGAGAATGAGGTACGTCCTCTCTCTCCCCCCTCACATCATTCACCGATAAGGGTGGAACAGCAGGTTCAAATTGAACATACTACTCGGGACATTACAGAACTAAGCCGATCGGAAAGAGCACTACTGGTGTCCCAGCTTACGGCTGAATTTGAAGATCAAATCATCCAAGTAATGAAGGAAGCTAAGATAGAAAGCAAAAACTTGGAGCAGATTTTGAAGCCTTTTCAGTGTACCATATGGCTTGCTGAAAGAACAAACGCGACAATATATAAAGACTACGACAAATAAAGATCCGGACTACAATCTCCACTTCAGCCAAGATACATTCAAGTATACCCAAGAAGAATTTGAGAAGGCTGATCCCATTTGGAGACGTAGAGTTTTGGAAAAGAATCCAACACTACGGGTACAGTGGGAGGCATCACCATATGTGCTTCAGGTAAACCCATCTTTTTGCCCTGTACCCCGCAAACGCTCCTGGTCGCAATTTTGGGAAGGACAGCGCTAGGGAAGCATCAATAATCATTGGTTGAATTACCCATTGTTACCTAGTACGCCTCATAACTACCTACCAATGGAAGAATATATGGTCAAAACAATGGAATTTTGGATTGGCAGATATGCTACGGTCCCGGACTTAGCAGTTAAAATGACCAATAAAATATTCAATATGCTACTAACGGTAATCAAAGTCTTCCAGCACGCAAAATATACTTTTTTGAATTTCATCGGCATTACGCAAGGATCCGAAGCACTCATTTTTTATCTATCTACTATTCCAAGCCGATTAACACTTATGGCATATTATTCTCGAACTATGTTCTTGCCATCAACCTATATGCAAACTTTCGAAGAAGCATTCTTCACTGGCTTCTTCGAAATCGATTCCGAAATTTTTGTCAAAATGACTTCGAACCTTAATGCATGTCTAATCGCTTATGAGACGAGTTTTTTTGCGGATCATCGACAAGCACCAGAGGATGGAGTGAAGTCAACACAGTGGAAGGAATTTATGATATGTCATGCTAATCTTCTGAACCAAAGAGAGCAAGCAGGCATAAAAAGCCTGTCGGGGACGACAGAGTTCAGGAGGAGGGATGTGTGGAAGGGGAATCAAGCAAGAAAAGAAGAAGAAGAAGATCAAATTTGAAAATGGCTCAATAAAGAATGAAGAGCATATACAGAAGAACCACCCTCTGCGCAAAGCCCCGCAGGGGCATGCATCAGGTAACAACGCGAATCATCCAGGTCTTGAGAATTGAAATTAAAGATCAATCAGAACTAGGATATTTCATGGGAAGGATGGACCAAGGCCAGGAACCATACATGAAGAAGTGCAAGACAATATTTGGCAGGTAATAAACCTTCCGCTGATAGCGTGCCTTGTCAACAAAGCAAACAGGCTCAGAACAATACAACTGGGTCAGATGTGTGCAACGAGGACAAATCAGAAGACCAAAAGCTAGAAAGAGGTGACTAAGGACAACACATTCCTAGTCACTAATGGGGTGCGTCGCAACCCGACTTATTAGACAAGACAAATGCATCAGGCCGAGAGGATGTAAAAGAAAAATCAAGAACAGGACCATTAAAACGGAACGCAAGTCCAACTAGTAGGCAGGACTGACCAAGGGATGCGTGCGGACGACAAGGGAAAGACAAGAAGTAAAGTCTGTCAAGGGACGACAGAGACAAAGAGGGGGAGAGTGTTGCAGAGCAAAGGAGCACAAGAGAAGAGCCCCAAAATTTTCAAATTAATGGGCATAATTTTTCTTCTTCGAGGTCTTAGAGAATTCTCTCAAAGCCATGTAAATGCAATAGAGGAGTCCTCTAGATGCATAATCCCAACTTGTTGTAAAATATCCCTTGTAAATTAGTAGGAAATTCACTTTTTTGGAATAAAGTGCCGGTCTCTTGTGTGAAAGGACCAAACTTAGGGAACATGTATATAAGTCACTTTGTGACTCTTTGTAGATACTTTTTGCCATTGTGAAGAAGGAGCTCTCCAAAATTTCGAATTTGCCTCTTTCTTGCAGATTTCCATTCTCTCTTTGATCTTGTATGTGTGTGTAATGCTTGGAATGTGTGTGTAGGACTGTTGTCTACCCCTCCCCACTGTTTTTGAGCGACTGTAGTGTGTGTGTGAGCTTGTAGGAGTTGTGGCGTGAGTGTGGGTGTTTCCCGCCATTCATCATTTTGGTCATAACTTGAAGCAGAGTTGTCAGAATTGAGTGAAACCACTTCCAATAGATGCGTCTTGTCGAGAGCTTCAAAATGAGTATCCTATTGACTATATTCAAAGCTTGGACCTGGGAGAAATCCTTGATTTACTGAAAACTACTGTAAGAGGTATCACGGTAGACACTTTCAATCTTTCAGTGAATGTGAGAGGTGGAGTAGTCTTTTCTCATGCATAGCAACTGAGTCACTTCATTTTCCATCATGTGTGCACATGTCTTCATACACTTGGTTAGGTCGTTCGATCGGATTGACATTTAAATGTGTGTTAATTTCCCACTAAACGCACTTGTGTTGCAATAGAGGTACAGTCTCATTGGCACGAGTCCTTGAGTCTTCTTGACTTGAGTACACAATTGTTAAGTGCATGGGAAGATAAGTAATGTGCCTATGCAAGGCCATATAATGTAGCCCTAACAATTACATACTTTGAAAATGCATCGTCAAAATTGTTGATATATTTAGGTAGTGATGTGTGAAAATGCATCATCAAAATTGTTGATATACTTTTTTCCCTCTTTAGGAGGTTTTTTCCCCCGGCTTGTATATACACCTATTGCCCTAATGGGCTACTTATCTTTGTACATTCTCGAGTAATACATTCAGTATTGTGTGTTGTGCTCCAAGCTTCTTCTTCTTCCTTGTGTTGTTTGCGTGCTTCCACAGACGTCTAACTCCAACAATTGGTATTAGAGCAGGTCGTTGCTTCATCTAGGGTGCCGTCGACACTCCTTCGGTTGTAGTCTCAGAATTGCATGAATTTTGGTGAGAATACTCAGCGTGTTTTCGAGATCAAAACAACTTTGTTGTATGGAGCCAAAGTCGCAATCTGAGCTCATTTCGGCCTCCGAACACACTATCACAGCGCTTGTGCATGCCATTTCATCTTTTTGTGCCAAAGATATATACCAATTTTTGTTGGTCAGTATAAGCATCTCAAAGTCTGCTACAAGTCTAGTAGAATTCATCTGGGCAGTTCTGTTCAATTTTTTGAGATAAAGTCAATTTTCTACATCAAGGTATTTTAGTCACCCGCCATGGCTAAAAGCAGCGATGTATTCCGTATGTTGGTTGTTGAGGATAAGTCAGATGGTACCAACTATCCGTTATGGGCTTATATGATGCGACATGTGTTGGTTGCAAAAGGACTGTGGAACATTGTGCAGGGTGTCGAAAAATATCCTATCACACATGCAACTGTTACAACTGCAGGTACTGAAGTTGATGCAGAAAGTGTCAAAGATGATGATATTCTGCATATTCCTGTTCGTGCTATGGTTTCTATTACACCTCCTATAGAGCAGATTCGCTAGGATGGCAGAGATGCCCAGGCACATGCATTGATAGATTTCTCTGTCAAACGTGCCATTATTCCACACATTCGCTCTTGCAGAATAGCCAAGGATGCTTGGGATACACTTACCACATTGTACCAAGCTAGGAATGAGGCTCGTGTTGCTTACCTCCGAAAACAGTTGGAGAGTGAGCACATGAATGAAGGTGATTCTATGGACAATTTCCTAACAAAGATCAAAGACTTGAAGGAACAATTGATTTCTGCTGATGAGGTTATACCAGATAGCTTACTTGTGCAGACCGTTTTGAATGGTCTTCCTGATTCTTATCAGAGTTTTGCTTCTAATCTTCAGTTGATGATGAAAGGCAATCCAAATGCCTTATCATTTGAGGAGTTAGTCTCTATTCTGTTGCAGGAAGATCAATCCAGGCAGAACAGGTCCATTATGCGAGTTGTAGATCAAGCTTTCCTGGCTAGCCAGAAGGGCAAAGGAAAATGGAGCTCTTCAACTAGTAAGCAGAAACCTGCTAATTCTGCATGTTCGAAGAAGGAAGATAAAGATGAGAAGAAATTAGAAAAGAAGAAATTATTTTGTAAGTACTGTAAAGGGAATGATCATATCATAAAGAACTTTCCAAAACTAGCTGCTAAAGAGGCAAAGAAGAAAGAGGCTGGAATGGTTGTTGTAGAGGCCTCTACACCAAAAACAGAGTCTGCTAATCTTGTGCAGGAAGAAGAATGGGCGTTTACTACTATCTGCAGTTTTGACCCATCTTCTCATGAGTAGTGCATGTCTGCAGTAGATTCAGATGTTTGGTATTTTGATAGTGGGGCAACCAAACATATTACCTCACAACACAGTTTCTTCTCTTCACTTGAGCTTGCCCCTATAGGGAATACTATTACATGTGCCAACAACTCCTCTTATCCTATTATGGGAGTTGGTAAGATCATTCTGACTACTGTTGATGGTAGTTCTTTCACTTTTTCATATGCTTTATTTGTGCCAGGGACCAAGAAGAACCTGTTGTCAGTTTTTGCATTAGCCAAGATTGGCTTGGTTATGAAATTTGTTGATGACAGGTGTACAGTTCATGATCTGTCGAATGGCGATGTGATTATTGCTTCTAGCCTTTTATGTCGTGGGCTGTATAAGCTCATAGACTATGAAAGATCTGTGAATGATTTGGCATGTGCAGTAAATGATTCTCAGGCTATGTCAGATGCAAAGCTTTGGCATGCACGCTTTGGTCATCTGAATTTTGCTAGTTTGATACTCCTACACAAATCTGAAATGGTGTCCTCTTTGCCCAAACTTGAGGCACCTGGAAAACATGTTTGTGAAGGCTGTATTTTGGGCAAAATGTAGTGTTTGTCCTTTCCAAAAGATGGTTCAGTTCGGGCTACTCAGAAATTGCAGCTTGTACATAGTGATGTCTGTGGTCCTATGTAGACACCTTCTTTTGGGAATTATCTTTACTTTGTGACTTTCATCGATGATTTTTCCAGGCATGCATGGGTATATCCATTGAAGGCAAAGTCCGAAGTGTTCATGTGCTTCAAACAATTTTTGGTTTTGGCTGAAAATCTGTCAGCATGTAAAATAGGCACCCAAAGTTCTGATCGAGGGGGGGAATATATGTCTTCTGATTTTAATGCATTTCTAGCTCAATGTGGGATAAAACACGAGTGTACAGTGCCATATACACCTCAACAAAATGGATTTGCTGAAGGAAAGAACAGGTCACTCATGGAGATGGCAAGGTGTATGGTCAAGATTTTAGGCTTTACCACATAGTTTGTAGCTTGAGGCTATCATGTGTGCAACATATGTACTGAACAGGTGTCCCACTAAAGCGCTGCAGTCTATCACTCCATATGAGGCTTGGCATGATCGCAAACCATTTTTTTCTCATCTGTGTGTTTTTGGTTGTTTGGCATATGCATTAGTGCCTGAACAACATCGCAAAAAATTGGATGATAAAGCAGTAAAATGTATTTTTGTTGGGTACAACTCTGAAAGTAAAGGCTATCGTCTGTATCATCCACAGACTAAACGCATTCTGGTTAGCCGTGATGTTGTTTCAGTGGAAGATGCTATTCATCCATTGCTTTCATGTACTAAGGAGACATTTGTTAGCTCCAAAGACATGTATGATACTATGCTGCCTCTTTTTACAGGTGGATAGTCTAGTGTTGGTCCTAATGAGGCAACTTCTCAGCCTTTGCAAGTTTCATGTGATGATGCAGATAATTCCATTTCTGATGCAGATGTATATGATGCACTTATTGATGAGAGAGTTGATATTGAGCAGGCAAGAACTATGCCAAAATGGCTAGTGCAGACCTTGCGTGACAGCAAATTAGATGCACCTCTCTCATATCATACTCGATCAGGCTCTCATAGTGCCTCTTTTGCATTAGATTGCTATGTTATGGATGCATCTAGTCTATGTGATGAGAATGAGCCTATTTCATTTGATGAAGCACAAAATTCAAAAAATTGGATGGCTACTATGCAATCTGAATATGATGCAATAAGGAAGAATGGTACTTGGTCTTTATGTGACTTGCCTCCTGGCAAGAAGGCCATTGGCACTATGTGGGTATACAAGCTGAAGTGTAAACCTGATGGTACAGTTGACAGGTATAAGGCTAGGCTTGTTGCAAAGGGTTATGTGCAAAAAAGAGGCATTGATTTTTATGAGACCTTTGCACCTAGATGCCGTATGACTACTGTTCGGAGCATTTGTGCACTTGCAACCCATCATGGTTGGAATGTACATCAGTTGGACATTAAAATTGCATTTGTGAATGGTGACTTGCATGAAGAAGTGTATGTTTTTTAGCCCCGTGGCTTTGTGTAGATAGGGCATGAAAACCAGGTGTGCAGGTTAAAGAAGGCATTATATGGTTTAAAGCAAGCACCACGTGCTTGGTATGAGAAGATACATGCCTATCTGATTGCACATGGTTTTGAGAACAGTCCAACTCAAAGCACCTTATATGTTAAGCATGCTAATGATGTGCTTCTGATCATTGTTGTCTATGTTGACGACATGCTGCTCACTGGTCCTATTGAGAAGCATATTGCTGATTTTAAGGCTGATTTGCATGCCTCATTTGAGATGTCTGATTTGGGGCATTTGCATCACTATTTGGGCATTCAGTTTATGCAAGTTGATGGTGGAATGGCTTTGCGTCAAACGAAATATATTGACACATTATTGCAGTGTTTTGGCCTTGAAGATTGTAAGCGTATTGCCGCTCCTATGGAGACAGATTTATGATTCAGTCTTCATGATGCTGGAGATGCATTTGATGCTTTCCTCTATCAGTAGGCTATTGGATGCCTGATTTACTTATGCATTATTAGGCGAGATATTCAGTTGTTGTCTCACAGATGAGCAGGTTTATGCATTGCCCAGGTGTCCAGCATTGGCACGTGGTTAAGCGCATCTTTCGCTACTTGAGTGGTACTCGACTACTTGGGTTGTTTTATCCCAAGGGGGGATCACTACCGCCAGATTTGCATGCCTTTTATGACTCAGACTGGGCTGGTTGCTATGACACTCATGTATCCACTAGTGGCTTATTCTTCATGCTTGGTAGCTCATGTATATCTTGGTTGAACAAGAAGCAACCTACTGTGGCCACTTCCAATTGTGAGGCTGAGTATAGGGTAGCTTTCACAGCTATTGTTGAGTGTGTGTGGCTCAGACGCCTTATGGCTGATTTGGGTGTTGGTTAGTCTTCTCCCACCACCATCTTCACTGACAGTCAGAGCGCATTGGTAGTTGCGAGGAACCCTGTGTTCCATGATGGTACTAAGCATATTGAGGTGCATTATCATTATGTTAGGGAGAGGTTCTGTGCTGGGGAGATCAGCTTGGCATATGTGCCCACGCATGAGAACATTGCAGGCCTTTTCACGAAGGCTCTGCCTAGGGAGAATTTTGAAGCTTTCCACAAAGCTTTGGGCTTACTTCCTTTTGTGGAGTGATTTCCACATAGCTTGGAACTTTCTTATACATGAGTGCCAACTACTTGTTCACCGCATCATTCCGAACGGGGATTTGTTGATATATTTAGGTAGTGATGTGTGTGAACACTCTTGGACCACCAGGGCACTTTTTTCCCTCTTCGGAGGTTTTTTTCCCCCGGTTTGTATATACACCTATTGCCCTAATGGGCTACTTATCTTTGTTCATTCTCGAGTAATACATTCAGTATTGTGTGTTGTGCTCCAAGCTTCTTCTTCTTCCTTGTGTTGTTTGCGTGCTTCCATAGACGTCTAACTCCAACAAAATATGGTGCAAAAGATAAAGTGTTTGCCATTTGTAGACGAATCTTTTGCGCTCTCTTTCATATATTTTTGTGTGCATATACATGAATCCTTTGCATCACTCAAAGTGCATAGGTAGAGCTCAAAATGTGCCTTGACACAAGGTCGTGTAGTGAGACCCTATCATGCATACTTTAAGTGCAATTTCAATCAATTATAGTGCGTAAGGGTTAAGAGGATCTTGATGATGAGGTATTTCAAAAATTTTTATGTCTGTTTTTAAATTGGATGTCATCCTTGTTGGAACATCAAGCTTACATTATGCTTGACGTGGATTTGATCTACATCAAAGGCTATCGCGTCGACAGAATATCCATTGGACAGTTCTTTTTCTTATGCTCATTTATTGTATTTTTTTGAGAGATTTTTGATGGTTCATTTACCGTTGTAAAAAATTTGAGCTTTACACATGTAAAGGTAGAAAGATAGATCCCATATCCCACGAATTTGTGGTGGTTGAAGTTGCATTCAATCAAGCAATCAATCACCTAAAAGCAGATCAGACTAGATCTTCACTTTTCCTAGATTGTAGGAAAGTGAATTGATTCCCTCCAACAACCATTCCCACCTTGATTTGAATTCAAACTTCACTTGTAGAAGTCGTGGAACACTCCTAGAGTCTATGTAAAGACTTGAAATTACTTGTACATTACATGGAAGCAATATACATACACTTGTGACCATAATTGTCTTGCTCCTTCAATTCTCTGCATCATCTTCTTCGCCAACAGTAATCTTGCAGAGGCTGCTACTCTCTCCAGAGCTTCAAATTGAGTGCAAGATACCTCATTGGAAAGGTATTAGTGTCTAGTTTATCCCTATAAATTTTCATAGCATTTGGTTTAGTACATTTGGAGAAATTTGAGTTTTTCTGTCTCGGGATCAATCTCTCCGTATTCCTGAAAAATAGGAAGTACCACCGATGAATCTCTCATTCATTCCTATAGCATATTTTGCTTATTCCTTATACTTATGTGCATTATATACACTCAACCCTATTTTTATCACTGCCATAAAAGGATTGTTTCTAATTATAATCATGCTGGTTGCTATGGGCATTTGAAGTTCATTGTCTCTTCCATAGATAGTAAGTTTTTTAAGCTAGTCGACCCGTGAACCTATCTGTTTTGTATCGACTCATTATCCTTGATGCTCCAAAGTACATAGTGTATTTCTTTGCACTTATCACATGCCGATAAGGTCTATTTGAGTCTCCATAAGCTCAAGCGTTGGTCTTGTGCCGGTTGGCTAGACCAAACTTCGTCACTCGAAACACATTTTTCTACCTTCTACAAGCTTCTCGAAGTGCTTTCACTGGTGTCAGAGCTAGACCAAGATGGGTGACTGCTTTCCCTCAATGATCGAGAAGCTTGATCGATAATACTAAAATCTATCTCTGACTTTCTATTGCCACATATTAGAGGATGCAAGACATCTCAAGAGACTTGGGATGCCCTCGAGACCTTTTTTTTTGCTATTACCAAAGCAAGAAAGAATCATCTTTGGAACGAGTTCAACCAAATGAAGAAGACACCTAAACAGACCATCACAGAGTTTGTTACCAAACTCAAGGAGGTTGCGGATCAGTTAGCATCCATTGGAGAGCTGATTGAAGAAGAGGTCATCATGAGGCAAATTCTCAACGGCATTCGAAGTGATAAGCAATGGCAATCCTTCACGACGGCTTATGATCTCCTCATGGATGTGCAAACTCGAGACTTCAACATCTTTCTTGGACAACTCTTCAATCAAGAAGCCAACAATAGCATAAAGGATGGTAATTCAACTAGTGCTCTATATGTAGATAAGAAGGATAAGAAGCAGACAAACAAGAAGAAGGAAGAAGATGAAGAAGAGACTTCCAAAGCCAACTTTGCAAGCAAGAGCAAATCGGAAAGGGAAGAAGAAAGGACCAAAACAAGACAAAGCCAAAGGCCAGAATGTTCAACCTTGTGCCATATGTGATAAGACCAACCACACCACTCAGAATTGCTGGTTCAATGGGAAGACCTAGAAAGGAAGTTGAAGAGGTGGATATGGCAGCAATAGAGGCAGAGGTGGACACAACTTCAATAATAACAATAGAACCTATAATAGAAGGGACTATAACAATTATTCAGAAGATCAACCACATGAAGACTCATTGCTCCTTATGAATGTAAGCCACAAAGAAGGTAAAGAAGATGATAATTTGTTCTACATAGATTCAGGATGTTCGAATCATGTTGCAGGCAACATTGCTCTTCTATCTGATTTGGAAAGTCCAAAGCATAGACATGAAGTGCAAACAGGGGATGACACAAAGCACAATGTGGAGAAAATTGGCAATGTCAAAGCTTCCAATGGCAGGACAAACATTCTGAGTAAGGTTCTCTATGTACCTACTATCACTAAAAACCTAATAAGTGTAGGCCAAATAGTTGAAAAATGCTTGCAAGTTAGGTTCACCCAACATGGAGCTTTTGTGGAAGATCCATGTCAAGGCTGTTGGAACATCAAGCTTACACTATGCTTGAGGTGGATTTGATCTACATCAAAGGCTATCATGTCGAAAGAATATCTGTTGGAGAGTTCTTTTTCATATGCTCATTTATTGTATTTTTTTGAGAGATTTTTGATGGTTCATTTACCGTTGTAAAAGCCTTGAGCTTCACACATTTAAAGGTAGAAAGATAGAGCCCAAATCCCACGAATTTGTGGTGGTTTAAGTTGCATTCAATCAAGCAATCAATCACCTAAAAGTAGATCAAAGTAGATCTTCACTTTTCCTAGATTGTAGGAAAGTGAATTGATTCCCTCCAACAACCATTCCCACCTTCATTTGAATTCAAATTCAACTTGTAAAAGTGGTGGAACACTCCTAGAGGTTATATAAAGACTTGAAATCACTTGTACATTACATGGAAGCAATATACATATAAAGACTTGAAATCACTTGTACATTACATGGAAGCAATATACATACACTTGTGACCATCATTGTCTTGCTCCTTCAATTCTCTGCATCATCTTCTTTGCCAACAGTAATCTTGCAGAGGCTGCTGCTCTCTCCCCAGAGCCCCAAATTGAGTGCAAGATGACTCATTGGAAAGGTATAAGTGTCTTGTTTATGCCTATAAATTTTCAAAGTAATTGGTTTAGTAGATTGGGAGAAATGTGCATTTTGCTGTCTCAGGGTCAATCTCTACGTATTCCTGAAAAATAGGATGTACCACCGATGAATGTCGCATTCATTCCTATAGCATATTTTGCTTATTCTTTATACTTTTGTGCATCCTATACACTCAACCCTATGTGTATCAATCCCATAAAAGTATTCTTTCTAATTGTAATCACGCTGCTATGGGCATTTGAAGTTCATTGTCTCTTCCATAGATAGTAAGTTTTTTGAGCTACTCAACCCGTGAACCTATCTGTTTTTTATCGACTCATTCTCCTTGCTGCTCCAAAGTACATAGTGCATTTCTTTGCACTTATTACATGCTTATAAGGTCTATTTGAGTATCCATAAGCTCAAGGGCTGGTCTTGTGTCGGTTGGCTTGACCAAACTTCGTCGCCTCGAAACGCACTTTTCCAACTTCTACAAGCTTCTCCAAGTTCTTTCAATGGTATCAGAGCTAGATCAAGATGGGTGATGGCTTTCCCTCAATGATTGAGAAGCTTGATCGACAGAACTACGCGGCTTGGCAAATCAGAATGGAAGCCTATTTGCAAGGTAGAAATCTTTATGGAATTGTAGCAGGTGATGAAGCTATGCCTATTCCAAGATCCAAAGGAGGACCTACACAAGAGGAGACAGATAAGCTCACACTTTGGTGCGCAAGGGATGCTCAAGCAAGGTCGTACATACTGAACTCTATCTCTGACTTTCTATTGCCATATATTAGAGGATGCAAGACATCTCAAGAGACATGGGATGCCCTCGAGACTTTCTTTTCTGCTAATACCAAAGCACGAAAGAATCATCTTTGGAATGAGTTCAACCAAATGAAGAAGACACCTAAACAAACCATCACAGAGTTTGTTACCAAAGTCAAGGAGGTTGCGGATCAGTTAGCATCCATTGGAGAGCTGATTGAAGAAGAGGTCATCATGAGGCAAATTCTCAATGGCATTCGAAGTGATAAGCAATGGCAATCCTTCACGACGGCTTATGATCTCCTCATGGATGTGCAAACTCCAGACTTCAACATCTTTCTTGGAAAAATCTTTAATCAAGAAGCCAACAATAGCATAAAGGAAGGTAACTCTTATCATGGTAATTCAACTAGTGCTACAGATAAGAAGGATAAGAAGCAGAAACGAAAGAAGAAGGAAGAAGATGAAGAAGAGACTTCTCAAGCCAACTTTGCAAGCAAGAGCAAGTGGAAAGGGAAGAAGAAAGGACCAAAGCAAGACAAAGCCAAAGGTCATAATGTTCAACCTTGTGCCATATGCGATAAGACCAACCACACCACTCAGAATTGCTGGTTCAATGGGAAGACCCAGAAAGGAAGTGGAAGAGGTGGATATGGTAGCAATAGAGGCAGAGGTGGACACAACTTCAACAATAACAATAGAAGCTTTAATAGAACGGAGTACAACAATTATTCAGAAGATCAACCACATGAAGACTCATTGCTTCTTATGAATCTAAGCCACAAAGAAGGTAAAGAAGATGATCATTTGTTCTACATAGATTCAGGATGTTCGAATCATGTTGCAGGAAACATTGCTCTTCTATCTGACTTGGAAAGTCCAAAGCATAGACATGAAGTGCAAACAGGGGATGACACGAAGCACAATGTGGAGAAAATTGGTAATGTCAAAGCTTCCAATGGCAGGACAAACATTCTGAGTAAGGTTCTCTATGTACCCACTATCACTAAAAACCTAATAAGTATATATCAAATAGTTGAAGAAGGCTTGCAAGTTAGGTTCACCCAACATGGAGCTTTTGTGGAAGATCCATGTCAAGGCTTCAAGAAGATAGCCCGAGGTGAGAAGCATGGTAGGCTCTGTACTTTTGAAGTAGGAGAAACCAAGAACATAGCTCTATTCAACTTTGGGTCTCAAACCCTAAGTGAGCTTGAAGTGTGGCATAAGAGACTTGCTCATGTAAATGAAAAAACCTTGAAGGATATATGCAGGGATCAAAGTGTTCTAGGACTGCCGAACATATCAAAGCAACACATGATCAATAGGTGTGGTGCATGTCACATTGGGAAGGTACAAAGACAACCATTCAACCACAAAGGCTACATCCACAAAAACTTACTGGACTTAGTACATACAGATGTATGTATGGGGACCAAGTCAAGAACCTTCATTGGCAGGATCAAGGTATTATGTCTCATTTATTGACGACCATAGTAGATGGACTGTTCTATACTTTATCAAGAGTAAGAATGAAGTGTTTGATTGCTTCAAGAAGTATGTTGC
This sequence comes from Ceratopteris richardii, assembly GCA_020310875.1. Lineage (NCBI taxonomy): Eukaryota > Viridiplantae > Streptophyta > Polypodiopsida > Polypodiales > Pteridaceae > Ceratopteris > Ceratopteris richardii. The sequence goes on from CM035413.1 coordinate 108,145,864, forward strand.
ACATGTGGAGAATCATACAGGTAGATCACTAAAGAAGCTCAGATCTCATGGAGGGGGAGAATACTTCTCCAAAGAGTTTGATGAGGGTATTTTTCTGAGAGATTTTTGATGGTTCATTTACCGTTGTAAAAGCCTTGAGCTTTACACATGTAAAGGTAGAAAGATAGAGCCCAAATCCCACGAATTTGTGGTGGGTGAAGTTGCATTCAATCAAGCAATCAATCACCTAAAAGTAGATCAAAGTAGATCTTCACTTTTCCTAGATTGTAGGAAAGTGAATTGATTCCCTCCAACAACCATTCCCACCTTCATTTGAATTCAAACTCAATTTTTAAAAGTCTTGGAACACTCCTAAAGGCTATATAAAGACTTGAAATCACTTTTACATTACATGGAAGCAATATACATACACTTGTGACCATCATTGTCTTGCTCCTTCAATTCTCTGCATCATCTTCTTTGCCAAGAGTAATCTTGCAGAGGCTGCTGCTCTCTCTCCAAAGCTCCAAATTGCTTTCAAGATGATTCATTGGAAAGATATAAGTGTCTAGTTTATGCATATAAATGTTCAAAGCATTTGAATCAGTAGAGTGGGAGAAATTTGCATTTTTGTGTCTCAGGGTCAATGTCTGTGTATTCCTGAAAAGTAGGAAGTACCACCAGTCAATGTCGCATTCATTCGTATAGCATATTTTGCTTATTCTTTATAATTTTGTGCATTCTATACACTCAACCCTATGTGTATCACTCCCATAAAAGGATGTTTTCTAATTGTAATCACGCTGGTTGCTATGGGCATTTGAAGTTCATTGTCTCTTCCTTAGATAGTAAGTTTTTTGAGCTAGTCGACCCACGAACGTATCTGTTTTGTATCGACTCATTCTCCTTGATGATCCAAAGTACATAGTGCATTTCTTTGAACTTATTACATGCTTATAAGGTCTATTTGAGTCTCCATAAGCTCAAGGGCTGGTCTTGTGCCGGTTGGCTTTACCAAACTTCGTCGCCTTGAAACACACTTTTCTACCTTCTACAAGCTTCTCCAAGTTCTTTCAAAGGCTTCAAAAAGATAGCCCGAGGTGAGAAGCATGGTAGGCTCTTTACTTTTGAAGTAGGAGAAACCAAGAACATAGCTCTATTCAACTTAGGGTCTCATACCCTAATGAGCTTGAAGTGTGGCATAAGAGACTTGCTCATGTGAATGAAAGAACCTTGAAGGATATATGCATGGATCAGAGTGTTCTGGGACTGTCGAACATATCAAAGCAACACATGATCAACAGGTGTGATGCATGTCAGATTGGGAAGGCGCAAAGACAGCCATTCAACCACAAAGGCTACATCCACAACAACTTGTTGGACTTAGTACATACAAATGTATGGGGACCAAGTCAAGAACCTTGAGTGGTAGGATCAAGGTATTATGTCTCATTTATCGACGACCATAGTAGAAGGGTTGTTCTATACTTTATCAAGAGTAAGAATGAAGTGTTTGATTGCTTCAAGAAGTATCTTGCACATGTGGAGAATCATACAGGTAGATCACTAAAGAAGCTGAGATCTGATGGAGGGGGAGAATACTTCTCCAAAGACTTTGATGAGTTCTTGTAGGACAAAGGTATCAAAAGCGAAGTGATACTAGGTACTCTCCTCAACTAAATGAAATTGTAGAGAGGAGAAACAAGACATTGGTTGGATCAGCTTTAACAATGCTTGAAGAGAAGAAGTTGCCACATTATCTATGGGCAGAAGCTATTTCAAGTGTTGTGTACCTTGTCTATAGACTACCATCCAAATGACTTTAAGGTATGACTCCTTATGAAGCATGGCATGGAAGAAAACCTAGTCTTGGACATTGCAAGGTTTTTGGTTCTTTAGCTTATGTTCATGTACCATCACAAATAAGAGGTAAGCTAGATGAAAGGGCAACAAAGGCAGTGTTTATTGGATACGATTCAACTCATATGGGTTACATGTTCTTCAATCCTTCAACCAAGCAATTAACTACAAGTAGAGATGTTGTGTTTGAAGAACACACGTCTTGGTATGATGAAGACAAACAAAAGGTAACACTACCATATGATCTTGATTCTGACTCTCATCAATTAGGAAGCAAGCATGATACACAGGTCCAGGATCCAAGAAGTGATACAGACGATGACCAAGATGAAGGGGAAAAGGATTACAAGCTATGGAAATCAAGAGGCAAAGCAAAGATCCAAGAGGTTGGAGAATGCTCCAAAGAAGCACCTAGAAGATCAGCAAGAGAGAAGAAACAACCAGAAGAAGAGGCAAAGGGAAATCCTAATTGGGAAAAGGCCATGAAAGAAGAGATAGATGCATTGAAGGAAATGGACACTTGGGATTTGGTTCCAATGTTGCCAAATCAAAAGGTAATTGGTTGCAGATGGGTATATAAAGCTAAAAGAAACTCAAATGGATCAGATTGTAGGTACAAGGCAAGATTAGTTGCCAAAGCATACTCACAAAATCATGGTATAGACTATGAGGAAACATTCTCACCAGTTGCAAAGATGACTACAATCAGGACATTGATGAGTGTAGCTGCTCCAAGGAATTCGACACTCCTCCAAATTGATGTGAAAAATGCATTCTTAATTGGTTGGATAAGTGAAGAGGTATACATGTCACAACCCCCAGGTTTTGAAAACCCTAATCATCCATCTCATGTTTGCAGACTTGAGAAAGCATTGTATGGATTGAAACAAGCTCCTAGAGCTTGGAATTACAGGTTGGTTACATATCTTCAAGATCAAGGGTTCAAAGCTAGCAGCTCAGATCATTCTCTATTCATCAAAAGGGATCACAATGAGGTTATCTATCTATGTGTATATGTAGATGATATTATTGTGACAGGTGATGTGCTAAATGGCATTCAAAGGATCAAGAGACACATGCAAGAGGAGTTCAAAATCAGTGACCTAGGTGAGCTCACATATTTCCTAGGTATGCAGGTGATATACACAGATGAACGAATGTATTTGACTCAAAGAAGATACATTTAGGATCTTCTTCTCAAGTTCAAAATGGAGAACACTAAACCTGCAGGTACACCTTTGGAGATGAATTATAAACTAAGTGTTTATGAAGGTGAGAAAATTGAAGACCTAAAAGAATATCAGAGCTTGGTAGGTAGCTTGATATATGCTACTCATACAAGGGCAAACATCTCATATAGTGTGGGAGTGCTTAGTCAGTTCATGCACTCACCGAGAAGACCACAAATGGATGCGGCTAAGACTGTACTTAAGTATCTCAAAGGTACAATCAACGAAGGTATATTCTATCCTTACTCTTCAGATTTGGATATCAAAATCTAGTCAGATGCAGATTGGGTAGGAGCTTAGGATAATAGAAAAAGTACATATAGTTACTTAGCATTTGCAGGTTCGAAGCTAGTGTCATGGAGTTCCAAGAAGCAACCAACAATTCCTTTATCCTCAACTGAAGCAGAGTACAGAGGCTTGATCATATCAACTCAAGAGGCAATATGGTTAAAAGCATTGTATACAGATTTGGGACTTGTGAGTTCCAAACCTCACATATTTGGAGATAATGTAAGTTCCATGCATCTAGCGACAAATCCTATTTTCCATGTGAGAACCAAGCACATAGAATTCCATTACCACTTCATCAGGGAGAAGCTCATGGCAAAGCAGATTGATATTTCTTTTGTTCCAATTGAAAAGCAAGTAGCACATATGATGACAAAGGCACTTGATGGAATAAAGCTTTGTAGATTCAAAGCTATGGCATGTATTCAACGTATCAGAGAATGAAGACTCAAGCATACTTTAGCTTGAGGGGGAGCTATTGGAACATCAAGCTTACATTATGCTTGAGGTGGATTTGATCTACATCAAAGGCTACTGCGTCGAAAGAATATCTGTTGGAGAGTTCTTTTCTTATGCTCATCTATTGTATTTTTTTGAGAGATTTTTGATGGTTCATTTACCGTCATAAAAGCTTTGAGCTTTACACATGTAAAGGTAGAAAGATAGAGCCCAAGTCCCACAAATTTGCGGTGGTTGAATTTGCATTCAGTCAAGCAATCAATCACTTAAAAGTAGATCAAACTAGATCTTCACTTTTCCTAGATTGTAGGAAAGTGAAATGATTCCCACCAACAACCATTCCCACCTTGATTTGAATTCAAACTTCACTTGTAGAAGTCGTTGAACACTCCTAGAGTCTATATAAAGACTTGAAATTACTTGTACATTACATGGAAGCAATATACATACACTTGTGACGATCATTTTCTTGCTCCTTCAATTCTCTGCATCATCTTCTTCGTCAACAGTAATCTTGCAGAGGCTGCTGCTCTCTCTTCAGAGCTTTAAAATGAGTGCAAGATGGCTCATTCAAAAGATATTAGTTCCTAGTTTTTTCCCATAAATTTGCATAGAATTGGGTTCACTAGATTGGGAGAAATCTGAGTTTGTCTGTCTCGGGGTCAATCTCTATGTATTCCTGAAAAATAGGAAGTACCACCGGTGAATGTCTCATTCATTTCTATAGCATATTGTGCTTATTCATTATACTTTTGTGCATTATATACACTCAACCCTATGTTTATCACTCCCATAAAAGGATTTTTTCTAATTGTAATCACGCCGGTCGCTATGGGCATTTGAAGTTCATTGTATCTTCCATAGATAGTAAGTTTTTTGAACTAGTCGACCTGCGAACCTATTTGTTTTGTATCGACTCATTCTCCTTGATGCTCCAAAGTACATAGTGTGTTTCTTTGCACTTATCACATGTTTATAAGGTCTATTTGTGTCTCCATAAGCTCAAGGGCTGGTCTTGTGCCGGTTGGCTAGACCAAACGTCGTCACTTCGAACACATTTTTCTACCTTCTACAAGCTTCTCAAAGTTCTTTCAATCCTTCTTTTGATTTTGTTTAAAAGTGAAAGTAGATTATGCAAGCTAAAGAAGTAAACCTATGTGTATACACAATGGTTTATGCATACTCTAAATAAAAAATAGAATCAATATGTTGCAAATAATGGAGAGTAGAAAACGAAAAGAGTTGAGAAACAACGAGATGTTTCCATAACATGCTCAATTTTCTCACCAAATAATAAACACTCTTTGTTTTTTAGGTGTTTTTCATATTTTTTTATGAGTTTTTAGGAATTTTTTTGAAATCCAAAATATTTAATGTAGAAGATGGAAAATAATATGTTATGTATAGAAGTTTGTGAGATATCAAACTAAAGTCAATTGTTATCTCGCTCAACAGTGGGTTTTATTCAAAACCTTGATCTAAATGTGTTAAAGGAGTTTTTCTTAAGGTCCTACGGTTGCGAGGATGACTATTACAGATCATCACAAATTGAAGGAATTTCAGGCCATGAAGAGAACAAACCCTAGTGAAACCAATGCCATCATCAAGGACTCAAGTTTTCATTCTTTGTTCGTAGATGAATGGCTACCCCAAAATAATTTGGTATGAGCAATCATCATGAACAAAGAAGTTGTGCTCCTCTTTAACATCTCCAATAGCAATTGGTATTTTTTAACATGCACCAAGTAAATAACCATAAGTGTTTTTAGATACCTTCATCTTCCAGCCATTATCTCTATCTATAGGATATTTTCTCTTGTTGTATTACTCCCTTGAAACAACATTTATTTCATATCATGAATCTATTAAAGCTATTTGTGGTTTATTATTATTTCCAATTTCAACAATAGTTTCGATAGTACCTCTAGCCCAATGTTTTTGAGTAGTAAAGTGACTATTTGGGAATCCATTTACTTTCTCTACATGTCTAGTCACTGGTCCCGAATAGTTCTTTTGCACAAATGGATCAGAATATTCTGATTCATTGACTTGAACGGTAGTAACTTTAGGTTCATCACTTTCTTTTCTTTCTTCCATTTCAATATCCTTAGTTTTATGTTTAATTGGTTCTCTCCATTTTTTTATTGTATTCATAAAGTCTTCCTTATTATCTATGTGTGATAAAGCTAGTAGTTCTTCTAATGTCAAAGTTACTTTAGCTTTCGTAATCTTTTCATCCACTACTTTTCAAATTCCTATTTTCTTTTCTAATTGAGATATCAATCGAAAACTAGGTGGTTTCTTTCTAGTTTTCTTATGTTTAATACCTTCCTCTTGCATAGGTTGATTTTCATCAGTTTTATTTTGACTTTTACCTTTATTTATAGCTTTCTTTCAAGTTTTTCAACCACTTGCTTAACTTTTCCTTTATTTGGAGTTTTCTTATCTTGCTCTTGTTTTTTATTCTGTTGACTAGGCTCATATCTAGATGGCTCATTATTTGGTTCATTATATCCACTCTCCTTCCTAGCCCTAGTAGTATGTTTGGAATGACTTTCATTCTTGTCATCTCACTTTCTCTTTTTATCTATATTTATTTCGTGACCATAGATAGAGAACATGTCAACTGGTTCATTCCAATAGTCCTTGCACAAACATCAGAGCTTGTGGGATACAAAGACTTAACCGATAGTTTTCCTCTACTAGCAACATCATATACACGGTTCCAAAATTCACAATTTGAATCCTCACTATCAAGCCTACATGCATATGTGTTTTGACTTGTAGAGGCCTCAAAGAATCTCTTCATACCCCCTTTACCAAGGTTCCTTCCCAAAGGTCTTTTGGTCGCATAACCACAGATTTGTTGATCAATCTTAGTGACCTAGTTTCTATCTTTAGCTTCCTTGAATAGATTACAGATCGAGTATGGTTGATCAATCGCATCACACCATAGGCATCTTTGGGGCTGATTAAATGCTCTCCTATTCAGCATTTGAGTCCTAAGGCCTTCCTCTAGCTCTCTTGGCCTCTCTTGTTCTCTTGGTCTAGTTTCCTACATACTTTTCAAGGATGCCATCTCGGTTATTATTGTCTTAATATGTTTAGCCATTGAATCCACTTTAGTTTTCAATATGGCCATTTATGATTCATCTCTAGCAAGTCCTTGGAAAGTATGGTCAATTTAGTTTAACATGTCAGCATATTATATGGTGAGGGGTTTCCTGCCAATGCAGCCAACAACATTAAAACCCACACCAGCCCCTTTAGGGAGGCGAGTGAATCACACATATTTCATAATTTTATTAGGACAGAAGCTAGCCACATAACTAGCAAAGTGCCACATGCAATAAGCTTATATTTCTATAACTCCGATGCAATAAGCTTATCATATCATGTTCAGCACCATTATATGAGCAATTGCTTACACGAGAGGATACAAGTATGTATATCCTTCATAAAGCAGGCTGCCCGCATCTAGTACACGTTGTGCTTAGGAGCAAACCCTCACATGACCACACAGAATTGTGCATACCATATCCTTCGTGTAACAGGATGCTCGCATCTACTCTGTACTACCGGTGTGAGCAACTTTTCGCACACGAATACACAGAGCGCAACGCGCGAGAGAGAGAGAGAGAGAGAGAGAGAGAGAGAGAGAGAGAGAGAGAGAGAGAGAGAGAGAGAGAGAATTAGCTGTATGCGTGTTTGATTTTTTTCATTAACCATCTCTCCCTGTTCAGCACTTTGGATCTACAATATGGCAGCACTTGGACTTTATCAATCCAGTCGATGCTGTTAATGACGTGCCATCATAGGAGACAAACACGGACGCAAGTACATTTGTCTCGTGTGTGTGTGCGTGCGCTTCTGTGTGTGTGTCTGTGCGGCTGTGTGGGAGGGGGCGGGGATAGCATGAAGAGTCATTGAAGACCTTCCTTCGATGAGTATGTACGTATCGTTTTGATACTCCACCTCCATCAGTATACCTGACGAGTCAGGACATGCCTCGACGACGAACGTAAGTCATCTTGGTCAAACTCAGGCAGAGAGCACTCTCGGAAGTGGGAAGAGGACACGCACCCACGTAATGATGCGCATGTTCTCACTGTAGTCAATTTACTTTTACAATGATTCTGTCGCGTCCAGCAATCGTCCATCAACTGTTGATTTTCGGCGTTTTTCGCTGGAACATGAGCAATCATTTTACACAGTTGAAGCGCATCATCAGTGTACTGTAACAATAAGCTGCAAGAGACAACACTAGAAAAATAACTAAAAATGTTGCTGTGTACACAATAGGAGAGAGAGAGAGAGAGAGAGAGAGAGAGAGAGAGAGAGAGAGCAATGAAGCGTGTAAGATCGTCACCAGTAACGAGTACTAACTAGAAACGTCGCTGTGTACCCAATGTGTGTGTGTGTGTGTGAGAGAGAGAGAGAGAGAGAGAGCAATGAAGCGTGTACGATCATCATCACTACTAACGAGTACTAACTAGAAACGTTGCTCTGTACCCAATAGGAGAGAGAGAGATGTGACTTTTAAATGATCCTAACCTATCGTGATTCGTATGTCCACTCAAGTTAGAGTTGAAAGATGGACTAACTACACCTTATATAGTATTTGGTAGAAACATACATAAAGGTTCACAAAGTATGCTAATAGTGTGAAAATAATGAGTTCAATGGTCTGGAAACATTTTTACAAGTCACCAAATGCATGTACAAAAAAAAAATCATTATTAGAGAAATAGGAAAGACTATAAAAAGAAATATTATATGAAATTATCTATTGGACAAAGCAGTATTTAATGAAGAATCTTTAGTTACTTGGAGGTATAAGCAATATATGAGCTAGCTAGCTACAAAATAACTTCGTCTCTTTTTCTCACTCATACACGTATTAGAATGTTTGAGCCACATTTAACCTACTAGCAAAACCAAGGTACTTTGGGATCAAGAGCCCTAAGAGTTGGAACATGTACATAGGTTCCCCTAGTTCTTCAATGAACAAGCATTGTTCACATCCAATTAGGATGTTTGCCACCGTCTTCATGTTCCAAATAAACGCAATGCTTTACCGGTGGTAATTATGAAAGGTTTACGGTCTTCAAGGTCCACTTTATTTTCCACAAAATATAAAAAATACTTACTATGAGAGCTAATAAAATCTTGTTTCCAACAAGAAAAAATATTGGGTGGGTAATCTCTAAATGAAATCTAGTCAAAGGGTATAAATATAAGGCGTTTCTTCTAATATGTGCATGACAAGCTCAATCCATGTCACTTTTTAACATTTTTTTAAATGGTTATTTTTTGAAAATTACATGCATTAATCTTGTAAGTACTTTTTATAAGTCACTTTTCACCTCTTTTGCACAAAATCATCCGAAGAATATTAAAGTTCTTGCCCCTTCACATGTATTCCTAGAACAATTTTGCACTTCGAAACATGCCTGCAATCATTTTCGACTTCGTGCTTTGCAAAACAATCACCTAGCTTGTTCTTTCTGCACTTTTAGACTTTCTTTAAATGTTTCAACCATTTTCTTATTTATATCTGGAGTAATATATTTTTTCTAAGAAGCATTATACGTTATAGTGTAGATCTATAGAGCTAATGTTGGAACATACTTCAAGGATTATGAAGATGGTTGTACATTAGTGAAGCTCTAAGGAGGTATAGGTCCAAAGATCTACTTTATATTTTTCTATTTCAAGTAAGTTATGTATGGTAGATGTATTTTCTAAGACGTTTCCTACTTTGTAGTTTAGATCTATAAAGATGAATGTGTCCATACTTTTTATGAAGTTTTCTCCACATCAATGAATTATTTCATTGATCTACTTTAAATGTTCTTATATCACATATTTTCTCTTTTGTATTTAGTGTAGATCTTTATTGTAAACTAGTGTATCTCTACATTTTTGAAGGTTTTCATATATGCTGAATATCAAGCCTCAAGAAAAAATCCACATCCATGCATTTTGCAAGTGAACCAATAAAATAAGAGGATCTAAATCATGGAATCAATTTATGTGCTCCACCAACATCAGTTAACTTCAAATGTTTTAAATTACCCACCAAAAAGTGCACCTACATTGATTAATAAGTGATTACCTAGATTATAGAAAAACAAACTTCCATATAAGCACCATATTACCATTTATTCTTTTGTTCAATGAGTGCCCTCTTAGTTTATTGAAATAAAAAACTCCAACTAGTATCACCACTTCTTGCTTACCTCATTCATACATAATTTTGTTCCTCTCTATCTAGAGGTGTAGTTGAGGTTTCACAGTTCTACTTTTACTAGATTGTAGGCTAGTATTAGACTTTCCTAGAAACTCTTTTGTAAATAAGACTTGTGAATGATGTGCGTGCCACTCTCCTCCCATTCATTATATCTCCTTGCATTCAAAAAGAAATTCTTTGGAATAATCTAGTGCCAACATGTGGCCACAATGCAACGCTCATCCCCATTACCATTGAATACCTTAGGATATTCCTCGAGTTAGGGACCTTGGCTATGTTTGGACCTTATTCCACACACACATGGAATGGTCTCTGTATTCCAATGTCTAACACTGTCTGCCCGTTCCAAAGATCATTGCCCTCAATGATCAATGAGGGATAGTGCTTGTGAACTAGAGCTTCTGATTCCCAATTAGAATCTTTGAGCTATAATCCTCTGTAGGCTACTAGATACTCCAGGATGACATGGTTTCTCAATCATGTATGTCTCTCTAATGTATCCTATCTGGAGAATGATCTATGTTATCACTTTCCTACAAAGGAAAAATACCCTCTATTTGATTATCCTCCCTAGAAATATACTTTCTAAGTTTACTAACATGAAACATTTGATGGACTCTATAATATGGAGGAGTCTCTAATCTATATGCAACATCACTAAGCTTCTTAACTATCTCGGATGGTCCACAAACCTTGGTGAAAGCTTAGTATACTTCCCTCTAGATAGTGAAGTAGATATAGCTCCCATTTGAAGAACAAATCTATCTCCTTCCTCAAAGATTCTAAGAGATCTCTTCTTGTCAACATATTCTTTTGGCCTATCACCTACTTGCTGCATCTTTGATTTAGATTTATCGAAATTTTCTTTGGGCTTCATGAGGAACTCTAAAGCACTAGGAAATTTCTTTTGGATTCCTATGGTACTAGGAGCAATGGGTCTCATGCCATGATTTATCTCAAAAGGAGACATTCCGATCACTTTCTGAGGTCTATTATTATAAGCAAACTCTACTAGTGGCAAGTGACTATCCCAATATGTCTGTCTCTTAGACACATGTGCTCTTAGCATGTCCTTTAGAGTCTAGTTGTCCCTCTTGGTTTGACCATCTGTCTATGCACGGTCACCACTGTGCATTTTTTATGACACTTTGAGTTTGTCAAATAAAAAATTCTAGAAGTGTCTTATGAATTTGACATCCCTATCTAAAACTATGGATGTTGGTAAGCCATGCAATCTAATGACATGCTGGATACATACATCTGCTACCTATGGAGCTTCTATCACCTCACTCATGGGTATAAAGTGATCCATCTTGCTCAATCTATCTAACACTACTAGGATAGTATCCCGCTTCCTTTGGATCTACAGTAACCCCACTATGAAGTCCGTTGATACACTGTCCTCATTGTGCTTTGGGATCAATGAAGGATGTAAATGAATTGGTGTCCTAACCTTATTTGCTTTGTTGACATGGAACATAAAGAATTGTGGAACATGTGTGTGGACATCTCTGGCTAATCTAGGCCACCAATTTTTTTTTCTAACAAGTTGAATGGCCTTGTCAACATGAGGATGCCATGCGCAAGAAACATCATGGTTATCATGCATGACTTTTCTTCACAAATCTTGTGAAGCTCATATGCAAACCTTTCTTTTCTATTTTACTATTCCGTTCTCCATTGAGAAATTGGAATACATACTTAACACGTTTGATTTAATAGGGGAAGAACCAACTAGAACTATGTCATCTCCTATAATCGAGTCATTATTGATGGCTCCAATGATCTTTAATTAGTGTGGATCTTCCATCTTTTCTTCCTCTATATCTTGAAGTAATGATCTTTCTATAACTTTAAAGCTCATTTGATACATTATCTGTGATAATGCACCAACTACTGTATTCTCTATGCCTCTTCTATATAGGATTCCCATGTGAAATACTGCATGAGCTCAACCCGATGAACCAGTCTACCTCAAAGATATGGATGACTACAAAAGTACTTGTGTATGGTGATCTGTGTATACCTTAAAGTCCTTTAAGAGCGTGCACTACTGCATACAACTCCTATTCAAGCACTCACCAATTATGTTGTGCAGTACTCAATGTTTTCCTTTCAAAAGGTATTGGCCTACCATCTCTACTCTAGACTGCCCCTATGGCTATGACGTGAGCATCTCTCTCCAACTCAAATGATTTCAATGGATCTACCACTTAAAGTATTCGAGCCTCTAAAATAGCTTGCGTCAGAGTATCAAAACTTTCTTGCTGCTCTTGCTTCCATGCAAATGGTACTTTGCCTTGAAGCAAGTTCATCATAGGTGCTGATATCGACTAATAAGAGGAAATGAATTTTTGATAGAAATGAGAAAGTCCTAGGAATGACCGTAACCACCCCTCATCTTGAGGAGTAGGCCAAGATATAGTAATTGAGAACTTCTTCGGATCCATCTCAACCCCATTGGCCGATACCATGTGCCCTAAATACTCTATCTCTGAAAGAAACAACTGTTTGTTGTAGACCTTTGGAGTTGTTCTCTCCAATCATTTAGCATAAAGAATCAACAATACATCATATTTTTGTCAATCCTGGAAGTATAGATGAGACCACATCCCCTTCTAGATGATAAGATCCAAGAAATAAGAGAAAACTGGTTGGATTTCTGAGAATTAATGAAGATGAAGAGGAATTTCTAGGGTTTGGATTATCTTGAGCAATACTCCATCATTTTCAATAATCTTGGTGTCTAAAGCATGTTATTTTCTCAACAGAACATAATCATAAAGTCAAAACTCAAAAATGATACCTGTAACCTTCAGACGAGATAATCGCGATTCTGTGAAATCAAATGATTTTCATCTCCAGCACCATTCTTCATCAATTTGTCACTCAACACATCAGTAATCAACTCTCTTCATACACATTCATCAAAAATACACAATAGAAGCTTGCAAATCTCCATGGATACACATAGAATAGACTCAACAAATCAAAGAAATCACATAAAAGGAAGAAACACAATTTTCTACAGGAAACTCTCTCTTTACTTGGATAGCATGTAATACAAATAACCAACCCTCTCATAGTAGAGGAAATTGTCTTTTATACATTTTCAAGTGTCCCTTTTTACACTTGAATTTTGGCCCTTTCCTCTTCTGATCTAAAAATATGCTATCTAGGAGTTTCCAAAAATTCTAGAAAAAATACATATGATTCTACTCTCCATAAGGAAGACTCTTCCTTATTTTTACATCATTTGCATAAATATTTTTACAAGTTTTTGGCATTTCACAATTATTTTCCATCAAAAATACTTCAAAAAAATACTTCTTCTAACATTCTTCCCCTCCTAGACCTTTTGGCTCCTGACAAAAGACATTCTTACTGATAATTCATAAATGCTGCCTTCACTTCTTTTTTCTCTGATACCCTTGTGACAGTAGGTCATGGCTTTTTCGTTCTGTAACATTCAAGTTATTCACCATCTCAAATGGTGCTTTTCTCCATTGCACAACAGCCTCTGGTTTATCAATTACATCTTTTTTCAGGTACTCTATGTATGCAGCTTCATAAGCAGTGAGTCGAGATTTTATTACAACTGACAAATTTCCAAATATTTCTGATTCCCTTTCAAAAAACCCATAATCAAATGCATCTTCAAAAATCTAGAGATAATGGCTGCCCAAAAATATTATTCTGCTATAATAAGCCATCAAACATATCATGTCAGGTGTTTCACTGAGATCAAAGATTAAAGCATCAGTCGGTGAACTGAAACCATTGTAATTGAGAACTCTAGCATCTGTATCTGTAAAGGTCTCTATACATGCTAATATGAGTCTCATTACTCTGATTAGTAAAATACATGTTGGGTCATTAACATCTTTGTATGTGTCTATGACAGATTCAGCTGTGTCTACCATATACTTCTTTGTAGGCCATGTTCCTGCCTTTGGTCCTGCTATCTTTGGAAAATTCAACCATTTGGATGGAATCTGTCCTTCTTTCCTTCTTTCCCAAAAGACTATCCACTCCCTCCTCCTTGCTACTGGGTAGTATGTTGGATTGATCTTCAGCTAAATAGGTGCTTCCTTCCATATCTTTCTGCATTCCTTATTAGCATCCAACCACCTATTCCTCCATTTGGGATTAGCTTTTTCAAGTAACTCCTTTGTCACATTGATATCTTCTTCATATTCTAAATACTTGTTCGGAGGTAATCCTACCCTTGCCAACCGATAGTTTTTTATGCTTTCCATGATCATGCATAAGGGTATTCCTAAGCCATCTGCAGCCCAATGGTGTTGATCTGGATTTATTCCTTTATTTAAAGCAAAATTAACAATTTGTTCCTCATATTCATAATGCATTTTTCTAATGAATTCCATTCTGGATTCTCTATCTGTCAGAAGTTTATGAACAAATTCCTCTGAGTATTCTTCTTTTGATGCCTTGTTTTCCTGTTCACCACCATGTTGGGTTCTATCATCATCTCCTACTTCATATTCTCCTGTTCGTGTAGTCTCTACCTACTCTTCCTCCTTGGTTTGTGGTTTTTCCAATCTTTTCTGTAGTTCTTCTATTGTCAACATTAAACTTCTATTTTGAGAAGTCCACAACTCTCTTTCTCCTTTCCATTCATTTCTTTCCTTTTCCACACTCAACTGCCAATCACTCCTCTCTTTTTCAATATCCATATGTAACTTATTGTACCCCCTCATTGAGGTAGTAGCATGTATACTAGCTTGTTTTTCCAACTCCTTGGCTTCTTTCAGCTCTGTTTGCAATCTTATGATTTCCTTATGCAAATCTTCCTTCTCCTCTTGTGTCACCTGAGGAGTCTTGCTCTCTTCCTTCAACTGGCCTTCTTCCATTAATAATTTGTTTATTTCCTCATTTGCCTTGGCCATAATTTGATATGAATTCTGCAAGGTTCTGTATCTCCCTTCAATTTTTCTCAGCTCCATCTCCATTTTACTACTATGCTCTATCTGTTTTGCACACTTTTCTTCAAGACATTGGATTTTATTTTGTTGCCGTACCTCTAATTCCTCCAAAGAAATTATCCTATGTGTTAATTCCTCATTTTTCTCCTTTACAATCCTCAATTGTTCCACCAATTGTTCTTTTTCTTTCTTGTGCTCCTTAATGATACTACTGCCTTTTTCAAACTCAGATTCTGCTACCATACCTGATATAATCATGTTTCTACTTGCTGGTCTGAATTGCTCTAGGTTGCTCATAATGATCTTGCAAGCAGATCTTATATTTTTAGGTATCCTTTCCAACCCAACTTCTATTTCCATTTGTTTGACTTCTATCTACTTGTTTTCTTTACACTCATTCTCTTCTTCATCTTCTTCCTCAAACTCTATAACCTGAGTCTTTTGTTCTTCATGGCTCTTATCTGCTTCCATCTTTTCTTGGTCTGCAACATCTTCCTCATATTCCAATATCTGATCATCCTTATTCTCATGTCCTGATATATCTTTAATTATCTTTGTTCCTTCTGCCTTCTTGTTCTCCACTTCTTGTTGTTCTTCTTCAAAGATATGTCTTTCCTTTACTTGTACTTCCTCTTCCTGAATTATGGCTGAATCAGTTTCCTCAGTAATCTTTATCTGATCATCATTACTTATCTGCTCTTTCTGTCCTTCTTCTTGTTCATCTATATCCATGAGATCCAGGCCTTCCTCTTGTCTTTGATCTTCTGTAGTTGTGAATTCTTCACTATGATTCAAGTCATACAGGATGTCTTTTATGCTTTGGTTGATCTCTTTCTCTGTAATTCCCTCTTCTATTTCTTGAGCATTCTCTTTTTCCACTATTTCCTCTTTTGTTTCCTTGATTTGAGCTGTATCTTTTTGTTTATTGGCTAGACTGCATAACTGAACTCCCTTTTCTTCTTCTACTTTTCCTTCATCCAATTTGAAATTGATTTGTTGTGAAGGTTTTGTCCATATTGACTTTAATCCTGAATCCACTAACCAACAGCTGAATTCCTTCCTTACTTCACTCTCCTCTTCCATCATCACTGCTTTTCCTTTTAGTAATCTTCTCCCTTCTTTGGGACTAACCTGCTTTGTTGCTTCTTCTTGGACTTGCTTCCCCTGGGGCTTCTCTCTCAAATCTTCTGGTGTCTTATGTTTTTCAGTGGCCTGTGTTAACACATTAGGTGTACTAGGTACTGAGAAATTTAAAATTTTTAACAAAAAATTTTCAATATCACTTTCAGAGTCTGAAGAGAATTGTGAAGAGCCTGCTATTCTTGATTTTTCCAGTTTTGACTCTTCTACAGCAATAGATTCCTTTTGGTTCCTTTCTTTTACTATCACTTCTTCTGTTTCCATCAATGATACAGGTTCTGCTACTACTTTTCCTTTACTTTTCTTGGTTAACTTCTTCTTCTGTACAGGTTTCTTCTGAACCTTCTTCTTTACTACAACTGTAGTTCTTGTTTCAGGAGGTCCTTGTAGCTCTTTGAAATATGCTAATAGTTCCACTTCGTTTTTGACAAATACTTCCTCTGTCACAGCTGTCATCATCTGATCATGCAATTCTTCATAGTATTCTACTTCCTCTTGAATCCAATCTGTTGCTTTGCAAGAGTGGTCCTCCAACATCTTTTGATATTGGGCTTCATAAACTGCCCTTTTATTATTACCTTGAGTCAAGTAGGTATACAACTGCTCTTTGCTTGTCTGAGGTGGATGAGGGTCATTTGAAGATTGCACCTACTTCTGAGCAGCTTCATGCTCTTCCTTAGTTGATTCTACCTGCTCCAATTCAACTGTTCTTGGATCCAATCTCCTTTTCTTTACAGGAACAACTTCTTCTGAAATTCCTTTTCTTTTCCTTTCTGCTCCCCTCATGCTTGATTGGCCTTCTGATTCTCTTACAGATATCTTCCTTGAAGGACTTTTGATTCCTGCCATCAAATTTCTGAAATATTGGGCTGTTGGAGTCAATTGTAATTGATCCTCCATCCCTAGAACATGATACATAATCCTCGTTAAGAATTGAGCTCTATTCATATACTTCTTTTGCTCCCAGTGTTTAGCTGCTTCCTTCAATTGCTCATGTATATATGGTGTTACATCCATCACTCCAAAGGGCTTAGTTCTTTCCTTATTGTTGAACATAATCAGTGTTACTAGTTTGTGTTGCATGGTGTATCTTGGCAGTTTTGGGAAACAGAAATATTGCAAAAACATTCTGATGGCATATTCCTCAATTTCTCTTCCTTTGAAATCAAGAAATTTAGAATATCCTGTATATGTTTCTTTATTCTTCTTAACAAAGCTGTTATCCGACTTAGTTCCCATTGGATAAAACTGAAGGGCTTCCCTGATATGCTCTGCTTTTATAGTGATATTCACCTCCTGGTTTTCTTTGTCCTTGACTTTACACCGGAAATATGCCTCATTGCCCTTCCCAACTTCGAACAAGTTGTTCATTACCTGTGCCACTCTTTCAAAGTCTATGAAAAATATAGGTTCATCCAGCAACTTGTGTAATCCCACTGCTTTCCACCTTTTGTAGTTGACTGCACTTTTCTGGAATTTGTAAAACTCCTGACACAACATAGTGTACTTGTAACCTCCAACTCCCACTGTAAATATGTGCTGGCCAATAATACCTAGAGTTTCCTTGAGTTCCTTGACTATCTTTTCTGCTTGTGGAATCTCCTGCTCCTCATCAGATTCTAATTCTACTATCTCCATTGTTGCTTCATTGTCTAAGAACCAATGTCCTCTAGACAGAGCGACTAAGTCTGTTTTGAACTCATGGATTGGTAGTTCCTTTGAATTCACCATTCTGGAGAAAATGTAATATAATACAAAAAAGAAAAAACTCCGCCCACATGAGTCACAGGAAATCAAGAATGATATTTGTTTTGAGATGAAATGAAAGAAAAATGAAAACAAAATCTCAATTAAATCCTGACTTCCTCACAAAACTCAACTAAGTGACCATTACTTGTGTGGCAAGATGTCTAGTGCCCTCTTTCCTTTTGACAGCTTCTTATAAAGAAAGGAAAGATTTGAAAACTATAAATAGTTGAAAGAAATTGAGTTAAATTAAAAAAATAAAATATATAAGAAAATAAAAATAATAAGAAAAATAGAAACTTGCTACACTTCTACCTATATCTTGCTTTGTGCTCTATAACTTATAAAAGAAGAAATGAATAGTTTTTTCTCTTTTTTCTTTTCTTTCTCTTTTTCTCTCTTTTTTTTAATAATTTCTCTCTATTTTTTTTTAATATTTCTCTTTTTTCTTTTCTTTCTCTTTTTCTCTTTTTTTTAATAATTTCTCTCTCTCTCTCTCTCTCTCTCTTTTTAATATTTCCTTTCAACTTCCTTTCTTCCCCTCCTATTTCTTTTCTCAGAAAAAGGATAAGGTAGAGCAATTTGTCAATTTTTTTCAAAAAATGTCAAAACTTCTTCTATGTGACACTCTGATTTTCTTATCCAAGATCCTAACTGCATCTCAGATACTCATGTCCTTTTCCATTGAATCAGTTCTGATTTTTTTACCCAATAATATTTAATCTTTGCTGACCCTATTCTGGGAATACACCCGTCTTTATTTGATGAGCTGTGGTTGAAATTCTTTGGCTTCCATATCCATTTTGTTCTGGGAATTTGTTTTGATGAGCAGGCCTTGTGTGTACTTTGTTTCCACATCCTTTTTGTTTTGATGTCGTGATACTTCTGATTATACCCTGATTGCCACCTTGCTTCTATCTCTTCACCCTCTTTTGCTTCTTCAATTTGTTGCTGGTTTTGATTAAATGAAGCTTGATCCTTTAGTAATTGTATTGATAATGTCTGTGTGTCTTTTAATGAGAAAGTAAATCCTTCCACCTCTGAATTATGAAGCTCCTGTTGATCTTCCTGTTTCTCAGTACTCTAGAAGAATATTAAAAACCTTTTGTCATTTACTGTTAATTTGAGCTTCATTTTTTCAAAATCCAGTATTACTCTACCTTGCCTTAACCATGGTTGTCCCAAAATCAATTTTTCAGTCATCAAGTGATCTGGCCATTCTTCACAATCTATTTTCATATATTCTGTATTGAACTTAACTTTAAGAGAAGGTGAAGACATGCTTTGTATCATTTGTCCTCCCAAAGTTTTGATAATGGTTTTGCTTTTAGTCCTTTTTAGGTTAAATTTATTCAAGAAAGCTGAACTAATCAAACTCACTTGTGCACCTGAATCTATTAAAACCCTGATTTTTTCATTCTGACAATCCATAGTTATCACAGGCAAATGTTCTTTTTGTTTTAAAGGTGTTTCACACAGAAGGACTTCTTTAAGGTTTTTAGTTTTTCTTATCCTTTCCTTTGCCTCCTGTTGAGCCTCTTTTCTAATGTTTTCCTCTTCTTTTTTCCTATTTTGAGTTTGGTGTAATCTTCTCCATTCAGAAGCAATTAATGGAAAGTCATATCTTTTAACTCTGCATCCACTTATGAAGTTTGGCATGATTTCTCCATCTATGTTAGCTAGTTGGATAGATCCACTATTACTGATCTGATGTATAATATAAGGCCCATGTCCTTTTTTCTGAAATTTCTTCTGATGTTCCTTTATTGTATATGCCAGAACTAGATCTCCTTCTTGTATATCTTTTTCTTTAATATGAACATCATGATAAGCTTTTTGTCTTTTCTTGTCTACATAGATGCTCATGATTGCTTGGAGTCTAGAAGCTCCCAGTTTTTCCAATTCTATTACTCTCTCAGACAATTCATGTCCGGTCCAATTGTATTGACTACCCACTTTCAGTGTTGGAATAAGGAATTCTAAGGGCAGAACTGCATTTTGTCCATATACCAGATTGAATGGTGTGGTTCCTGATGCAGTTTTGTATGCCACTCTATAGGCCCATAGGACATGATTAAGTTGTAAATCCCAATCATTCCTATTTGTGTTTACTAATTTTGACAATACAGTACAAAGTACTTTATTAGTACTTTCTACTAACCCATTGGCTTGTGGGTGATATGGGGCTGACTTTCTAGGACTAATCATGAAATATTCAGTTATGTTTTCTATGATTTGGTTCAAAAAATGAGTCCCCCTATCACTTACCAATTCAATTGGAAGTCCAAATCTGGTGATGATATTTTCATAGAGAAATCTAGCAGTAGTATGAGCATCATTTCTTTTTGTAGCTTTGGCCTCAGCCCATTTTGTCAGGTAATCTATAGCTACTAGTATGTATTCAGCATGGGATTGTCTTGCTGGAGGATGTATGGGTCCAATGAAATCCAACCCCCATTTACTAAATGCTCTGGCTGAAATTAATGGAACTAATGGCATATTGTCTCTTTTATTTGGTTGACTCACCCTCTGACAAATGTCACATCTTTTCACATATGTTCTCGCATCAGGAAATAGGGTTGGCCACCAAAAGCCAGAATATAATATGAGTTTAGCAGTTCTGTCACTTGAAAAATGTCCTCTTGCCACTCCAGAATGTGCCATTTCCAACATTTCTAGATATCTATCTTCAAGAACACAAATTCTTAAATATCCATGCATCCCTCTCTTATACAATTGTCCTCCTATCAATTGATATTCTTCAGAGATCATTTGTAGATTTTTTGAGTCTGCACTAGCTCTTACTTGTTTTCCTTTCTTCTTCCTTTTCAATTCCTCAATGATGTTCTCAGTCCATTCTGGATTTTTCTGAAACCAATATAGAGTTATAAGTTTTGAGTTTTGCAAGTGTGTTGTTTCCAAATGTTATGCAAGGTCCCATGGTTAGCAAAGGTATTAAGGGCATGGCCCACTCAGGAACACTTTCTACTTTGAATAGATATGTATCTGCCAGGTCATCATCTAAAGATGAACTTGGTTCTTTAGCCTGGATTCTAGACAAATGATCTTCTCTCAAATGTGTTTTTCCTTGTCTTACCGCCACTTCAAACTCAAACTCCATCACTGGAAAATCTAATTTGCTCCCTTCTATTGGTTGTGCTAACACACATCCCAAAGCATAATTTGAAGTATCCACATGGACATGAAAAATTTTATCCCACTGGGGTGTTTTCAAAATTGGTGCTGTTACCAAACAAGTTTTTATAGTCTCAAAAGCTTGGTCACACTCTTGGTCCACTCAAATTTTGTGATTAAGGCATACAAAGGTTTTGCAATGTCAGCAAACTTGTGTACAAATTTTCTATAGTATCCGCAATGTCCCATGAAAGTTTGAAGTTCCTTTACATTTGTTGGTCTTGGAAGTTCTACTATGGCCTTTTATTTTTTCTCATCAGTTGAAATTCCATTTTTGGAGATTATGTGACCTAGCATTCTTCCTTGTCTTACAAAGAATACACACTTTTCTGGATTTAAACATACTCTGTATGTTCTGCATTTCCTAAATATGTTTTCTAAATCTTTCAAATGATCCTGTCTTTTTAATGAAAAAGTACACAGATCATCTACATAAATTTCCATTACACTCCTGAGGAATTCTTTGAAGATATGACACATCAATCTTTGAAAAGTTGCTGGGGCATTAGTTAACCCAAAGGGCATAATCCTAAAAGCATAAATTCCCCATTCTGTGGAAAAGGCAGTTCTATGTTGGTCCTCTAATGCTATGGCTACCTGATTGTATCCTGAAAAACCATCCAAAAAACTATACACCTCCTTCCCTGCAACTCTTTCTAGAAGATGGTCTGTTATAGGCAATGGATAGCTATCCCTTATAGTTGCTGCATTCACATTTTTCAAGTTAATTCATACCCTAAGTTTCCCATTCTTTTTTGGTACTACAACTATAGGAGATATCCATTCTGTATACTCAATCTCATAGATGAAATTGGCAGCCAGTAGCTTGTCAATTTCTTCCTTTATTTTAGCAGAGTATTTATCATTGAATGTGTAATGTCTTTGTTTGCTTGGCTTTGCATCAGGTGTAATAGGAATCTTATGCTCACAGATTTTAGGATCAATTCCTTTCAAATCCTTATAACTATAAGCAAACACATCCCTATAATTTTTGGCCAAATTTCTTAATGCCTCCTCTTCTTGATTTGTCATGTCATCAGCTATCACAATATGTCTTTCTTCCCCCTCTTCCTGAGTGATCATAACGTTCTTAGTTTGTTCCTCATTATCATATGCATCTCCTTTTCTCTTTTCTCTCTTTGGTTTCATTTTTAGAAGTAGTCTTTCTTCTACTTCATAAGTCTTGAAATTTGATGGTACATCAAACTGTTGATCTTTGTTTGTCATTTTCTCATTTTTTTCATCCTCTTGGTCTTTTTCAATTTCCTTGTGTTTGTTTTTCTTATATTTGCCTGAGATTTTATCTTTTATTGCATCTTCAGCTTTTACTTCTTCCAGATATTGTGTTTTCCCTTTTTTCAATATCATTTCTTTTTCCTGGTCCTCTTTTGTTTTTGATACCCTTATCATTTGTATTCCAATGTGAAAAACATCATACCCTTCTTCATTTTGAAATTCCACTCCTACATACTCATCTTTGGCTAGATCCATGGTAGCCAAAATTTGGTTCCAACCATAAGGCTCAAGTTCTTCATCTTTGAATTTTTGGGGTATATAGCTCTCATCTTGTAATTTTCTCCCTTCTACACAATCTTCTCTTCTTAATCTTCTTTTTCCATTTATAAGGTTTCTTATCACATTGCACTTCCATATTGATGATTCAGTTTCATTCTGATCTTCCAACTCTGATTCTTCACTTAATTCTTGATTTTGATGTATTTTGAACCATTCTTGAGGGGATATGTCACAATAATGACCATTTCTTAGATTCACTCTGGTTATCCTTCCTTTGCTCTGAAGGTATAGACAATCATTACCCCAATCTTGCACTATTTGCATTTGTCTCATAAATGGTCTTCCTAGGATAATTTCATATGACGTGGATTGTGGAAATTCAACTATGGCAAAAGTGTGCTCTATTTCTATTCCACATATGTCCACAATCACCTTTTCCCATATTCCTATTGGTTTTTCTATGTGTCCATCTGCAAGTTGCAATCTCATTTTAGTGAGTATTAATTCATTTTTTCCCCATTTTTCCCAAGTTTGTTTAGTCATGATAGCCACACCTGATCCGCTATCCAATATAGCTTTGGCATAATTTTTACCAAATTGTAGTTTTAGGGTTGATTTTCCCTCTTCTCCCTTACAATATCCTCCTATCTTATCAATAGGAATGTACCATAATTCCTCCAATTCTTGTGGCTGTGAATCAAGATTTTCTGGTATTGCTTCCCATTTTTCCATTTTATATTGTAAGTGAGGATTCTGTTTTACCAATTCCTCCAATGTGGTGTGGTATAAGATTGTACATTGTTTATCTATATTTACCTGGAATGTAATTTGTGGGTTATCTTCTTGATTAATTGTTTCTCTTATTCTTGTTGCCTTTGACTACCCAACTATTGTTTGAGAATTGTCTAATTCCCCTAGTTTGAGTTGTGCTTCTTGTATGATTTGTTTGCATTTTTCCATCCTTTCATGTTCTATATCTGGCATAGGATAAGCCATTACATGGTCTGTAGGATTTGGTCCCTCTTGAATTCTTCCCTTGTATGCTTTTATCAAGGTGTCTAGACTCTGTGAATTTCCTATCTCTAACTGGGTTTGTGTCTTTTGAGGAGGACTACTATTTGACTGTTCCATATTCTCTTCTTCCAAACTTTTACCCATTCTTTTTTTCCTTTCCCATTTCCCTTTTTGTCTGTTTTTCTTCACCTTTGAAACTGAACCTTTATTTTGTTCTTTAGTTGTTTCTTGTTGTTTAGCTTGTGCCCTTGTTATACCATTTACATTTACTTGGTCACTGTCACTCACTTCTTCTTGCTCCATGATGTTCACTGTTTTCAATGGTATATTATTAGATGTGTTTTTGAGGATTTTTGAAAAATCCTTTATTAAATGATCCCTGCCACAATCCTTGCAATAAGCTCCTTCTATTCTTAATGTAGGAGGTTGTGGATAGTCTCTAATGAAATGTTCTCCCCCACATCTATAAAAAGTTATATTTTGGCTTCCTTTGAACTGAGGTTTTTGATTGGACATATAATGATTGGTTATATACATGAATGTGGCTATACCCATCTCAATTCTCCCATTTCCCAAATCTAGGGCTTGTAGTTCCGGTTCTCTCAACTCATATCCTTCCCACTCTTCCTGATATCCTTCATTCCATTGATAATCTTCCTTGTAAGGTGATCTTATTCTTAAGTTTCCCTCCTCTATTGGTGTGTATTTAACTGGTACCACATTTGTTGGTAGTGGAGGTTGTTGCCCAAGTACAGGTCTTGGTTGCTCAATATATCCAGATTCTCTTTGGCTCGTATAATCTCTCTCCTTAATGGGTTGTTTATTGTAGAAGCATTCTTCTCTGGTATGATTTGTCCATTTTCTCTCTAGTGTACAGTATTTGAGTGTTTTCTTATCTTGCAAATGTGGTGGTTTTTGATATGGACATTGTTGTACCAAATGATTTTCTCCACAATTATAGCATTTTTTATTTGTAGTTATCTTGGTGTTTATCAAATTGGTTTTGGTGCTTACTTCTAGGGCTTTAGCAATGGCTTGTGCCAATTCTTCTCCTGGTGGAATTTTATCTTCATTTGTTCTAGGTTGATCAAATGCTAGTAGGTCTTGTCCTCTATTATCTTCCAAATCTATTGCCTCTTTCACACATGCTCCTAGGTCAGGGCATCTCCTATAATACACCAGGGTTCTTTTTGGGCACTTCTTAATCCTTCTATGAATAGGGATACTTGTCTTGCCATGGAAGGTACTTCTTCTCTCGGACATCTGTCAACGTACTGCTTGAATCTCCTAGCTACCTCTCTGACATTTTCATCTTTTTGTTGTATAAAGCTATGTATCAATGTAGCTGTGCTATGTTTTATTCCAGTTTTTGAGAATTCCCCAATAAAGGCTTCTAGGAAGGATTCAATATCTAGATACATTTCCTTTCTCAAAGGAATGAACCAAGATAATGCAGGTCCTGTTAGGGTTAGACCAAATGCCTCAAATTGTACTTTGTAATCCTCAACCTCTTCTGCTCTAATTAGTTGTCTGAATTCCGCAGCATGAGCATGAGGATCAGAATATCCTTCATATTGATTCTTCATGCATTTGGCTACTTGATAGGGTCTAAGCATTCTGCCCTGATTTTGCCAATGATGTCTCCTTCTCAAAGGAAAATCATTAAATCCTTCTGGCTCCTTTTCAAAAGGATTTGGGGAAGTATGTGTTCTCCTACCTTGTTGTTGTTCACCATTGTTGTGAATTTCATGTGGTCTTGGCAAGTCTGATTGCCCTAGGTTCTGTTCCCAAGGTCTCTTGTCTGCACATTGCCCTAGGTCATTAGAATTTTCTGGGTCTTGTGCGAAGCTGTATACACATCCGTGCCTATCCTCGTATTTACCATCCTTAAATTGTGCTACTGGTGTTATGTTTAGGGGAACTACTAAGTTTCTCAATCTAATGAGAAACTTATGCATTCCATCCTGATATATATAGGTTCCAAACCTATTTGTATACATGTATTTGAGGATATTTCTATAGTCCCCAGTTTCAGAGGATTCATTTGTTTCATTTAAATTTTCCATGTTGATTTCTTGCCCTAAATCTCTTTCTTGTAATTCCCCTACCACTGGCTCTATTTCCTTCCTTCCGAGTTCTTGCTTGGAATGTGAGTATAATTTATTACCAGACCTAAGGATCATTCAATTAATTTCACGTTTTTCCACATAAAACTCAAAAAATTCAGAACATTGCGATTCTGTGTTTTTGGCTATTTTGTGTTTTTTTGTGCTTTGATCATCATGTAAGTTTAAAGAAATACAAAAAAATGTATTGAGAACTCCTTACCTTGCTTGCTTGATCTAGAAATCTCCAAAACTTTATAGTTGCAGACGACCGTGATCCTGTTCTTGCTCTCACTCCCTCTCTTCCTCACTCAAATGAGTTTTTTCTGAGATTTCTAGGGTTTTATAGTGTTCACACAATTGTGATCCTGTGTTATTTCCTCAAAATTTTCACTTTTTACTTATCCAATTTTATTCTTCAACAATTTTATGGTTTTAATCCTCAATTCCTAATTTTTCATTATTAATCACTCCCATTATCCCACTCGTGAAAATCGTGATTCTGTACTTCTTTTCCACTTTTCCCTCTTGATACTTAATCCTTACTGATTTTTGGAATATCCTTACTGATTTTTGGAATTTGACTTCCTTTACTTACTCAACTTAATGAAATCTCTTACAATTACCTATCTCAAAACCCAAATATGCTCAAAATTCCAAAAAACAATTCTCTTACAGAAAATCGCGATTTTGTGCAGAGAATCGTATTTTTCCTGTACTTCCTGTTTTTTGTGATTTTGGGTCTTCTTTCTTCTTACAACTTTTTCAAATTCTTTCCACTCCAAATCAGCTGTCACCTGCAATTTTTACATCATTCACAAAGAATTAATCCAGAAAATCGCGCTCCTGTGAAGAGAATCGTATTTTTTTTATTTTCTAATTTTTAGCTTTCCTTCCACTTGACCTCCTTTACTCTTAACAACAACACTTAAGTCCAACTTTCTAAGGAAAAAAGAAATTTTTTTAAGTGTTTTAATGAATTTTATGAATTTTTTTTAGTATTTTTCCCTAAATCAAGGTAAACACTTCACTTAGGGTTTCTTGTTTAGTGATCTATTGATCCTGTGTTTCTTGATTGGTTACACTCCTTTATGCTTTGCTATCAAAACAGTTCATGAGCGAAACTTCCCAAAGAAAAAGTGCTAAGAAGTGCAAATGTCAATTTTTTGTAAAGATAAACTCAAAACATTTTTCTTTTCAAGATACAAATAGACTTTTTATCAAGATTATTGCTTTTACTTGGTTAACAAATGGATCTTATCTACTTGCATCTAGCTACTTTACTTGACTTCCCTTAAAGCAATCATGTCATCTTCCCAAGATCAACAATTTTGCTTGGTACTTAGTCAAAAAGCACTCTACAAATGCAAGAATAGACACATTTTACCTTATCTTCAGCTTTCTTGATTCAACTTTTCACACACCTGCACTTTACTTCAAAAAAATGATATGACCAACTATCAATTTGCAATAATTTCCACACTTCTTATTCTCAAAAGATTATCTATTGCTTTATTTTCCCAGAATTCAAACAAAGAAATCTACCTTTTCATGTTTCCATCTCTTTGATTAAAGAGTATTAACTTTTCAATGTGTTCAATACTATCAACATTAGAAGATCCAGCAAGGTCCAACTTCAATGAAGCTTTTGCTTTAGTCCCCCGCAACGGCGCCAAAAAATGTTTGTTGTAGACCTTTGGAGTTGTCCTCTCCAATCATTTAGCATAAAGAATCAACAATACATCATATTTTTGTCGATCTTGGAAGTATACATGAGACCACATCCCCTTCTAGATGATAGGATCCAAGAAATAAGAGAAAACTGGTTAGATTTCTGAGAATTAATGAAGATGAAGAGGAATTTATAGGGTTTGGATTATCTTGAGCAATACTCCATCATTTTCAATAATCTTGGTGTCTAAAGCATGTTATTTTCTCAGCAGAACATAATCATAAAGTCAAAACTCAAAAATGATACCTGTAACCTTCAGACGAGACAATTGCGATTCTGAGAAATCAGATGATTTTCATCTCCAGCACCATTCTTCATCAATTTCTCACTCAATACATCAGTAATCAACTCTCTTCATACACATTCATCAGAAATACACAATAGAAGCTTGCAAATCTCCACGGATACACATAGAATAGACTCAACAAATCAAAGAAATCACATAAAAGGAAGAAACACGATTTTCTGCAGGAAACTCTCTCTTTACTTGGATAGCATGTAATACAAATAACCAACCCTCTCATAGTAGAGGAAATTGTCTTTTAATTTTGGTCCTTTCCTCTTCTGATCTAAAAATATGCTATCTATGAGTTTCCAAAAATTCTAGAAAAAATACATATGATTCTACTCTCCATAAGGAAGACTCTTCCTTATTTTTACATCATTTGCATAAATATTTTTACAAGTTTTTGGCATTTCACAATTATTTTCCATCAAAAATACTTCAAAAAAATACTTCTTCTAACAACAACTCATTCTTATCTAGATTTACAAACAACTAATTTACTTTTAACTTATTTAATACTAATCTTGAACGACTTTCATGCTCATATATAGACCTACTATACACTAATAAGTCATAAAAAAAAAATCCACAACAAACTTTCCAATTAATGTTTGTAAAATATCATTCACTATCATTATGAAACTAGCATGTGCATTAGTCAAACCAAATGACATAGCTAAATATTCATAAGGCCTAAAATGGTTCTTGAAAGATGTTTGTATAAATCTTGTTCCTTTACTCTAATCTGGTGGAAGCCACTTTTCAATTTTATGTTAATATATACAATGGGACCACCTAGATCATCTAGGAGATCATCTATCTTGGGCATGGGATATTTGTGCTTGATGATTATCTTATTGAGTGCTTTGTATTCCACACACATCCTATAAGATCCATCTTTCTTCGTCACTAGAAAAACTAGTGCTCCAAAGGGAACATAGCTATGTCTAATTAGCCCTTTCTACAAATACTTGTCCATGACCTTGCAAACTTCATTCTTCTCCTGCAAGCTGATTCAAAATGGCGATCGAGTGTCCAACCTGGCTCCTCATAACAATTTTATTCTAAGCTCAATGTTCCTCCAAGGAGGTAAACATGAAGGTAATTATTCTAAAGACAACGCTTAGAATCATGCTCTAACTTTATTTGAAAGTACTTGAGCATTCCAACTAGAGTTTCCTTGACTACAAGAATCCATCACTACACATGATGGATACACGAAATAAAGAAAATGAATATACTTACATTTGATCTTGAGCAACTTGGTTGTAGCCATCAATCATTTCTCTTGGAGATCTGGCTCTGAAAGGATCAATAATTGCCTATCCTCATGCTCAAACTAATAAACATGTGAAGCAAAATTTATGAATGTTTGTTTCCTAGCATGCCATGTTTTACTTAGGACTACATCAAAACAAGCGAGTCGTGCTATCTCATAATCCAATATGTCCTCATTGGACTAGATCTAGATGGGTAGACCTACTACTTGTGGGTCCAATGTCTTAGTTCCCTTCTCATCAGCTAAATCCATTGTGTAGGCATACTCTCACTGCACATCGTCTAAGTGGAACCTTCCAATAAGTCAGGAACTAATGACATTATGCATAGACCCACTGCCAAAGAGGACCTTGACACACTATCCTTCCTCAACTTCTCTCATAAAAATGAGTTTTGTATCCAAGCATCCGTATCCTTTCTCTGCCACTAGTAAGAGCACAACATTTAGCACATAAATAACCTTCTTCGTGACCATCATGGCCACTATAGGGGATGATATATGAGATGGGAATTAATGCAATCCTTATCTACATCACCATGCCTATATAGGATTTATGACTATGGTCATTGCTTTCTTTTTCTTCTTAGGATAGTCCCTAAAGTGATGTTGTCCTAAGCATAGATAGCATAATCCTTCCTTCATTGCCTTCTCTTTTTGGTGTGCGGTAAGGATGTACTTGCTGTAAGCCCTCTCAGCTAGAGCAAACACCTTTGTCTTTTCTCTTGAAACTATCTTGATCATGTGCACCTGCTTAGTGTCTTTTTGAGGCTATGCTCTTGTCAAGATAGGAGTGGAAGTGGAAAAGGGATGACTCATCTTAGTCCATGAGGATCTCTGGCCCTAGGAGCCTATGCCTTTGTGGTCCTCCTCATAGACTAGAGTCATCTCTATGGCCTGTGCCAAAGAGGGATAACTCTCCTTTACAACTAGAGGTTGGATAGTTTCTCTAAGTCCCAAGAAAAACTTGTGAACTTGAAAAAACTCTAGGATACATTCGGTACTTTAATAAGTACCTCCGTACACTTATCCTTATAATCATAAATAGTTTGGTTTCTATGACTAATGAAAAACCAAGTGTCTAGTGCTCTAGACGTCTCATTAGGTGGTACAAAATTATTATGGAGCTATATACACTCGTGACTGGAGCTATGAAAACTATCATGTACTCATCATCACAACTCAATTTCAGCATTGTAAGTCGCTTCTTACTCAACTAAGTGTATGAGTCTCCAATGAGAACAAAATTACCACTAGTGGACACAGAAGTATCGCAACAACCAAACCAAACAGTATCAATAAAAGCATGAAAGAATGCATGAATATCTCTTCCATAAAAGAGACCTAAACTCAAAGTGCCTTTGAGATATCTAAACACACGTTTCACTGATTAGTGCTAAGACTACGCATGAATTGAATCAACTAGGAAACTGCATACTGTATATCTAGCCTTGTGTTGCATGCATATATAAGACATCCCACAACTTGCTCAAAATGATGTGTCCAATGCATCACTAGAATCCTCAACTATGAACATTAATCCTATCTCAATTGGTGTGAAAACCCGCTTGCAATCCTCAAAGCCAAAATGTTGAGGTAGTTTTTCAACATACTTTGCTTGATTCATAACAATTCCCCCCTCATGAGATACAAACTAGATGCCAAGATAGTAGCTCAAAAGACCAAGGTAAGTGACATCAAAATTATGTTACAAATCAGCCATAAGGATGTCAACGTTTGCATCACATGACCTATTCAAGAGTATGTTCATGGACATAAAGAACAATCACTATAAGATCAGCCCCATCTTTTCGTACATAGAGTGTGCTTTCAATTGGATTTACATGTGGAGCCAAAAGCAATCAAGTGCTTATAAATTTTCTCATACCATGCCATTGGAGCTTGCTTGAGACCATACAAGGCTTTATGGAAGCAACAAACCAAATGCTCTTGCCCTTTGATTGCAAATCTAGGAGGTTGCTTCACATAAATGTCTTCTTGCAAATCACCATTCAAGAAAGCTATTTTTATGTCCAACTAATTTACCTTCAAGCCTTGATGGGCATCCAATGCAGCCACAGTACAAATGGTAGTCAATGCCATATTGTTGCACATATCCTTTGGCAAACAATCTAGCTTTGTATCGATCAATGCTACCATCTAACTTTCTCTTAATCTTGTAAAGCCACTTTGTACGAATGGCTTTTTTTCCTTTTGGAAATTCACATAACTCCCAAGTACCATTCCTATGTATGGAATCCATTCTTGATTGCATAGTGCTCATGTTGATATATTTAGGTAGTGATGTGTGTGAACACTCTAGGACTGCTAAGGCACTTTTTTACCTCTTCAGGAGGTTTTTTTCCCTGGCTTGTATATACGCCTATTGCCCTAATGGGCTATTGATCTTTGTACATTCTAGTGGTAATACATTCAATATTGTGTGTTGTGCTCCGAGCTTCTTCTTCTTCCTTGTGTTGTTTATGTGCTTCTGCAGATGTCTAACTCCAACAATTGGTATCAGAGCAGGTTGTCGATTCATCTAGGGCATCCTCCACACTCCTCCGCTCAGAGTCTTGGAATCCCGCAAAATTTGCTGAGCATACTCCGGGTGTTTCAGAGATCTGAGCTTGTTTCAGCCTCCGAACGCACTATCCTAGCGCTTGTATAGTTTGTTTCGACTTTTTGTGCCAAAGATAGAAACTAATTTTGGCTTGCCAGTATAAGCGTCTCAAAGTCTACGACAGGTCCAACAGAACTCGTTTGGGTAGTTTTCTTCAACTTTTTCAGATACAATCATTTTTCTGCATCAAGGTTTTTAGTAAGTGGCCATGGGTGAAAGTAGTGATGTATTTTGTAAGTTGGCTCTTAAGGATAAGTTGGATGGTACCAATTATCCATTGTGGGCTTATATGATGCGTCATGTATTGGTCACAAAAGGAATGTGGAATATTGTGCATGGTGTTGAAAAATTTCCTATTACACTTGCGAACACACGTACCGCAAATAGAGGTAGTGAAGTTGATGTAGATGGTATTGAAGATAGTGATATTCTGTAGATTCCTATTCGTGCTACTATTTTTGTTGCACCTATTGTAGAAAAAATTTGTTGGGATGGCAGATATGCTTAGGCACATGCATTGATAGCTTTGTTTGTCAAACGTGCCATTATTCCTCACATTCGCTCTTGTAGAATAGCTAAGGATTCTTAGGAGGCACTTACCACATTGTACTAGGCGAGGAATAAGGCTCATGGTGCTTACCTCCAAAAATAGTTGGAGAGTGAGCACATGAATGAAGGTGATTCTATGGATAGTTTTCTGACAAAGATCAAGGATTTGAAGGAACAATTGATTTCTACTGATGAAGTCCTTCCTAACAGTTCACTTGTGCAAAATATTCTGAATGGTCTTCCCGACTCATATCAAAGTTTTGCTTCTACTCTTTTTTTGATGATGAAAGGCAATCCAAATGCCTTAAAATTTGAAGAATTAGTTTTAGTTTTGTTCCAGGAAGATCAGTCTAGTCAAAATAGGTCTCTTATGCGTGTTGCAGATCAAGCTTTCATGACTAGTCAAAAGGGCAAAGGAAAATGGATCTCTTCTAGTAGTAAGCAAAAATTTGCTAATTGTCCACATTCGAAGAAGGAATTCAAAGATGAGAAGAAATCACAGAAGCAGAAAATGTTTTATAAATACTGTAAAGCAAATGATCAGTTCATTAGGAGCCATCCAAAATTGGCTACTAAAGGGGCAAGAGAAGAAAGAGGCCGGAATGGTTGTGTAGAGGCCTCTACACCAAAAACAGCGTCTACTAATCGTGTGCAGGATAAAGAATGAGTGTTTACTACTAATTGTAGTTTGGACTCATCTTCTCATGAGAAGTGCATGTCTGCAGTAGGCTGAGATGTTTGGTACTTTGATAGTGGGGCGACCAAAAATATTACCTCACAGCGTAGTTTCTTCTCTTCACTCGCACTTGCCCCTACAGAGAATACTGTCACATGTGCCAATAACTCCTCTTATCCTATCATGGGAGTTCGTCTGACTACCATTGATGGTAGTTCTTTCACTTTTTTAGATGCTTTATTTGTGCCACGGATCAAGAAGAATATGTTATCAATTTGAGCTTTAGCCAAGATTGGCTTGGTTGTGAAATTTGTTGATGACAAGTCTACAGTTCATGATCTGTCAAATGGCGGTGTGATTATTGCTTCTAGCATTTTATGTCGTGGGCTATATAAGCTCATAGACTGTGAAAGATCTATGAATGATTCAACATGCGCAATACATGATTCTGAGGCTATGTTAGATGCAAAGCTTTGGCATGTATGCTTTGGTCATGTGAATTTAACTAGTTTCCTATGCTTGTAAAAATCTGAAATGGTGTCCTCTTTGCCCAAACTTGAGGCACCCGGAAAACATGCTTGAGAAGGCTATGTTTTGGGAAAAAATGTAGCATTCCTCCTTTCCAAAATATGGTTCAGTTTGGGCTACTAAAAAATTAGAGTTTGTACATAGTGATGTTTGTGGTCGTACACAGACACCTTCTTTTGGAAACTATGTTTACTTTGTGACTTTCATTGATGACTTTTCGACGCATGCATGGGTATATCCACTCAAAGCAAAGTCCGAAGTGTTTATGTGCTTCAAACAGTTTTTGGTTTTGGCTAAAAACTGTCAGCATGTAAAATGGGCACCCTCCGTTCTCATTGGGGTGGATGAGGGGGGTATATATGTCTTCTAACTTTAATGCATTTTAGGTTGAACGTGGGATAAAACATTAATGCATAGTGCTGAATACACCTCAAGAGAATGGAGTTGCTGAATGAAAGAACAGGGCACTCATGGAGGTGGCGAGGTGTATGGTCAAGAGTCAGGCTTCACCACATAGTTTCTAGCTTGAGGCTATCCTGTGTGTAGCATATGTACTTAACAAGTGTCCCACTAAAGCACTTTAGTCTATCACTCCATATGAGGCTTGTCATGGTCAAGAGCCATCTGTTGCTCATCTATGTGTTTTTGCTTGTTTGACATATGCATTAGTGCATGAAAAACATCACAAGAAATTGGATGATAAAGTAGTAAATGTATTTTTATTGGGTACCCGCAATTTGATGCAAATTTTCAGCCATATGTGGCTAGAAAATTTCAACAGTTTTAACAAATTTTGGCTCATAATGTTCAGCCATATTTGGCTGGAAATTCTCTACATTTTTAGCTCTATTTTGTTGGCATTTTTCAGCCATCTGAGCATTTGTTTATTGGTCTACATGGTTATAGTCAAGTGCTCCACTTTGCAACAAAACATCTTGTGAGCTAAATGTTGGTTGTTTTTTGCATTCAAGTAGAGGGAAAACTGAATTTTGAGCAAATAGCACATCTCCACTCGCAATAATTGTGTTTTTTAATGAATAATAAAAAATGATATCCCTTACTTTTAGCACTATAACCAACAAACATACATTTCTTTTCCTTTTCATCAATTTTGTGACATTGTTGTGATGACACAAGAGTATATGCGAAACAATCAAACATAAAGATATGACTAATCATAGTTTTACATCCATTCCAAGCCTCATAAGGAGTGATGGATCTCAATTCTTTTGTAAGGTAGTGATCCAAAACATACTTTTCAATCTTGAATGATTCTATCCAAAACTTCTTAGGAAGGTGCTTTCCTTTGACCAAATGTCGTGGCATTTCAAGGAGTGTTCTATTTTTATGCTTGGCAAAACCATTTTGTTGAGGTGTATATGGCACTGTACATTGGCATGAAATTCCTCTTTCATGAAGAAAAGCAATAAACTCATGTGATATCTATTCATCATCATGATCTGTGTGTAGAGTAAAAAACTTTTTCGAAGAGAAAATTTCAGCCATAATAAAAAATGCTTTGAAGCAAGAAAATACCTCATTCTTTGCTTTCATAGGATACACCCATATATGACAAGTAGTATCGTCAATTAAGGTAAAAGAATATACATGCTTCCTAAAAGATGGAGTGAAAAACCACATACATCACTAATAACAAGCTACAATTTTCTTGTAGTGCATCTATATGCCTATCATTTGGAAAAAAAAGCACGATGCATTTTTACAAGAATGCAACCTTCACATGTGTGCTTTTCAATGGACTCAAGTGTTGAAAAACCAATAACCATGTACCTATTTTGCAACTAAAGCAAACTATTTAAGTTAAGGTAACCAAAATGAGCATGTCAAAGCTCCACTTCAACCATGGAAGAAGTATGAGCAACCAAGGCATTTGAGGCAGCCCTCTTGTATGTATCCAAGTGATAGAAACCATTACATAATGTACAGGACATAACAATACTATCACCATTTCCAAAATTATGAACCATACAACTTATCATCAACAAAGAGTACATGAAGTCAAGATTTAGTATTCAAAGGAACTGGAACTAAGTTCTTCTTGATATCGGGTATGTACAATGCATGTTTCAAGAGAATCACACCTCCATTTTCAGTCGTAAGCTCAATTTCTCGTACTCCAATGATAGGATAAGAGGCATTTTTTGCACATAGCACATGTCCTCCTTTCGGTGCATCTTTCAACGATGCAAAAAACCTTTTGCATGAAGTTATGTACTTTGGAGCACCACTATAAAAGAAACAATTTGAATCAACCTCACTCTCAACCTTACATTTAGAATGCAAAGATGCATCATAAGGACATGTAACAAAACATGCCCAAAAATCTTGAGCCATGTGGGCTTCATCATTTATTGCATTTGAAGAATTTTCAACAATACGCTTGCCGGATTCCTTCTTCTTTTTGTTGCGCTTAGCAAGCTTTCTACACTCATCAATAGTATGACTAGCCTTTGGCAATATTTGCATCTCTTCTTCTTTTGCAAATCAACATCATTAGAGGAATGAGTGGAAGAGGAAGCATGAGGCTTTGGCTTTGATGAACCCAAAGCTGAACCATACTTGCTTTTCCCCTTTTATGAGATAGAAACTACTTGCATTCCCTCAATCAAACCACTCCTATTCAATCTAGATTGCTCTTCTTGCAAAAGAAGAGGCATAACATCATCAAATGGATCATGTTGGGATTCCTTTTTGCAACCAAATGGAGTGTAGTGGAAAAGCTTTGAAAAAAATCTATTAAAGCTTTCAACAATGTAGATATGAGTGATGCATTCAGAATAATCTCATCTATGTTTGCTTATTGCTCGCCCAAGTCCTTGATGCATGTCACATACACATCCACAGACTCATTTTTAGTCGTTCATGCATCCTCAATTTTTTTCTTCAATTATGCAACACATGATTCATTACACACGGCATACAAAGAAGGAAGAGTGTCACATGCCTCTCTTGATGTAGAACTGTTGGAGTTAGACATCTGCGGAAGCACACAAACAACACAAGGAAGAAGAAGAAGCTTGGAGCACAACACATAATATTGAATGTATTACTAGAGAATGTACAAAGATAGGTAGCCCATTAGGGCGATATGCATATATACAAGCCGGGGGAAAAAAACCTCCTAAAGAGGGAAAAAAGTTCCCCGGCGGTCCTAGATGTGAAGAGAGATGGTGGATGCAATCCAAAGATGAGTAGGTGCCGCTACAACCAGCTTCACACCAGCCAATTGAAACTTCAGAGTTGATTAGTAGACCCTTTGAGCTTCCTAAATCCACCAAAATATGAGCCAAGTACTTTGGAACATGTATCCCAAAAGTTTAAGTGAAGACAGACAAGTTGCGAAATGACTAGCTCCCAAAACTTGCTATTTTTGGACATACACCTGCTGGAAAAAATGAACAGTGCTCTCAAGCTGGTAGGAATTTGAAAAATTCCTTTTGGGCATAGCAAATAGACTTTGCAAGATTCCTAATCCAAGTTAAAACACTTCAAATGATGGACTGAGCACTGAGAACAAGATTTATCAATTTCTGGAACATGCCCACCATTCGCAGGGCTCTGCAGAGATAGACCAGTGAGCTGTAAAATGCAGCTATCTCCAAAAATCTAAATCCAATGACCTTGAAACTTTTTACACGGACAATAGACAGTAAGATCTATCCAACGCATGTTAAAACACGGAAAAAGGTTGTGTACAACTTGAGATATGACCTTCTGAAGGTATTGCTCTGAGTGAGTATAACAAAGAACAAAACAGAGAAGTAGATGATGATAAATGTATAGATTCACATATGATTACAACCACATTGGCAATGAATCTTTGCACAATGGGAGTAGAATGATAGAGCTATGGAGTAAGCTCTTCAATCTCTACAAAATGACATGAAGTGGTCATGTACAAGGCTTGCTAATCGCCTCTTCCTTCTTGCTCTTTTTATAGTTATTCTTGGAGGGAGTTTTGAATTTGAATTCGAATGGCTCCACCTAAAAGTGATCCTTAAAGTTAGGAGAGATTCCCTCAGCTCTAAAATTCGTGGTTTTAGGTAGTTAGAGCCACGACTTTGCTTTTACATCATGGATGAGGTAAGCCATCTTTTTCCTTTTTCCTTTTTTCAATTACAAGAGATAAAAATGAACTCTTTTACAAGAGGTGTTCACATGACTACTCATGTGACTTACAAATGAGGATAATATCAAGCATATCAAGCATGTAGGCTTGGGTAAAATGCACCAACACTAGAGTGTTCACACACATCACTACCTAAATGTATCAACAAATCCCCCCTGTGAGTGATGCAGTGAACAAGTAGTTGGCACTCATGTATAAGGAAGTGCCAAGCCATGTGGAAATCACTCCACAAAAGGAAGTAAGCCCAAAGCTTTGCGGAAAGCTTTAAACTTCTCCCTAGGTAGAGCCTTCGTAAAAAGGTCTGCAATGTTCTCCTACGTGGGAAAATATGCCAAGCTGATCTCCCCAGCAGAGAACCTCTCCCTGACATAATGATAATGCACGTCAATGTGCTTAGTGCGAGCATGGAACACAGGGTTCCTCGCAACTACCAATGCATTCTGACTGTCAGTGAAGATGGTGGTGGCAGAAGACTGACCAACACCCAAATCAGCCATAAGGCGTTTGAGCAACACACACTCAATAGTAGCTATGAAAGCTGCCCTATACTCAGCCTCACAACTTGAAGTGGCCACAGTAGGCTACTTCTTGCTCAACCAAGATATACATGAGCTACCAAGCATGAAGATAAAACCACTAGTGGACACACGAGTGTCATAGCAACTAGCCCACTTTGAGTCAAAAAAAGCATGAAAATCTAGTGGTAGTGATCTCCCCTTGGGATAAAACAACCCAAGTAGCCGAGTACTACTCAAGTAGCGAAAGATGTGCTGAACCAACTGCCAATGCTTGACACCTGGGCAATGCATAAACATGTTTATCTGTGAGATAGCAAACTGAATATCTGGCCTAGTAATGCATAAGTAAATCAGGCATCCAATAGCCTGCTCATAGAGGACAACATCAAATGCATCTCCAGCATCATGAATACTCAATCGTAAACCTGTCTCCATAGGAGTGGCAATAGGCTTACAGTCTTCCAGGCCAAAACGCTGCAATAATGTGTCAATATATTTTGTTTGACACAAAGACAATCCACCATCAACTTGCATAAATTGAATGCCCAAATAGTGATGCAAATGCCTCAAATCAGACATCTCAAATGAGGCATGCAAATGAGCCTTAAAATTAGGAATATGCTTCTCAATAGGACCAGTGAGCAGCATGCCATCAACAAAGACAACAATGATCAGAAGCACATCATTAGCATGCTTAACATATAAGGTGGTTTCAATTGGACTGTTCTCAAAACCATGTGCAATCAGATTGGCATGTATCTTCTCATACCAAGCACGTGGTGCTTGCTTTAGACAATATAATGCCTCCTTTAACCTGCACACCTGGTTTTCATGCCCTTTCTGCACAAAGCCACGGGGCTAAAAAACATACACTTCTTCATGAAAGTCACCATTTCGAAATGATGTTTTAATGTCCAACTGATGTAGATTCCAACCATGATGGGCTGCAAGTGCACAAATGCTCCCAATACTAGTCATACAACATGTAGGTGCAAAGGTCTCATCAAAATTAATGCCTCTTTCCTGTGCATATCCCTTTGCAACAAGCCTAGCCTTATACCTGTCAACTGTACCATCAAGTTTACGCTTCAGCTTGTATACCCACTTAGTGCCAATGGCCTTCTTGCCAAGAGGCAAGTCACATAAAGACCAAGTACCATTCTTCATTTTTGCATCATATTCAGATTGCATAGTAGCCATCCAATTTTCTAAATTTTGTGCTTCATCAAACAAAACAGGCTCATTCTCATCACAAGGACTAGATGCAGCCATAGCATAGAAATCTGATGCAAAAGAGGCACTATGAGAGCCTGATCGAGTACGATATGGTAGAAGTGCATCTAATTTGCTATCACGCAAGGTCTGCACCAGCCATTTTGGCATAGTTATTGCCTGCACAATATCAGCTCTCTCATCAATAAGTGCATCATGTACATCTGCATTAGAAATGGAATTATCTACATCATCACATGAAACCTGCAAAGGCTAAGAAGTTGCCTCATTAGGACCAGCACTAGATTGTCCACCTGTAAAAAGAGGCAACAAAGTATCATACATGTCATTGGAGCTAACAGATGTCTCCTTAGTACATGAAGGCAATGGCTGAATAACATCTTCCACAAAAACAACATCACAGCTAACTAGAATGTGTTTAGTCTGTGGATGATATAGACGATAGCCTTTACTTTCAGAACTATACCCAACAAAAATACATTTTACTTCTTTATCATCCAATTTTCTATGATGTTGTTAAGGCACTAATGCATATGCCAAACAACCAAAAATATGCAGATGAGCAACAGATGGCTTGCGATCATGCCAAGCCTCATATGAAGTGATAGAATGCAGCGCTTTAGTGCGACATGTGTTCAGTACATATGCTACACACATGACAGCCTCAAGCCACAAACTATGTCGTAAAGCCTGACTCTTGACCATACACCTTGCCATCTCCATGAGTAACCTGTTCTTTCATTCAGCAACTCCATTCTATTGAGGTGTATATGGCACTGTACACTAGTGTTTTATCCCACGTTCAACCAGAAATGCATTAAAATCAGAAGACATATATTCCCCCCCTCGATCAGAATGGAGGGTGCCCATTTTACATGTTCACAGATTTTTCTGCCAAGACCAAAAACCGTTTGAAGTACATGAACACTTCGGACTTTGCCTTCGATGGATATACCCATGCATGCCTGGAAAAATCATCGATGAAAGTCACGAAGTAAAGATAATTCCCAGAAGAAGGTGTTTGCATAGGACCATAGACATCACTATGTACAAGCTGCAATTTTTGAGTAGCCTGAACTGAACCATCTTTTGGAAAGGATGAACGTTGCATTTTGCCCAAAATATAGCCTTCACAAACATGTTTTCCAGGTGCCTCAAGTTTGGGCAAAGAGGACACCATTTCAGATTTCCGCACGCATAGCAAACTAACAAAATTCAGATACCAAAGTGTGCATGCCAAAGGATTGCATCTTACATAGCCTGAGAATCATTTACTACACATGCCAAATCATTTACAGATCTTTCATAGACTATGAGCTTATACAGCCCATGACATAAAATGCCAGAAGCAATAATCACATCGCCTTTTGACAAATCATGAATTGTACACCTCTCATCAACAAATTTCACAACCAAGCCAATCTTGGCTAATGGAAAAACTGATAACAGGTTCTTCTTGATCCCTGACACAAATAAAGCATCTGAAAAAGTGAAAGAACTACCATCAGTAGTAGTCAAAATGATCTTACCAACTCCCATAACAGGATAAGAGGAGTTGTTGGCACATGTAATAGTATTTCCTATAGGGGCAAACTCGAGTGACGAGAAGAAACTGCGCTGCGAGGTAATATGTTTGGTTTCCCCACTGTCAAAATACCAAACATTTGAGTCTACTACAGACATGCACTGCTCATGAGAAGATGGGTCAAAACTGCAATCAATAGTAAACACCCATTCTTCTTCCTGCACAAGGTTAGCAGAATCTGTTTTTGGTGTAGAGGCCTCTACAACAACCATTCCAACCTCTTTCTTCTTTTCCTCTTTAGTAGCCAGTTTTGGACTCTTCTTTATGATATGATCATTCCCTTTACAGTACTTACAAAACAATTTCTGCTTTTCTGATTTCTTCTCATCTTTATCTTCCTTCTTTGAATATGCAGAATTAGCAGATTTCTGCTTACTAATTGAAGAGCTCCATTTTCCTTTGCCCTTCTCACTAGCAAGGAAAGCTTGATCTGCAACTCACATAATGGACTTGTTCTGCCTGGGCTGATCTTCCTACAACAGAATAGAGACCAACTCCTCAAATGATAAGGCATTTGGATTGCCTTTCATCATCAACCAAAGAGTAGAAGAAAAAATCTACTATGAATCAGGAAGACCATTCAGAACGGTCTGCACAAGTAAGCTATCTGGTATAACCTCATCAGCAGAAATCAAGTGTTCCTTCAAGTCTTTGATCTTCGTTAGGAAACTGTCCATAGAATCACCTTCATTCATGTGCTCACTCTCCAACTGTTTTCGGAGGTAAGAAACACGAGCCTCATTACTAGCTTGGTACAATGTTGTAAGTGTATCCCACGCATCCTTAGCTGTTCTACAAGAGCGAATGTGAGGAATAGTGGCACGTTTGACAGACAAAGCTATCAATTCATGTGCCCGGGCATCTCTGCCATCCTAGTGAATCTGCTCTGTAGTAGATGCAACAAAAACCATAGCACGAATAGGAATATGCAGAATATCATCATCTTCGACACCTTCTGCATCAACTTCAGTACTTGTAGTTGTAATAGTTGCAGGTGTGATAGGACGTTTTTCGACACCCTACACAATGTTCCACAATCCTTTTGCAACCAACACATGTCGCATCATATAAGCCCATAACCGGTAGTTGGTACCATCCAACTTATGCTCAACAACCAACATACAAAATACATCACTGCTTTCAACCATGGGTGGTGACTAAAATACCTTGATGTAGAAAATTGACTATATCTCAAAAAGATGAAGAGAACCACCCAGACAAATTCCACTAGACCTGTAGTAGACTTCGAGATGCTTATACTGGCGAACACAAATTGGTATATACCTTTGGCACAAAAAGATGAAATAGCCTGCAAAAGCATTGTGATAGTGCGTTCGGAGGCCAAAACGAGCTCAGATCGCGATTTTGCCACCACCAAACGAAGATGTTTTGAGCTCAAAAACATGCTGAGTATGCTCACCAAAATTCGTGCGATTTTAATACTACAACCGGAGGAGTGTCGATGGCACCCTAGATGAAGTGACGACCTCCTCTGATACCAATTGTTGGAGTTAGACTTATGCGGAAGCACGCGGATAGCACAAGGAAGAAGAAGAAGATTGGAGCACAACACACAATACTGAATGTATTACTAGAGAATGTACAAACATATGTAGCCCATTAGGGCAATAGGCATATATACAATCCGGGGGAAAAAACCTCCTAAAGAGGGAAAAAAGTGCCCTGGGGGTCCTAGAGTGTTCACACACAACACTACCTAAATATATCAACAAGAACATGATCAAATCTGTCAAACTATGTAATGCTTCATAGAAAGTGTAATCAACGCATGAACTTGAGCATCTTTTCCATCCCATCTATGTTTCTATTGTGTAGGTGGAGAAGGAGAAGCTCCATCTATGATAGTAGATTGTGAAGTAGAAGAACCTATGGGTCTTCGATCTACATTTGCCACTATGTTCCATAGTTGTTTCACAACAAGAACATGTTTCATCTTTTGAGACCACATTACATAGTTGGTCCCACCAAGAATATCTTCCACCGGAAGGGAGCATGCCAAACAAGTCATTGCTGCCCACCATTGCACTAAAGAACAAGAATATGACAAGATCTTTACTTCAACAAAAGCTGAAATAAATGTTGAAATTTTAGCGCACAATACATCACTCTAATGGTGATGTTGACTACACCAATTGCTTTGAAATGGGGTTGAAACTCTAATGTAGTTGGGGGAAATGCTTCTTGGATGTTGAAAATTTTTGTTCTATGCTTTGAAGTCGATTTGTGCTATTGAAGGTGTGCACACGCCATGATGTAAAAAATTGAAAGTTGAGGAGCAAATGAACATGCTCTAATACCAATGTTGGGTGTGTATAGAAGTGTGAGATACAAAAGAAGCACACACAAGGAGCACAAATGTAGCAAGAAACATAGAGAAAATAGATGCATAGAATAGCTCTCTTGATTGATGATGATCAAAACTGAAGTAAGAGCTGAATAATACCCCTAAGTGCAAAGTACCACCACATATGAGTGAATCATGTATGTGGTACCATGGGGAAAAAACATCTAGCTAGCAGTAGAGTAAAAGGTGCCCATGTATATGGAAAAGGTTCAAATCAAAGCTACACATGAAACACATAAGTGTAACAGAAGGATGTATGGCCAATTTTGACAAAATGACTAAAGAATGGTCGATTAATAAGCCCCCTTCCTTGCTTGGTAGAAGAATCTACAATTGTAAAATGTCCCCTCCCTTCAAACATCATAAACTACTTTTCATGGGAGACAACAAGATCAAAAGTAAATGGGCTTCCCATGAGGATGATGAAAATCTCATTAAGCTCCTCTATAACTTGCTTCAAACCTAGGTGTGCTCGATGCTTCTTGGACATCTCCAATTATTCTCCTTCTTTATGTGATTCATGGGCTCCCATTGGCACTATCCCCTTTATTGTAGTAGTGAGTTCTTTTATTAATTAAAGCAAGGGAGACTAAGCCTTGAATAAACTTCCTCTTTTTCAAAAACAAAAGATTGAGATCAAAATAAAAGTTTTCATGAAGTGTACATATGGCTTGCATATGTCCATAGTGTCACTTGTTCTATCTGTGCATATCATTAATGCCAAAAACGAGCAAATAAGCTTGCATCATTAATGTGGATTCAAAAGGGACGTGTATCATTGCATGTGCTTCTTCCTTCATCGTGGATAGAGAAAATAGTGGAGAACAAAGAGGAAACAATCAGGTTTTTTGTTATCAATGTGACATAACTATTTGATCTAGCCTCAAAAGGAAACATATATCAATAGTGTTTCGTTATAGAAGATGAAGATTAACATTTCAAGGATGGGAAGCATT
This sequence comes from Ceratopteris richardii, assembly GCA_020310875.1. NCBI lineage: Eukaryota > Viridiplantae > Streptophyta > Polypodiopsida > Polypodiales > Pteridaceae > Ceratopteris > Ceratopteris richardii. The sequence goes on from CM035413.1 coordinate 108,190,070, forward strand.
AGATTCTTATCTAGGTTGCATTATTCACTGTTCAATAATTCAACTATTCATGAATAATTACAAAATTTTATGATAGGCCCCTATTATTTGACCAAATTATTAGATGCCATGTAAACTTATTTGGATTAGTCCAGATTGTTTGTGTATGGGAATTGAGAGGTTTTTTTATACAAAAGCATTTTTATCCAAAAGTTGATAAAAAAGCTTTTCGATAAGACAATTTTTCACTCAGAGAGCTTTTTGATACAAAAACATTTGATTCAAGTATTGTTTAATAAAGTAGTCCCCCATAGTGTACTATCACTAGAGTTCCTTGTTTTTAGCAAATTGCTAATGTCATATGACAAGAAAGGTAGATCATTTTTTAAAATAATCATTTTAAAGTTATAAAATGAAAAACTATACACTCTAAAGTTAAATATTTAGAAAACTATCAAAAAATTAAAAGTACTAATAAATATTTAGAATTGTGAGGCTTATTTAGAATTCATAAGTTAAATTAAAAAATATCATATTATTTAAACTTTATATTTAATTTTAAATTATAATTTGGGTATTTTAGGAATTTTATAGCTTCGATACTTTTGGTTGTGTGAATTATAAATTGATTCTTACTTTACAATAGTTTTGAGATGTTTTAGCATTTGGTATATGTGAGTGGATTTCTATGTGCATGAATCTATGTGTGTGTGAGTGTGTGTGTCTATATATGTATATGTGTGTTTATGATTGTGATTTAACAACTATTTAGTGAATGTCTGACTCAGAATTGATTCTTACTTCACAATAGTACATGTATGCATATGTATGTATAGATATTGTGTATGCATGTGTGTATGATTATGAGTTAGAAGATATTGTGATTGTCTAACTCAACATTGATTCTTGCTTCACAATAGTATGTGTATGTAAGTCAAATAACGGGAGTACAACTACTCTATACAATTTTTATCTTAAGGAATAATTTTGCATGGAAAAGAAAACTTATTTTCTTTTGTGTGCTATTAGGAATTATTTCGTGAAGCTCAAGAAGCACAAATCAGCCATGCAAGCAAGAACTTGTCTGCATTAGAGATGATAATGATTTCTGTGTTCACACAAGAGATGAATACGATGCCTCTAAAGCACAACATAGGTCATGAGATTGAGTTCCAGATGGGGTAACTTTCTTTAAAGATGAAGTTCCACATGAGATAACTTTCCATGAAGTGTCCCAATCCCTAAAGTTTTACATGAAGTAGCTTTGTTGAAAGACAAAGAGACTAGTGAGAAACTATAAACATTTGTGAAGGAAAGACACATTAATCAAAAACTTTGAATGAGCGATACAAGAATTATTTCAAAAGAATAAGGATACTACTCTTAGGTTGTGCATCCACCTATTCTGAGAAAAATAACCTAATGTTTGGCTTCACGGTGCAAGGATCCTCATTAAGTTATTTATGTTAATAACATATCCACTTAATTTTGTCATCTAGACTACATGAAAACTTCCTAAGAAGCATTTTTTACGTGTTTGTTTGAATAACATATCTCCATATTCTTGAGTAGGTGTTAAGTATTAGAGACACAATAGCCTTAGCTTATTTTCAATTTCAAAAGCACAAGAAAATGTCGCATGGCACTACCCAATTTCAATTAAAAGATTGTGTTGTGAAGTCATGGGAATCCGTAGTAGTAGAATTGGGGGGCATGTCTATAAGATGAATGATGAATAGAATAAAATTGCTCTCTTACAATTACTATTAGTGAGATTTCAAGGACTCCATCCATACTACTGCGTAGGTCTTCTTGAGAGATTTTCAAAGTATCCAAATTTGATAGTGTTTGGATAGATGAGCTCAAAGCTGAGTTGTTTACAATGTGTCTGATGCCGCGCTGAGTTCCAGATTACGTGTATTTTCGATCCCTCTCATGTCTGCGTTGACCTGATATTTTTCTGCGTTGACCTGAGTATTTTTCTGTCTTTCCTTCTTCCGGAATGCTACAGAAAGATTGCGGTCATTTCCAGCTCCAGCTCCGGCTCCAGCTCCAGCTCCAGCTCCAGCTCCAGCTCCAGCTCCTTCCTTTTCTACTTCCTCTGCCATTTCAGCATTTTGGACTCGCTAGCAAACTGAAGGAGACGAATAATTTGTCTTCCTGCTACGAATTCCTTCTCTCTGTATTAAAATTCATAGATTTCCATTTCTGAGTATTTTTCTGTCTTTCCTTCTTCCGGAATGCTACAGAAAGATTGTGGTCATCTCCAGCTCCAGCGCCTTCCTTTTCTGCTTCCTCTGCCCTCTCATCATTTTGGACTCGCTAGCAAACTGAAGGAGACGAATGATGGGAAGAAAAGGCGCATGCACGATTGCCAAAAATTTGTCTTCCGGCTACGAATTCCTTCTCTTTGTCTTTTGCTTTCCTTCTTTTCTTGACTTTTACGGAGCTGTCTAAAGCTGAGAACCATTTACAAACTGATAAAAGAGAAATACGGATTGAAGCTGTCGAGACACATCTTCTTCTTCTTCTTGTAGTCGAAAAGATTCTTGGCTATGGCGTGCTTTAACGTAGTGCAAACCTGTTGGCATCTATAACACCTTTTTCCTCTCTGTATTCTCGTCGTCATTCTTACCATTACTGTTGTTCTTGAGGTTATCCTTGCACTTGTCGTTGCGTCTTTTTTCATGTTGCTTTACCGAAAATATTTAGATTGTACTATCAGAGATGAAAGTAAAGAAAATCAACGAGAAATACAATGGTGGCTGTTGAACTTGGCATCTTCTACGAGAAGCAACCATTCAAGCATTTGATAATAATATTTACGAAACAATTGAGTTAGTGAAGCTATGGCATTATCTTGCTGCAAATGGTACTTTATCATGAAGCTTTAATAGGCGCGAAACGTTACACACCTATATAAGAACATATTATCTTCAAGTAGAGCTATTAGAAAATTTTCCATAGCTCATGAAAACATGTTTTAGTAGGAGAGACTACTTAGAATAGTTAGTGTTTGGCAAACTAGATTCCTCTCAAAGTCTCTACAAAACAAACTAGAGATTTGATATCTCATGAAAGTTAGTCAAGTTATGCCATTATCTTGTTGCAAATGGTACTTTATGATGAAGCTTTAATTGGCACAGAAAGTTGCGCATCTATATAAGAACATATTATCTTCAAATAGAGCTATTAGAAAATTTATCATAGCGAGACATGAAAACATGTTTAGTAGGAGAGACTAGTTAGACTAGTTAGTGTTAGGCAAACTAGATTTCTCTCAAAGTCTCTATAGAACAAACTAGAGATTTGATAGCTCATGAAAGTTAGTCAAGCTATGTCATTATGTTGTTACACATGGTAGTTATCATGAAGCTTTAATTGGCATAGAAAGTTTCGCATCAATATAAGAGCATATTATTTTCAAATAGATCTATTAGAAAATTTTTCATAGCTCATGAAAACATGTTTAGTAGGAGAGACTACTTAGAATAATTAGTATTTGGCAAACTAGATTTCTCTCAAAGTCTCTATAGAACAAACTAGAGATATGATAGCTCATGAAAGTTAGTCCAGCTATGCCATTATCCTCTTGCAAATGGTACTTTATGATGAAGCTTTAAATGGCACAGAAAGTTGCGCATCTATATAAGAACATATTATCTTCAAATATAGCTATTAGAAAATTTTCCATAGCTCATGAAGACATGTTAAGTAGGAGAGACTACTTAGACTAGTTAGTGTTTGGCAAACTAAATTTATCTCAAAGTCTCTACAAAACAAACTAGAGATTTGATAGCTCATGAGAGTTAGTCAAGGTATGTCATTATCTTATTGCAAATGGTACTTTATGATGAAGCTTTAATTGGCACAAAAAGTTGTGCATCTATATAAGATCATATTATCTTCAAATAGAGCTATTAGAAAATTTGCCATAGCTCATGAAAACATGTTAAGTAGGAGAGACTACTTAGTGTTTGGCAAACTAGATTTCTCTCACAGTCTCTATAGAACAAACAAGATATTTGATAGCTCATGAAAGTTAGTCAAGCTATGTCATTATCTTGTTGCAAATGGTACTTTATGATGAAGCTTTAATTGGCATAGAAAGTTGCACAGCTATATAGGAACATATTACCTTCAAATAGAGATATTAGAAAATTTGTCATAGCGAGTCATGAAAACATGTTTAGTAGGAGAGACTACTTAGACTAGCACTACAACATATGAGGGGCATACCGACGCTTCATATACCGAGGGTCATAGTCAGCGTCGATATAAACCTCGAAAAATCTCACTAAAAGATACCGACGGTCAAGTGACCGTCGGTATGACCGTTTTAAACGGATCGTCGGTGTGGCCCGCAGCCGCCGATATAGGCATCGGAATAGGCACCGGTATAAGCATCGGTATGAGCGTCGGTAAATTACTGGCAACTACCGACGCGTATACCGGCGTCGATACCGGCGCCTATACCGACGGTGAATTTTTAAACATACCGCGAACTTGAGAGCAAAACTTCACATTTCTGCGCGTGTTTGAGTACTGTCTGTCTACCGTCGAACTTGCGCGTGCGAACCTGCATTGTCTTGTGCACACACACACACACACGGATCTCTCTCTCTACACACACACTCTCTCTCGGCTTAGCGCTCACATATTGGTAAGTGTTGCGCGTACTGTTAGCATTTGTGTTTCTCTATGCTTTAGGGTTTCTAATTTCTCTTTTCGTTGATTTTGTAGAAGTTTGTTGGCGTCCATTGTTTGGAGTTGGACGAGAGACGACCTACATTACGCTTTGACGACAACGATTCAAAAAGAGATATACTTGTAAGTGATTCTTTTATTCACTATTGATAGAGAGAAGGGGAGAGAGAGAGAGAGAGAGTGAGAGAGAGAAAAAGAAAGAGAGAGAGAGAGAGTGAGAGAGAAAAAGAAAGAGAGAGAGAGAGAGAGAGAGAGAGAGAGAGAAAGAGAGAGAGAGAGAGAGAGAGAGAGAGAGAGAGAGAGAGAGAGAAAGAAAGAGAGAGAGAAGAGAAAGGAAGATACACATTAATTTACACATGCATACATACACACATACATGTACACACATGCATGCTTACATACACACACCTATACACATGCATGCTTACATACACACACCTATACACACATGCATGCTTACATACACACACACATATACACATATGCATGCATACACACACACATAAATTTACACACATGCATACATACACACACATGCATACACACATACATACACACACATATATACACATATGCATACATACACATACACACACACATATACACACATACATACACACACGCATATATACACACATATACACACATGCATGCATACATACACACACATATACTGGCATGCATGCATACACACATGCATACATACACACATATACACACATGCATGTATACATACACACACATGTATACGCATGCATACACATACACACACATACACATACATGCATGCATACATACACACACGTACACACACATGCACACACATGCATGCCTACATACACACACATACACATACACACACATGTATACACATGTATACATACACACACACATGTACACATGCATACATAGACACACATATATACACACATGCATACATACACACATATAATCCTATTTTTATTTTGAAGTTTTTGTTTTACATCAAATATACAAAAATAGGATTAGGGTTTTAGGGTTAAATATTTAAGATTAGAGTTTTGAGGTTTTAAATAGGATTAGGGTTTTAGGGTTAAATATTTAAGATTAGGGTTTTAGGGTTTTAGGTCTAGATATTTAAGATTAAGGTTTTAGGGTTTAGTATTTTAGATTTAAGTCTAAGTCTTTCTGATTAGGGTTTTAGGATTTTAATACGTAGATTACATATATACACAAACACACATATACATATAATACATACATACATGTAGATACACATGCATACAAAAATATACATAGAAATTTAAGATTAGGGTTTTAATTGAATATATATAATTAAATATATAAAATTAAATATATAAAAATAGGATTATGTAAGGAAAAAAAATCTGAATATATAAATAAATATATATATATATATAATAAGATAATTATATACATAAATAAATACAAAAAGAACTAGTGTTTTAAATAATTTAATTAAATATATATAATTAAATATATAAAATTAAATATATAAAAATAGGAAAAAAAATATGAATATATAGATAAATATATATATAAAATAAGATAATTATATACATAAATAAATATATTACGTAAGGAAAAAAATCTGAATATATAAATAAATACGTAGATAACATATATACACAAGCACACATATATATATAATACATACATACATGTAGATACACATGCATACAAAAATATACATATTTTAGATTTAAATCTTTAAGATTAGGGTTTTAGGGTTATAACACCTACATAAGATATATGCACACATACACATGCACATGTAATACATATATACATGTATATACACATGTATACAGAAATATACATATTTTAGGTCTACATATTTAAGATTAGGGTTTTAGGATTTAGTATTTCAGATTTAAGTCTAAGTCTTTTTTATTAGGGTTTTAGGATTTTAATACGTAGATTACATATATACACAAACACACATATACATATAATACATACATACATGTAGATACACATGCATACAAAAATATACATAGAATTTTAAGATTAGGGTTTTAATTAAATATATAAAATTAAATATATAAAAATAGGATTACATAAGGAAAAAAATTCTGAATATATAAATAAATATATATATAATAAGATAATTATATACATAAATAAATATAAAAAGAACTAGTGTTTTAAATAATTTAATTAAATATTTATAATTAAATATATAAAATTAAATATATAAAAATAGGATTATGTAAGAAAACAAATCTGAATATATAAATAAACATATATATAAAATAAGATAATTATATACATAAATAAATATAAAAAGAACTAGTGCTTTAAATTATTTAATTAAATATATATAATTAAATATAATTAAGTAAAGAAAAAATCTAAATATATAAATAAATATATAAATACACAAATACACATACTTATATACCTATCTATATTCACATATATATACATATACACATATATATACACATGCATACATATATATACATGTTTTAGTTCTAGGTCATTTGGATTAGGGTTTTAGGGTTTTAACACGTACATAACATATATACACACATACACATACACATATAATACATATATACATGTATATACACATGTGTATAGAAATATACATAATTTAGGTCCAGATCTTTAAAATTAAGGTTTTAGGGTTTAGGCATACATATAACTTAATTAAGAGAAAAAAAATCTGAATAAATAAATAAATATATATATAAAATAGGATCAATCAAGAAAAAATCCAAATATATAGATAAAATAGGATAGCTATATAGATTAGGATTTTAAAACTAGGATTTTAAGTTTTTTTTTAGGTTTAATAAAAAAAGAAATGTTCTAAAATGTTCTAAAATGTCCATATTGTAGCAGATGGCTTCTTTGGATCCTGAAGAGAGAATAGCATGTCCTTGCACACAGTGCAAGTATCAAATTTATCGGAAACGACGGATTTGTACTGCACATGTTAGAGAGTATGGATCCTTTGATAGGAGTCGACTGGAAAACCTACGCTATCATTCGCATGGTCCCCTAGGTGAGCCGATGGATCCAAACGACATTGCACTGGTAACATCTCGTGGAAAAAAGAGAGCAAAAAAGCACTTAGACGTAGAAGCAAGCACTAATAATATTACACAGAATGAACATATGGAAGAGATGCTTGAAGCGTTTTATGAGATAGACGAAGATCATGATGGTGAAGAAGGTGTCGACGAGAGTTTCATGGACACAACAGAAATTCCACGATCAGAAGTTGATGAAGAATATGAAAACATGCGAAGATTAGCTCGTTTACCACTTTACAATGGAGCAAAGATATCTGTACTACGTGCTTCACTCGCGATGCTCAATCTGCAATCCATTTATGGATGGTCAGATAGTAGTGTCACTGAATTGTTCAGGTAAGTGGAGAACAAATTGGCTTTCATTGTTGTATCACAATAACTTCATTTACTAATATGATTTTAATTGCTTATTGTAGGCTTCTTAAAGATCAAATTTTGCCAGAGGGCAATGACATGCCTCCAACATGTGGAGATGCAAAAAAACTTTTACAGTCCATTGGAATGGATTATACGAAAATTCATGCATGTCCGAATGATTGCATTCTCTTTCAGAATGAGTATGAGCATCTCCACGTATGTCCAAAGTGTGGAGCAAATAGATTTAGAGAAGACGTTATAGGCGAAGCAATCCCCGCAAAGGTTCTTCGCCACTTTCCTATCATTCCACGAATTAAGAACATGTTTAGATGCAATCTATAGCTGAGTTAATGTCATGGCATACAAAGAGCAGGTCTACAGATAATGTAATGCGAGTGCCAGCTGACTCTGATGCTTGGAAGCACATAGATAGTAAGTGGCCAGAGTTTACTAGTGAGCCTCAGTCCATACGTCTAGGCCTAGCTATGGATGGAGTGAATCCATTTGGATTATGCAGTTCTTCATGGAGCACATGGCGTGTATGTTTGGTCAATTATAATATCCCACCATGGTTGGCCACAAAGAAAGGTCATTTATTATTAGCTCTTATTGTACCAGGTAAGTATAAGGTAAAAAATATGGATGTATATCTTGCACCACTTGTAGAAGAACTGCGCATTTTATGGGATGGGATCACTGTGCGTGACATGTCTCAACCTATAAGAAGACGAGACGTGCGAGTGAAAGGCATACTTATGTGGACAATGCATGATTGGCCTGGTTATGGTGAATGTTCAGGTTTATCGATTTCGGGTTACCATGCTTGTCCTTTATGCGGACCACGACTCGAAGCACGCTATTCCACAGCACTACGTAAAACTGTCTATGAAGGATATCATAGATATTTGCCTGATGGGCATGTTTTACGTGAAGGACAAATTGGTTGACAAGCGCAATACCAAATGAAAGCTAGCGATTGGAAACAACTGTGGGATTCAGAAAATCCAGTTGCTGGCATGAAACGGTTGTCCATTTTTCATGAACTCCCTTATTGGAGTGAATTGGTGTCACTCCTGCCGGTGTCACTCCTGAGGGTGGTGCTACTCCCGTAGGAGGTATGTCTCCTAGCCTTGTGACTCCACCATGACCATCTTTGCAGCCATCTCCTACTGGATCTACTAGTAGACATGTGCGTTCGACACCTCAGCGCAATACAAGGTCTGGCCCGTCTCGTAGATCGAGGTCACACTCTGGAGTAGGAGGTTCTAGGAGTGGATCTACAGGTAGGTCTAGAGGCGGAGGCGGCGGTTGTTGTGGAGGCAGTGCGACGGACGTTGTGTCGCCCGCTTCTACTCCTAGGACGAGTACCTCAAATGTAGGTACACCACGCAGTACACCACACAGTACACCACGTACACCTTGGGGTGCTCATGACCATGATGACTCCAAGGTGTATAGTATCCGAGATGGAGCTTCGGTGATGGATGCGACCGACAAAGCAATGCGTGCACGCATACGACAGCTTTGCTCCATCCAGTTTGGACACTCCATCATGCGGAAATGGAGTGAATAGGATAAAGATCGGAAGAATTATATCACACAGACGATTTACCAGGAGTTCTGACCAGCCGATGAACAGTCGATTGTCAGTTCAGAGTGGATTCTGCATACCGCACGTGAGGTCATGTCGCATCGACGATCCGAGGCTCGTGATGCATTCAGAGAAGGCTTACCAAAGCCTGTGTGGTTAGATGCTGAGGAGTGGGACATGATTCGTGATGAGCAGCAGCAGACTCCTGATCGATATCGCCAGCAGCGAAATGCCGTAGCCACACGTCTAGACACGATTGGACCGTCACATTTGGGCAGCGGCGGATATGACAGGATGCGTCATGAGTTTGTAAGTACCATTTCATTTATAGAATTTATTTGTGTTAAATTTATCATATATATTTCTCTAATCTTTTTATATTTGTTTTAGGAGCTGGCAATGGGTCGTCCTCCAACACGATCGGAGGAGTCTTATGGATATAGTCATGGGTTGACTGCACTATTGCAGGACTTGGAGGGACGCGGTGCGGTAGTTTCATGGGAGCGTTTGCGATGAGGTAATTAATTTATAAACTTGGTTTTTACTTGTTTGTAATTTTCATGTGAATTTATCTCATTCCATTATTGTTCTTTGTTGCAGGACTGTTGATATGGAACATTCTTTGCATGTGTATGGCAGTGGAAGACCAATATTTTGTATTTGATTTCCATATGGCAATACATTGTTTTGCCACATTTTGTAAAAGCGTCATATATGACAGTGGTTTGCCACACTCTTGTACTTGCTTCATTATTGAAATATATAACTTCTTTTGTACATGGTTCATTGTTCATTCTGATTATCGATCTCTTTTGTGTACAATAATACTCTGTTTCATGAAATCATATTTCGGTTGTCATTAGAGTACACATCACATGTACTCGGTTTTTTTGGGCAGAGTGTATTGTCTTTTGTTCAGCAACATCATGGTAATGTTGTTGTAGCAAAAGACAAAACATTCTGCCCAAAAAAAATTTTGCAGCTATGGTCGTCGGTATAAGCGACGGTACTCCCAGTAGTGTCATCGGAATAACCGTCAGTACACCCAGGAGGGTATGCAGTAGGAACTAATTTCTGACGCTTATACCGACGCTTATACCGACGCATATACCGACGCTTGTACTGACGTCTAGACCGGCGCCTATACCGACCCTTTTGTACCGGCACAGAGACCGACCTCTACACCGGCATCGCGGCAAATAAAGCCGCGTTCATTTTCCTCGGTAAAAACCTCGGTATACCATCAATCTGTTGTAGTGTAGTTAGTGTTTGGCAAACTAGATTTCTCTCAAAGTCTCTATAGAACAAACTAGAGATTTGATAGCTCATGAAGTTAGTCAAGCTATGTCATTATCTTGTTGCAAATGGTACTTTATGATGAAGCTTTAATTGGCACAGAAAATTGCACATGCATATAAGAACATATTATCTTCAAATAGAGCTATTAGAAAAATTTTCATAGCGAGACATGAAAACATGTTTAGTAGGAGAGAATACTTAGACTAGTTAGTGTTTAGCAAACTAGATTTCCCTCAAATTCTCTACAAAACAAACTAGAGATTTGATAGCTCGTGAAAGTTAGTCAAGCTATGTCATTATCTTCTTGCAAATGGTACTTCATGATGAAGCTTTAATTGGCACAAAAAATTGCACATCCATATAAGAACATATTATCTTCAAATAGAGCTATTAGAAAATTTTGCATAGCGAGTTAGGAAAACATGTTTAATAGGAGAGACTACTTAGACTAGTTAGTGTTTCGCAAACTAGAGTTCTCTCAAAGTCTCTACAGAACAAACTAGAGATTTGATAGCTCATGAAAGTTAGTCAAGCTATGTCATTATCTTCTTGCAAACGGTACTTTATGCTGAAGCTTTAATTAGCACAAAACGTTTCCCATCTATATAAGAACATATTATCTTCCAATAGAGCTATTAAAAAATTTGTCATAGCTCGTGAAAACATGTTTAGTAGGAGAGACTACTTAGACTAGTTGGTGTTTGGAAAACTAGATTTCTCTCAAAGTCTCTACAGAACAAACTAGAGATTTGGTAGCTCATGAAAGTTAGTCAAGCTATGTCATTATCTTGTTGCAATCGGTACTTTATGATGAAGCTTTAATTGGCACAGGAAGTTGTGCATCTATATAAGAACATATTATCTTCAAATAGAGCTATTAGAAAATTTTCCATAGCTCATGAAAACATGTTTAGTAGGAGCGACTACTTAGACAAGTTAGTGTTTGGCAAACTAGATTTCTCTCAAAGTCTCTATCGAACAAACTAGAGATTTAATAGCTCATAAAAGTTAGTCAAGCTATGTCATTATCTTGTTGCAAATGCTAGTTTATGATGAAGGTTTAATTGGCACAAAAAGTTGTGCATATATATAAGAACATATTATCTTCAAATAGAGTTGTTAGAAAATTTGCCATAGCTCATGAAAACATGTTTAGTAGGAGAGACTACTTAGACAAGTTAGTGTTTGACAAACTAGATTTCTCTCAAAGTCTCTACAGAACAAACTGGAGATTTGATAGCTCATGAAAGTTAGTCCAGCTATGTCATTATCATCTTGCAATGAGTACTTTATGATGAAGTTTTAATTGGCATAGGAAGTTGTGCATCTATATAAGAACATATTATTTTCAAATAGAGCTATTAAAAAATTTTCCATAGCTCATGAAAACATGTTTAGTAGGAGAGACTACTTAGACTTGTTAGCGTTTGGCATACTAGATTTCTCTCAAAGTCTCTACAGAAGAAACTAGAGATTTGATAGCTCGTGAAAGTTAGTCAAGCTTTATCATGAAGCTTTAATTGGCACAGAAAGTTGCGCATCTGTATAAGAAAATATTATCTTCAAATAGAGCTATAGCAAATGAAAACATGTTTAGTAGGAAAGACTACTTAGACTTGTTAGTGTTTGGCATACTAGATTTCTCTTAAAGTCTCTACAGAACAAACTGGAGATTTGATAGGTCATGAAAGTTAGTCAAGCTATGTCATTATCTTGTTGCAAATGTTACTTTATGATGAAGCTTTAATTGGCACAAAAAGTTGCGCATCTATATAAGAACATATTATTTTCAAATAGAGCTATGAGAAAATTTGTCATAGCTCATGAAAACATGTTTAGTAGGAGAGACTACTTAGACTAGTTAGTGTTTGGCAAAGTAGATCTCTCTAAAAGTCTCTAGAGAACAAACTAGAGATTTGATAGCTCATGAAAACATGTTTAGTAGCAGAGACCACTTAGAATAGTTAGTGTTTTGCCACTTTTACAACACAAATAACTCTAAAATTGACATGTTATGCAATGGAAATGGACTCACAATGATGTAGGAGCGGACTAGAGTAAAATTTACTAGTACTTGTTCTTAGTAACTAGGCATCCATATAGAGAAATATCTCTTGTTTGTTTAAAGAGTACCATAATAGATGTCTAACTTGACAAAGGGGCTGTTGAGCATACCCTTAACGAACTCAAAATCAAGTCAAATAAAAAAAAAGAAAGGTAACGTTGGACTTGCGTTAGAGATTTTACTATATATATACATCAAAAGAAGCTTAAATTGACTGTTATCTCACGCCTTAATGTGTTTCTAAGATTTATACAAATTGTTAGAACATATTTTGTAAATAGAAATTGTGGAAAGCCCGTCTAAATTTGACAATGCATAAAGTGTTTTTTAAGAATAATTTCTAAGTACCCGAGCTTGCACTCAAGGTCTTCAACACACATACGCACAAGTATGCATACATACATACATACATGCATACAAACGTGTATATATATATATATATATATATATATATATATATATATATATATATATATATATATATATATGTGTGTGTGTGTGTGTGCACATATGATCTCAACGAAATGTAGATCTAAATGCCATGGACAATGCTGACTTCACTTTCGCGCGCGCGCGCGCACACACACACACATATACATATATATATATATATATATATATATATATATATATATATATATATACATATATATATATATATATATATATATATATATATATATGTATGTATATATATATATATATATATGTATATATATATATATATATATATATATATATATATATATATATATATATATATATATATATATATATATATATATACATATATATATATATATACATATATATATATATATGTATATATACATATATATATATATATATATATATATATATATATATATATATATATATATATATATATATATATATATATATATATATATATATATATATATATATATATATATATATATATATATATATACATACTCCATGAATTTTACCCATAAGTTTTATGTATGGTCACTAACGAATGTGACATAGGACCTCCAACCTCCAATGGATGTGGTCTTTGTAGGACCATATATTCTCACTAACATAGTTGTCATGAGGAAATGATGCTCTTGATTATTTACCAAATTGGAATGGTTTAGATACTTTTTGCATTTCTACAACTTCAATTTTTGGTAGTTTATTGACTATTTTTTTTGAGACCTAATATTCACTATATTGTCTCACAGATAAGTATGTATATGCATTGCCAAGGCTACAAGCATTGACATGTGGTTAAGCACATCTTTCTCTACTTGAGTGGTACCTACCTACTTTGGTTGTTATATTCCATGCAGGGATCATTACCCACATATTTATAGTCTTCTTCTCACTCACATTGGGATGGTTGCAATGACACTCGTGTGCCCACTAGTGGTTTTTATTTCATGCGTGGAAGCTCATTCATATCTTGTTTGAGCAAGAAGCAGCCTAATGTGGCCATTTATAGTTGTAAGGTTGCGAATAGCGCAACGTTCATAATATTTGTTGAGTGTTTTTGGCTCAGATGCATTTGACTAATTAGGCCGTTCGTTAGTCCTTTGCCACCACCATCTTTACTAATACTAAGAGGGCATTGGCGGTTTTGATGAATCTTGTGTTACATGCTCCCACAAAGCACATTAAGGTGCACTATCATTATGTTAGGGGGAGACTCTCTACTGGAGTGATTAGTTTGGATTATATGCCCACTTATGATAATGCTACATACCTTTTGACAAAGGTTCTCTTGAGGGAGAAGGTAAAAGCTTTCAAGAAGGCTTAGGCTTACTTCCTTTTGTGGAGTGATTTATTTCCACATTTTTTGGCACTTCTTTGTACATAAGTGCTAGCTCCTTTTTCGCTGCATCAATCTGAAGGGGATTTTTTGTTATGTTTTGTAATCATGTGTGGGATAGACTTAGGACAGGTTTCCCCCTCATTAGGAAGCTTTTCCTCCTCAGCTTGTATATAGACCTATAATCATAATGGTCACTTATCTTTGTACATTCACTTGGTAATAGACTTATTATTGTGTTGTTGTCCAAGCATCTTCGTCTTGTGTTGTTTGTATGCTTCACTAGAGCTCGAATGCCAACACTATTTGTGGTGGATAGGATAAAGAATTGCTTCTCACTTAAACTCCATGTTAATTGTGCTGGATAGGAGTAGATGGTGCATCAAGATATAGGACACTTTGGAGCCTCCACCATTTTATCATTTATGTTTACAATACATTTAGAGGTGCGATGGAATACATTTAGAGCCACAATCCATAGTTTTGGGTCATTATGTTAAAATCACATGAAACTTTTTATCTAGTCTTTGCAAAATCACAATTCAACTCCAAATGCATAATTAAGAGCGTCTACTTATTAGTCTTCAAATAGAATGCGTTATCCATCAAAATGTCACACTCACCAGGATCATGTATTACTTGTACTCAAGATTTCGTGTACTATTTGGCTTCCTAATAAACAAATTTTTGTACTTTAGAGGTGTTTTCCTCTTTAAAATTCTATTGATTCCATGACTTTAAAGAATTTATAAGAACTCATCTTGTGCAATATAGTTTCTTGTTTATATTAATGCGAAATTACTTTAAATCATGTTCAAGGTTGTATGGCTCTCGGAAGATCATCAATTTAAATTAGAAATTTCATCATAATGAATTTTTGATCCTATGTTCCATGTTAGAAAGTCCAACGCATATCTTCATTAGGATAAAACTTTCACTTATAAAAACTAACTTTATACATGAGATCATAATACTTGTTCATTTCATCCATGAGATCATAATACTTGTTTGTTGGGAAGGTCCAGTACTTGTTCATTGGATCCATGATCACCATTCCAAATTGTATAGTTCAATATCTATTAGCCATAGTATTTGATTTGGATTTGAATTTTACATAGAAGTTGATATTCTCAACAAAAACATGAATGAGAAGCTCTTTATATATTCAAAAATGGTTTTCAAAGGATCCTTTTTCCTTCTAGTCAAGATGTCAACTATACTAGAATTGAGACAAGAAAGTTTCCAAGGTCTCTCCACGTAATAGATATGCATTAAGTGCTCATTGTATGGGGAAAATGTTCGTATTATTTATCAAAACATTAATAATGTGCACATGAGGGTTCATGGGTCCTAGATGGGTTTTCTAGAGTATGTTTAAGGAATTCGCTATTGTTGGTTGGTTTGTGATATTAGATAGGACAAACAAGAGAGAATTCTAGATCAGCTCCATTCTTGGGAATCTGATACTATCCAAATATAGTCCACTTTTTAGCACTTTGAAGAATCATGTATTTAAGTTCAAAAGAATTTTAATTATCTTCTTGATATTTGACGAGAAAGTAAATTTTGAAGGGGAACATAGTTCTCTAATTTGAATATCTTGATTGCCTATGACATAGCTATGATGATAAGTGTATGTAGAGATTAAGATCTAGAATACAGTGACTCATGTCTATTTGTTTGCATTCAAGGTCAAGCACAAGGTGTAGGAACACATAAAAAAAGTGGAAACAAAAGAAGTCGGAGTATGTAGGGAGCTTCCAAGAACTATGTCAATTTTTCAAAGGAAATCTCCATAAAAATAGTGATTTTGATCACTAAAATCCATTGTAAATATCATTTCACATTTTTGCAACTCCATTTTGTTCAAGTTGAGGAGTCCTCAAGGTTAAGGAGTATTAGAAGTATCTATATATCAAATTTCATAATTTTTAGACTCCATTTGAGCCCTTAAATAAGCCCTTGAACCTAGTTCCTAACCAGGCAAGACACTAGGTCTCGAGAAGGACAAAAGCTAGTGGACAACTATGAGAAGATATACAATGATCATTTTTTTAAGGTGGCTTGGTAGAGATAGAAGCTTTTGTAAGAGACTTCTATTGTAGTTGAAAGCTTTCCATTGTTCCTCTCTTTTTTCTTGCCTTGTGTGCATGTGTATGTGTATGCGTGTGCATGCTTGTGTGACTCTCAATCACACACGTACCTTCACTTGCTCATGGTCATCATACTAGTCCTCATGTCTCTGTAGATGGACATTTATGAGGTGGATCTCCTCACGTTGGTACTTGTTGAAAGTGTGGATTATGCAAGCTTTAGGTGTACAAAGGAGTCAAAAGACCTTAATGTGGACAAAAGTCATGACATAGATCACTTACAATAGTCACAAGGTCATGAAAGGTCAGGCAAGGCAGTCCTAAGGCAGTGAAAAAGTCAGGAGATGCATTGAAAACTTATAAAAGAAGGTGAAGAGACACCAAATGCATGGAAGTCTTGTATGTCATTGAAAACCGAGAGACATTTACTCAAGGAGGCTCAAGGAGAGAGTCATCCATAGCTTAAGGATCTGAAATGGAGTAGCCTAAGCTAGGAAAAATGTAGAGGAGGGTGTTACATGCATAGAGGAGGAGCTATCGAGCCCACTTCCCATCTAATCTCTTATAGGTATAGACATAGTCTGCTTATAACAATTATAACGCCTTGTGTGCATATCCAATTCAAGAGATTTAAAGTGCATTCTGTAGCTTATATATTTTTTACTTATGTAAGAGGGCCTTTTGATATCAAATTTATGTGGAGAGAAATTGCTAAATCTTTGTAACCCTAGTTTTTACATATCCTATATCTCTGCATGGTCTGTTTTCTATAGAGTTGTTGCCTAATCTAAACAAACCCATTTGAGGTGTTCCATAGATTATTGGAAAGCTTATGAACCATAATAATTGTGGCTAAAATTTTAGGTGATTTGGATCATTGTACGGTAGGTGAATTAGAGTTTTGTTGTAGGTGGCAGAAAAATGTGTATGAAGGGACCTAGTTATTAGGTTCATTTCACTTCTAGTGTGCAAATTTGAGGGACTAAACTCCATCAATTGGTATCAGAGTAGGAAACATTCTTTAAATAATCTAGGAGAATGATACAAAAGCTTGGACATCAAGGCTAAGTGGTACACTTTAGTGTAATCCTAATTTCCCATTCATTATGGCAGATCTAGGTCAAAAAGTGAAGATTCAGATTCAAAAGGAGATAGAAAGGCATCGTCTTTGGGGAAGGCCAAGAATGGAAAAGGGAAGAACAACCCTCATCAAGGTAAACCTTGTTTTATGTGGTGAACATAACCATATTTCTTTAAATTTGTTGGTTCAAGGATGACAAAGGCAAGAAGAACAAGGAGCATGGGAATTATGCTAACAACTTCAGGAACGAGGATGAGAAGGCGACCCTCCTAGACATGAGGCATGGCTACACTAGTGATTCCAAGGACAAAAAGTGGTACATAGAATCTCGATGCTCTAATCACATTTCACGTATGGAGGAATCATTTGTTCATATATAGGTCCCAAGCTCAAAAGGTTGTGTGGAGATAGGAGATAACATTGAGCATCCCATTACACACATGGGAGATGTGAAGCTAGGTGAAGGTAAATCTATTGAGACTCTTAAAGATGTGCTCCATGTTCCATATATTTCCAAGATTCTTAACTTTGTAGGACAGATGGTAAAGATCTTCTTGTGAGAGATGACCATGATGTAGGGATAAGGAGCATCAAAGAGAAGCTTGGAATAGAGCTAAAAATATCATATTTAGATGTGCTAAAGTACTTTCTTGGCATTGAGGTGATCTATGGGAAAGAAAGTATATAGTCTCTCTCAAAAAAAGAGGTAAAGAGACACCAAATGCATGGAATTCTTGTAGGTCATTGAAGACCAAGAGATATATACTCAAGGAGGCTCAAGGAGAGACTCATCCAAGGCTCAAGGAGTGCAAACAGAGTAGTCCAAGCTAGGAAAAATGAAGAAGAGTGTTTTACATGCAAGGAGGAGGAGCAAGGAGGAGATATCAAGCCCACTTCCCCTCTAGTCTCTTATAAGTATAAACATAATCTCCTTATAATAGTTGTTACTCCTTGTATACATATCCAATTCATGAGATATAAAGTGCATTCTATATCTTATATAGTGTCTTAATTTCCTAAGAGGGCTTCTTGAAATAAATTTTATGTGTAGAGAAATTAATGTATCTTTGTAACCCTATTTTTTGCATATCATACATCTCTGCATAGTGTGTTCTGTACAAAGTTATTGTCAGATGTAAACATATCTAATTGAGATGTTCTATAGCTTGTTGAAAAGGTTATGAACCACACTAAGTCTGGCTAAAAGCTTAGGTGATTTGGATCAGTGAAAGGTAGATGAATCATAGTTTTGTTGTAGGGTAGCATAAAAGGTGTATGAAGGGACCTAGGTATTGGCTTCATTTCTCTTCTAGTGTGCAAATTTAAGGGATTAAATTCCATCACCATTGTGCTAGAGTGACACCAAAGTTGGCACCATTGTTGGGGAGAGAGCTTGGAGGATGAGCATGTGATGGTAAGACATAGAGCTGCAATGTTGGAAGGTAAAAAATAATCATTTTTGGAAAGAAGTTTTATTCTATACTCACTATTTGCACCTTGGTTTTTATTATATACTAACTATTTGCACCTAGTTTTTCATTTTCTTATGATCCTTTATTGTATACTTACCATTTGCACCTCATTTTCCATCTTTTATGAACCTTTATATTATCCATACGAAGGATGCATAGGATCTGATATTAGGATCTAGAGGTACAAGGGGAAAGTTTGATATGATGGAGGAGAATCGAGCCACATGTGTGACCAACTCAGAGTACATTCTAATATGTTTGTATTTTTCAAGAAATGCTTGATCTATTTTCTCCCTTATCAACAAAGTAAGTAATTCTGAGGCATATGAAAAAATAGTCATTGTTTTTTCATTCAAAACTCAAGTAGAAATGCACTCGACTTAGAAGACATATACTCAACTTTGAATAGAATGAATGGTTCCCAATTCATGTAGTGGCATATTTTCAACCAAAACAAATAACCTTGTGAAGAATAAAGAACGTTGGAAATTTGGAAAATACTAGAACTACAACCTATAACCTCCTGAAAAACACTTGCATCAACTATTGTTTGAACATGTTCAGTTGTGACAACATGTATTTCAAGTTCTAGAAGCTACTCCACAATGCCAATTCAAATAGTACATGTTCCATCCAATGCTATCAACTATAGATATTGATTGTACACTAATGCATAAAATCAAATGCTTCATGAAATAAGCAAAGAAAAGGATCCCACAAATCTTCACCCCACCTATAGAATGCTAAATGGGTTCTTGTATTAGAAAATAGTAAGTTAAATAAAGCTTGACATATAAATGTTTGTGAATTTTTTTCTACAACAATGTGCTTGAAGGCCTTATTAATCTTAAAACATAATATTCTTTTGCATGAATTTTTTGTCTAATACTTTTTTGCATGAAATTTTTGTCTAATGCTATGTCATTAGTTTTGAGATCTCCTTGTATCCAAACATGTACTTGATTCTTGGAATAAGTTGAAAATTCGTCAATAGCTTTCATAAGATAATATCCCCATATACATTATTTGCATGTGATTTGGCTTCACATTCTAGAAATGTTTTTTGCAGTAACTACATCAACATGAAATAATGCATACTCATCTAGGAACTCATGTAGGTAGTCATTATAATAAGATCCAACTATTTCAGAAAAAATCATATTTTCTTATATTTTTGACATATGAATAGTATTATAAATTGGTAAAAGAATTTAACATCTCTATGTCCTACGTGATGAATTTTGATTTTGGTTTTTGTTTGTGCTATCTTCTTAAATTTTTATGAATGATTGAAATTTGTGTAGGGTACATATTACGAACAAGTTTGTGAGAGTCAAATGATGTGCTATACTCGATACTAAATAGTGTTACAAAGTGATTGAAATCTTCAATGCACTACATTATTAATCAAAATTAATGCAAATAAGAGTTAATCCATAAGTGGTAACCGAGATGTGTTGTATGTCTAAAAGCAAATAGATAAAGGTATAATAATATTGGGAACATTTCTATCACCTTTTGCTAAGGAAGTCCGAGCATCCATGTTCAAGTGGTTTAGCCTCCTACCTCCAAGGTGGGGGTTGATCCCTATGTGCTACGTTGTGAATGCCCCCTATAATCCTTGTATGGTAGGATGATTAAGAGCCATATGGTTGGTTGACTTCACAGCCCTTTGGACTTGTAGGAGCTCTTTGGCATTTTGGTCAATCAAACCAAATATTGCATTCCACCTTACGTCCATCCCCTTCCCAAATTGTTACCCCTTGTGGGCTTTTGGGCTTCATAATTGTGGCCATGCTAAGTGTCCAACCCTTGGGCTTTTGGGCTTCATAATTGTGGCCATGCTAAGTGTCCAACCCTTGTTTTATGAGGTACGAGGATTCCCATGGGTACTAAACATGCCATCACTTCTACTTTCAAAAAATTCTAACATAATTCAAGAGATTATGGGTACTAAACATTCCATTACTTCTACTTTCAAAAAATTCTAACATAATTCAAGAGATCAAGCCTCTGCTGAAATTTATTTCAAAAAAAATAAATTGATAACAAAGTTAAGGTTTTATAGGCTACCAATAATCTTGTATTACTATCTTTTCAAGAAGATACTAGTAGCCATGTGAGTAAAAAAGTGTAAATGTTGAGGTTGTACTCACTGTTGAAGTTTGATGTCTATGGAAGAACATGAAGAACACAAGGAAGAAGAAGAAGTTTGGATCACATTATAGTAAAGAATATATTACTAAGCAAATGTGCAAGGATAAGTGAACCGTTAAGATTATAGGCGTATATACAATCCATGGTGAAAAACCTCTTGAAGAGGGAAGAAGGTGGCTTGATGGTCCTAAGTGTGTTCACACACATCACTAACAAAATATATCAACAAATCCTTCATGGAAGTGATGCAGTTAATAAGCATTTGGCACTCATATAATAAGGAAGTTCCAAGCTGTGAATGTTTCCCTATAATCAATCTCAAAACTAGAAATGGTCACACAAGGTTGCTTCTTGCTCATCCAAGATATGCATGAGCTACTAAGCATGAAGCAAAAAACACTAGTGGACATGAAAGTGTCATAGAAATTAGCACACACCGAGTCAAAAAAAGCATGTATATCTAGCAGTAATGATCCCACCTTAGGATAAAACAATCGAAGTGTTGGAGTACCTCTCAAGTAGAGAAAGATGTGGTTCACTTCCTACCAACGTTTTATACCTAGGCAATGCATAAGCATGCTCATATTATAGAAAAGAAACTAAATATCAAATCGATTTATGCATAAGTAAATCAAGCTTCAAATAGTTTGATGATAGGGAACAAAATCAAATGCATCTCCTGCATCATGAATACTCAACCATAAAACTATCTCCATAGGATAGGAGTGGCAATAGGTTTGCAATCCTGAAGGCCAAAACATTGCAATAATGTGTCAATATATTTTGTTTGACACAAAGATATTCCCCATCAACTTGCATAAACGCAATGCTCCAATAATTATGCAAATGCCCCAAATCCAAAACCTCAAAAGAGGCATGCAAATCAGCCTTAAAATCAGTGCTATCTCATTAGGACCAGTCAGCATCATATCATCAACATATACAATGACGATCAAAAGTACACCATCTGCATACTTGACATATAAGGTGATTTTAGCTCGATTTTTCTCAAAATCATGTGCAATCAAGTTGGCATGTATCTTCTCATACCAAGCATCTGGTGCTTGCTTCAAGCATTTGATAATAATTGTTAAGACTTTGAACGTTCCTCTAGGTAACATGTCAGATGGAAAGCTAAGAGGTTTTTCCCCCTCATCTTGTATATATACCTATACTTGTAATGGTTATCTTTGTACATTCACTTGGTAATAGACTTATTATTGTGTTGTTCTCCAAGCATCTTTGTCTTGTGCTGTTTGTATGCTTCACCAGAATTCAAACTCCAACACTACTTGTGGTGGATAGGATAAAGAAGATTTTTCTCTCTTAAAATCTATCTTAATTATGGTGGATAGAAGTAGGATGTTGCATCAAACATGTAGGAAACTTTGGAGCCTCCACCATTTTTCTCACAAATGTGTGAGATACATTTAGAGGTATGATGGAGTACATTAAGAGGCACAATCCATAGTTTTGGATATCTCCTTTTTTTCATGTTAGCATACATTCATGGAGAGCAGTGTCATTAAATTTTCATCATCGACTTGGATATTAACATTTGCACAATACAATGGTGCTGTATGTATGTGCGATTTCCTCATGATTTCATGTATGCAACTGTTAGGCAATAGGCAACGGTGTTGTGTATCATTTTTGTAATTATTTGGAAAGGTTTTTTGTATCTTAAATATATAGGAACCAATATTATACAAATTATTTTTGGTGAACCAATTTACTCACATGGTTCAAATTTGATTAACTTTGATTTTGGTTTTTCTTTGTGTTATTAGACTTAATTTTTTATGAAGGATTGAAAGTTGTGTAGGATACTTATTAACAACAAGTTTGTGAGAGTCAAATGATGTGTTATACTCGATACTAAATAGTTGTACAAAGTGATAGAAATCTTCAATGTACTACATTATTAATCAGCATTAATGCAAATGAGTTAATCCGTTAGGGGTAACCAAGGTGTGTTGTATGTCTAAAAATAAATAGATAATAAAGTTATAATAATATTGAGAAAAATTCTATCAGCTTTTGCTAAGGAAGTCCAAGCATCCATGTTCAAGTGTCCTAGTGTGCTAACTTCAGGGTGGGGTTGGGAGTTTGATCCCTATGTGCTATGTAGTGAATGCCCCCTACAATCCTTGTATGGTAGGATAATTAAGACCCATATTGTCAGCTTTCTTCACAACCTCTAGGACTTGTAAGAGCTCTCAAACCTTTGGGTCAATAACTAAAATATTGCATTCGGCCTTACGGCCATGCCTTCACAAAGTGTTACCCTAGTGGGCTTTTGGGCTTCATAATAATGGCCATGCCAAGTGCCCAACCCTTGCTTTATGAGATATGAAAATTCCCATGCATTTAAACATGCCATTACTTCTAATTTCAATTAATTCTAACATAATTCAAGAGATTATCTCTCCGCTCAAATTTATTTCAAAAGAAATAAAATGATAAGCAAGTAAAGGTTTTACAGGCTCCCAATTTACTGTCTTTTCAATAAGATACTAGTAGACATATAACTTAAAAAAATATCAATGTTGAGATTGCACTCAATGTTGGAGTTAAAGGTCTATGGAAGCACATGAACATCACAAGAAAGAAGAAGAATCTTGTAGCACAATACAATAAAGAATATATTGCCAAGTGAATGTGCAAAAATAAGTTACCCATTAGGATTATAGGCATATATAAAAGCCAAGGAAAAACCGCCTAAACAGGGAAGAAGGTGGCCCGAAAGTCCTACGTGTGTTCACACACATTACTACCAAAATATATCAACAAATCCTCCTTGGGAGTGATGGAGTGAACAAGGAGTTGAAACTCGTGTATAAGGAAGAACCAAGCTATAAGAAAAGCCATCAATCCAAAATAAAGTAAGTCCAAAGCTTTGGGAAGAGCTTCAAACTTCTCCCTAGGCAGAGTGTGCAACATTATCATGTGTGGGAACATAAGCAAAATTGATCTCTCTAGCAAATAACCTATTCATGATATAATGATAGTCCACCTCAATGCTTTGTGCGAGCATGGAACACATGGTTTCTTGCAACTACTAATCTTCTCTAACTATTCGTGAAGATGGTGGTGGAAAAATTTTGACCAACACCCAAATCATATGCAAGGCATTTCAGCTACATACACTCAATAGTCACTCTGAAAATTGCCCTATATTCAACCTCACAATTAGAAGTGGCCATAGTAGATTGGTTCTTGCTCAACCGAGATATGCATGAGCTACTAAGCATGAAGCAAAAACCACTAATGGACATGGGAGTTTCATAGCAACTAGCATAGTATGAGTAAAAAAAAGCATATAAATATAGTGGTAATGATCCGGGCTTAGAATAAAACAATCAAAGTAGTTAGCTACCACTCAAATAGTGAAAGATGTGCTTTACCACCTACCAATGCTTGACACATGGAAAATTCATAAAGATCCTCATTTGATAGACAATATACTAAACGTCAAGTCAATTTATGCATAAGTAAATCAAGATTACAATAGCTTGATGATAGAGACAACATCAAATGCATCCCCTACATCATGCAAATTGAAATCGTAAACCTATTTCCATAGGAGTGGGAATAGGTTTGCAATCTTCAAGGCCAAAACATTGCAAGAATGTGTCAATATTTTTTGTTTGACACAAAACTATTTCCCATCAACTTGCATAAAATCAATGTCCAAATAATGATTCAAATGCCCCAAAATTGACATCTTAAAAGAGGCATGCAAATCAACCTTAAATTCAATAATATGCTTATCAGGATATTCTTGATAATAGCATCATTCTTGGTCTTTATGCAAATAAACTTTGCATCATCATGGGAAACCTCTAAGGGTAAAGAAATTGCCTCATTCGGACTAGCCCTTGACTATCCATCTCTAAAAAGAGCCAGCAAAGTGTCATACACATCCTTGGAGCTAATTAATGTCTCCTTGGTATGTGAAAGTAATGGTTGCGTTACATCTTCCACAAAAACAACATCATGGCTAGCCAAAATGTGTTTATTCTAAAGGATGATACTAACGATAACCATCACTTTCAAAACTCTACACAACAAAAATACATTTTATTCCTTTATCATCAAATAGCTTACATTTTTGTTCAAGCACTAATGCATATGCCAAATAACCAAGGACATCCAAATGAGTGCACATGGCTTGTGACCATGCCAAACTTCATATGGAGTGATCAATCAAAGTGCTTTGGTGGGAAATCTATTAAGTACATATATTGCATACATAACATTCTACTCCAGAATCTATGTGGTAAAGCATGACTTTTGATCATACACCTCACCATCTCCATGAGAGACCAATTCTTTCTTTCAACAACTCCATTTTGTTGACATGTATATGGCACTACACACTGATGTTTTATCTCATGATCATCGAGGAATGCATTAAAATCAGAAGACATGTATCCCCCCTCCCCCTCCGAATCAAAACTGAGTGTGTTGAATTTACATGCTGACATATTTTCAATCAAAATGATAAACTGTTTGAAGCATTTGAACACTTTGCAAATTTTTTCAATGGAAATGATAAACTGTTTGAAGCATGTGAACACTTTGCAAATTTTTTCAATGGAAACGATAAACTGTTTGAAGCATGTGAACACTTTGCAAATTTTTTCAATGGATACACCCATGCATGCCTAGAAAAAATATCAATAAAAGTCACAAAATAAAGGTAGTTCCCAAAAGAAGAACTTTTCCTAGGACCACAGACATCACTATGAACAAGTTGCAAGTTATGAGTATCTCAAAATGAACCATCTTTTAGGAAGGAGGAACACTATATTTTGCTTAAAATATAGGCTTAATAGACATGTTTACAAGGTGCTTGAAGTTTAGGAAGAGAGGATACCATTTTTAGATATTTGCAGGCATAGCAAAGTAGAAAATTTTAGATGACCAAAGCATGCATGCCAAAGCTTTGCATATGAGATATGCTGAGAATCTTGAACTACACATGTTGAATCAAGCCCAGCATATAAAATTCCATAAGAAACAATAACATCCTTATTTGCGAGACTATGAACTACACATTCAACCAAGTAGTCTTGGCTAATGTTCTGATTAGAGAATAAGAGGAGTTATTATCACATGTGATAGTATTTCCTGTAGGGGATAGCTCAAGTGAACTAAAGAAATTGTTCTATGAGGAATATATTTAGTTGCCCAACTATCAAAGTGTCAAACATTTGAGTCTACTGCAGACACACACTACTCATGTGATGATGGTTCATAGTTGCAAGCATAAGTAAGTGCCCGTTCTTCGTTCTAAACAAAGATCTGTTTTAGGTGTAGACGCCTCTACAATAACCATTCCTGCCTCTTTCTTCTTTGCCTCTTTTGCAACCAATTTTGGAAAGCTCTTTATTAGACGATCACATCCCTTACAATAATAGCAAAATTATTTCTTCTTTTTTGTTTTTTTCTCATCTTTGTCTTCCTTCTTCAACTATGGTTTAGTAGCTGATTTATACTTACTAGTAGATGAGCTCCATTTTCCTTTGCCCTTATGACTAGCTAAGAAAGCTTGATCTATAGCATGCATGATCGATCTCTTTTGCATGGATTGGTCCTCTTGCAAAAAAACAAGGGCTAACTCTCAAATGTTAAGGCTTTTGGATCTCCTTTCATCATCATCAATCGAAGAGTAGAACCAAAAATCTGATATGAGTATGGAAGACCATTAAGAATAGACTACGCAAATGAACTATTTGGCATGATGAAGTGGCAAGACTTCATCAGCAAAAATCAACTAATCCTTCAAATCTTTGATCTTTGTCCAAAAACTTTCCATAGAATCTCCTTCATTCAAATATGCTCACTCTCCAACTGTTTTCATCAGAGGTACTCAACATTAGCCTCATTTCTTGTGTTATATAAAAAGTGATAGAAGTATCGCAAGCATCCTTTGCCAATCCCCCACATGACCACACATGTGCATACATATCCTTACTGCAACGGGATACTCGCACCTACTCTGTATTAACGCTGTGAACAACTTTTCGCACAAGAATACATAGAGAGAGAGAAGAAAGAAGAAAGAAGAAAGTCATATTAACGTCTTTTGGAGGCCAAACTTGGCCTATGAGACAAATACCATGTCTAAGTGTAGTAACCCTGTGTAGAAGATGAAATGAAATAAAAGGTATATCGCTACGCAAAGCAATATAGGGCTAGAAAAGGCTGGGAGACGTGGCTCTGACTCAGCAGATAGTGGCCACCTAATACATGGGGGGATCCATAATGTGAGTAAAATACCCTAGCTACTGGTGATGGGTGGAGGTGGGTGTAGTATGTGGTACATCGGTGGTGGTCTGAGTGCCTCTTGAAGGAAGACAACCCAGGGGGTGGTTGTACGCCTATGCTCCATCATGTGGTCGTAGGCTGTCCTGATGCATGAGATATCCTCCTGATATAGTCGTGGTGGACGATATCCGCCCATGCGTGGTCGTCGCCATGCTCTCTGTGCTGCTGCCTGGTGGAGCGTGATCCCTATAGATGGACCTCTCTGATGTGGCTCAGCTCGTTGAAAGAACTGGGTAATGGTCTGCTGGGTAGTCACCCGTGGCTGATGTGTGGGCTGTAGTGACCGCTCTTGCCTCTCGTATGCTGCTGTGAGGAAGCGTCCCAAGCGTCGCTAGTCTCCCATAGTCATGCACAACTGGAGTGACTCCTCTATCTCGAACTGTGCTCGTAGGTCTAAGTATGCCGGGCATCTGATAACAAAATGCTCCTCACTCTCTACCTCTGTCTCGCATACTAGGCACCACCTCTCCTCACAAGGGACTCCACTGGACTGACCCCTCTCAATCTCGAGCTGATGTGATGAAACCCTGAGCTGCCCAATGACGATACGGAGGTGGTGGGGTAGGTATGTCTTCATGTATCTCGGAATCTTGATGAAGCCCTCCTTCGATATATGTAGAAAATGCTCACGGTAATAGAGCATTTTCGGTGGCAATGTATCCCTAGGGCTCACCCATTCCTCTCTTGATGGGAGAGCGAGTAGGTGGGTGCACGTGAGTCGTACTGTAGTGGTGGTAGCCTGTCTATGTCAAAGCCATGGTGGGCCAACCAGTCTCGTGTCTGTGCATACCATGAGGAGGTGTCCCCTGTTAGTGGTATTTCCTGGTCCCCCATATGGCTGCCCCATACATGAGCGCTGGCGTAACCAAAGTGTCGAAGAGCCACCTCTTTGTGTGAGTTAGCAGTATGAGTGGTCGATTTGTTCCGTATATCTTTCTCTTGAGCACTTTGGATCTAAAACATGGCAACAGTTGGACTTTATCGATCCAGTCGGTACTGATAATGATCTGCCATCATAGGAGACAAACACAGACACAAGCACATATATCTCGTGTGTATGTGTGTGTGTGCGCGCGCGCGTGCGTGTGTGCGGCTGCTTTTCTCTGTGTGTTGGGGGATGTATCATGAAGACCTTCCTCTCGACCTTCCTCTCGACCAGTGCTCCATCACGCGGTGAGGACAAAAATACTAAAAGAAGCAGAAGAAGAATGTAAGTCATTTGGTCAAACTCAGGCACAAAGCACTCTCAGAAGTGGGCTCGAAACTACGTCATGTAAGAGAAGGACACAACACTCACGTAATGATGCGCGTGTAGTCAATTTACTTTTACAATGATTCTGTCGCAACCAGCAATCGTCCATCAACTGTTGATTTTGGCGTTTTTCGCTGGAACGTGAGCAATCATATTACACAGTTGAAGCGCATCATCAGTGTACTGTAACAATAAGCTATACAAGAGACAACACTACAAAATAAAAAATGTTTCTGCGTACCCAATAGGAGAGAGAGAGAGAGAGTCTGAGAGAGAGAGAGAGAGAAAGAGAGAGAGATGAAGCGTGTACGATCATCGCCACTGACGAGTACTAACTAGAAACGTTGTTGTGTACCCGAGAGAGAGAGAGAGAGAGAGAGAGAGAGAGAGAGAGAGAGAGAGCAATGAAATGTTTACGATCATCACCACTCACGAGTACTAACTAGAAACGTTGCTGTGTACCCAGTAGGAGGGAGAGAGAGATGTGACTCTTAAATGATCCTAGTCTATAGTGAATTGTATGTCCACTCAAGCTAGAGCTGACACATAGACTAACTACACCTTATATAGCTACATAAAGGTTCACAAAGAATGCTAATAGTGTGAAAATAATGAAAATAATGAGTTCAATGGTTTGGAAAAATTTTTACAAGCCGCCACATGCATATACAAAAGAGAAGTCATTATTACAGGAATAGTAAAGATTATAAAAAGATATACTATATGAAATTATCTATTAGACAAAGTAGTATTTAATGAAGAATCTTTGGTTACTTGGAGGTATAAGCAATAGATGAGCTAGCTAGCTAGAGAATAACTTCGTCTCCTTTTCCCACTTATACACCTCTTTGAATGTTTGATCCACTTTTAACCTACCAAAAAAACAAAGGTACTTTGGGCTAAAGAACCCTCATAGTTCGAACATGTACATAGCTTTCCCTAGTTCTTCATTTGAACAAGCATTGTTCACATCAAATTAGTATGTTAGCCACCTTCTTGATGTTCCAAATAAATGTAATGCTTTAATGGTGGTAATTATGAAAATTATAGGGCCTTCAAAGGACACTTTATTCTCAACTTATTATAAAACATACTTAAATTCTGGTTTCCAACAAGAAAAACTACTAGGTAGGTAATCTATAAATGAGATCTAAACGAAGGATAAAAATATAGGGCATTTCCTCTAGTAAATGCATTACATGCTCAATTTAGGCCACTTTTTAGCATTTCTTTTAAGATAGTTATTTTTTGGAGATAACATGCATTAATATTTTAAGTAATTTTTATAAGTCACTTTTCACCTCTTTTGCACAAAATCATCTCAAGAATATTAATGTTCCTCCTCCCTTCACATGTATTCCTAGAACACTGTTGACCTTGGAAACATACCTGCAAACGTTTCCCACTTCTTGGTTTGGAAAACAGTCACCTTATTCTTTCTCCACTTTTGGACGCTTACTTGCCTAGGTATTTGAAATTTGCTATTTTCTAAGAAGCATTATACTTAATATTGTAGAACTATAGAGCTTATGTTGGAACTGACTTCAAGGATTATGAAGATGCTTGTACATTAGTGAAGTTCTAAGCAGCTATAGATCCAAAGATGTACTTTAGATTTTTCTATTTCAAGTGAGTTATGTATGGTGTATATGAATTCTCTAAGAAGTTTCCTACTTTGTAGTTTAGATCTAGTACAAAGATGAATGTGTCCATACTTTGGAAATTAGGAAGTTTCCTTCACATCAATGAAGTATTTCATAGATCTACTTTAAATCTTGTTATATCACATATTTTCTCTTTTGTATTTGTTGTAGATCTTTATCGTAAAGTACTGTATCTCTACATAAGTTGAAGGTTTTCATATATGTTGAAAATCAAGTCTCAAGAGAAAAGGCCTCATCCATGAGTTTTGAAAGTGGCGCAACCAAAAAAGAGTATCAAAATTTATGGAATCAACTTATGTGCTCCACCAACATCAGTCAACTTCAAATGTTTTAAATTACTCATCACCAAATTACCATTTATTCTTTTGTTCCATGAGTACCCTCTTAGTTTAGTGAAATAAGAAGCTCCAAATAGTATCACCACTTCTTGCTTATGTCATTCACACATACTTTTGTCCCTTTTACTCTATCTAGAGGTGTAGCTAAGGTTTCGAAGATCTACTTTTACTAGATTGTAGGGTATAAGTATTAGACTTTTCTCGACACTCTCATGAAATGAAGACTTGTAAATGATGTGCATGCCACCCTCCTTCCATCCATTATATCCCCTTGCATTCAAAATAGTAATACTTTGGAATGATCTAGTGTTGACATGTGGCCATGATGTAATATTCATCCCCATTACCATTCAATACCTTAGGATATCTCCCAAGCTAGGGACCTTGGCTATGGTTGGCCTTTATCCCATGCACACATGGAGTGGTCTCCATAAACCAATGTCTTACACTCTCTCTCCCTTCTAAAGACCATTGTCCTCAATGATCAATGAGGAAAAGTACTTGCGAACAAGAGATTCTCATTCCCAAGTGGAATCTTTGAGTGGTAATCCTCTCTAGGCTACTAGATACTCTTGGATGATAGGATTTCTCAATCATTCCTATCTCCAATCTAGTATCTTTTTTGGAACATGATCTATGTTATCACTTTCTTGCTAAGAAATAATACCCTCTATTAGATTATCCTCCCTAGAAATATACTTTCTAAGATTGCTGACATGAAACACTTGATGGGATCTACAATCTTGAGGAAGCTCTAATGGATATGCAACATCACTAAGCTTATTGGAAGGTCCACAAAGCCTTGATGAAAGCTTAGTACACTTCCTATGGATAGTGAAGTAGATCTAGTGAGCACATGAAGAATAGCTCTATCTCCTCCCTCAAGGATTCTGCTGAAATCATTTGACATGTATTCACCTCCTCCATCAGATCTTAATGTTTGAATGTACTTCCCTCTCTCCTTTTTCACCATAGCTTTAAAATTCTGGAAGTGAGTGAACACCTCACTCTTCTCTTTCATGAAATATACCCATACTTTGCGTGTATGGTCATCAATGAAAGTAACATAAAACTTGCAACCGCCCATAGATGTGGTCTTTGCTGGACCCCAAACATCTGTATGCACTAATTCTAGTACATTCTCACTAACATGCTTGTCATGTGGAAATGATGCTCTTAACTGTTTACCAAATCGACATGCTGCACATACCTTTTGCATTTCTGCATCTTTGAAATTCGGTAGTCCATGGACAATCTCCTTTGACTGCATCAATTTCAGCCTTTGCAAGTTTGCATGTCCAATCCGTTTGTGCCATATCTCTATATCTGCAATAATTCCTGCACCTTTTACAAATATGGTTGAAGATTGCAGACCAGTTAAGAGCATATGAGGAATGGAATCAAGGAGCACAAAAGGTAATGTATTGGCTATCTGTTAGCATAGAAGATAGCATGATTGACACATACAGGATGCCAAGACTCCAAAAGAGGCTTGGAATAGTTTGGTCACTTTGTATGAGACTAATACAAAGGCACAGAAATTGCAACTCAAGAACAAGCTGCGTACATTGGAAAAGAAGAGCATGTTGGTAAGTGAGTATACTGTAAAATTCAAAAGCATATGTGAGTCACTTGCATCTATTGGTTGGCATGAATGTAGATGATAATGATAAGGTGGAGGTATGCCTTCGTGGTTTAGGAGTTGCATATAAGTAGTTCAGAACTTCCATACAAACCAGGGAAAATATTTCGAATTTTGTTGATCTAGTATCTATGCTAATTATTGAAGAAAAGAATCTTGGTGAGGATTCAAAGTCCCAAGGAAAGCCGAGTTCTGAGCAGGTATTCTACTCTAGCAAAGGAAGAGGCAGAGGTAGAGGTTTTGGAAGTGGAAGAGGAAACAGTAACCAAGACCAAGGTCAACAACAGAATCATGCAAGAGGAAGAGGATAGTTTTGAGGCAGGGGAAGCCAAAGAGGTCGCAAAAATTTCCAAAGAAATGATTCAGGTAATGATAGTAAAGGATGTTGGAATTGTGGTAAACCTGGACACTTTGAACGTGATTGTAGGCTGAAGAATCAAAATAACAAAAGGCAACAAAACAATTATGCATCCACAAGTGCAGATGATTCTGAGAAGCTGTTCATGGTTCAACATCACATGATGAATATGATGTCTGCTAGTATCTCAAAATCGAATGATAATGTCTAGTATGTTGATTCAGGTGCTTCAAATCACATGACCAATCATGCAGAATGGTTTGGTAGTTTGCAAAAAATGCCAGTTCTTGGATATGTTGAAACAGGTGATGATACATCGCATCCTATTGAGCATACAAGAAACATAGCATTGTCTATGGAGGACGGGAGGTAAAACATCTTGCTGATGTGCTGCATATTCCAAACATAACAAAGAATCTGGTTTATGTTGGACAAATGGTTGACCAGGGATTACAAGTCAGGTTACAAGTCAGGTTCAATGCTGATGGGTTATATGTAGAAGAATAGAAACATGGTGGACGATTGATTGCCAAAGGAAACAAACTGGGTAGGGGCGCTCTGTGAAGACTCCAGGAGTAAGAAAGGCACATGCAGATGATACAAGGAGAAGTGACCCAGGACCAAGAAGATCTGGGAGGATGCGTAATTTAGTGCAATGATTGACATATGATAGTTACATGGCTCGTCATTGTGCCTACATGACAAAGGTAATACAAGATGCTGAACCTTCTTGTTTTGAAGATGCAATTGGTAATGGAGATGGGAAAAAGCTATGGATGAGGAGATGGTTGCACTTTATGGAAACGATACATGGAAGCTGGTTCCATTGCCACAAGGAAAGAAACCCATAGGTTGCAAATGGGTTTACAAGGTAAAGCATAATGTTGATGGTAGCATAAGCAGGTATAAAGCACAATTGGTAGCTAAAGGGTATGCACATACATATGGCATTGATTATGAGGAAACATTCAGCCCTCTAGCTAAAATGTCTACTATTAGAACACTTGTTGCATTAGCTACAACAAAAGGATGGACTTTGCATCAGATGGATGTGAAGAATGCTTTCCTACATGGTGAGTTACAAGAAGAAGTATATATGGACCAGCCACAAGGATATGAAGATTCAAAGCACCCATAATATGTTTGCAGGTTCCAAAAGGCTTTGTATGGGTTGAAGCAAGCCCCTCGTGCATGGCATGCAAGGATTGCTGATTACTTAACCAGCATTGGGTTTTCTATGTGTGATGCAGTTCACTCACTATATGCAAGGAAGGCTGATGATGGCATCACTATTGTGGCTATTTATTTTGATGACCTGATTGTAGGTGGTGATAATGAAGGAAGTACCAAAGAGGTAAAGCAACTTCTTATGCAAGAATTTGACATGAAAGATCTTGGTGTGCTACGTTATTTCTTGGGCATTGATTTTATACATACAGAAACAGGTATATGGATGTCGCAAAGGCAATATGCCTTGAATATGCTACAAAAATTATGGTATGGCTGATTGTAAGCCAATTTCTATGCCATTAGATCAGAATTTGAAATTGGATACTACATCAGGTGAAGCATTGGAAAATGCTACTATGTATAGGAAAATTGTGCGAAGTCTTATATATCTCACAATTACAAGGCCTCATCTAAGTTATACTGTTGGACTTGAAAGTCAGTTCATGCAGGTTCCTAGGAAGCCACATTTAGATGTTGCTAGGTGCACTCTACATTATGTGAGTGCTACTTTGGATTATGCATTGTTTTATGAGGCTAGTGTAGATTTGCAGGTTTATGGATACACCGATGCAGATTGGGCTGGTAGCATTCAAGATAGAAGATCTACTAGTGGTTTTCTATTCTCACTTGGGAGTGCATTTGTTACATGGAGCAGCAAGAAGCAACCCACTGTTGCTTTGTCGAGTACAGAGGCTGAGTATAGAGGTGCTGCAATGGCAGCATATGAGGCATCATGGTTGGACATGCTACTTGCAGATTTAGGTGTGGAAGTGCAAAAGCCTATCACCATTTATTGTGATATATTGTAGCAGCATACAGTTAGCACGGAGCCCTGTTTTCCATGCTAGAACAAAGCATATTGAGGTACATTATCACTTCATCAGAGAGAAGGTATTAGCAGGTGACATTGATCTTGTTTATGTGAGAACAGATGAACAGGTTGCTGATATTTTCACCAAAGCACTTGGAGTTGAGAAGTTGAAGAAGTTTTGGGAGATGCTTGGATTACAAGATATGGCATTGAGCTTGAGGGGGAGTGTTGAGATATCAAGCTCAACATGTGATGATCTAGGATGAGACGTACCAGTTTTTCGTTTCTTTGACATGTATAGTGGTCACGCCAGTATATGTCAGAGATACTTCATTGAGCTTTATTAGATTTATCTACTGAGAGTGATGGAACATTTGTTTCTTGCTAGCTCACTCATTCGCGGATATTAGGTTTTTCCTTATGTACTGATCTTTATATATTGCACTTGTTGTATTCTTGTTTTTAGGTCATTCTTGTACATTCCTTCTATGTAATAGAAGAAGAAGAACAAGAAGAAGAAGATCATTCTTCCGTGCCTCAATCTGTGTGTGTGCTTCTCCTTGAGAGTGAGAGTGTGTGTGTGAGCTCTTTTCCTTATCTCCTTCCTTGTGACAACACTAACAAGTCATCAACAAAATCCACAACAAACGTTCCAATGAACAGCCATAAAATATCATTCAATATCATTATGAAAGTAGCATGTGTATTACTCAAACCAAATGACATAATTAAATGCTCATAATGCCTAAAGCGGGTCTTGAAAGTTGGTTCTATAAATCTTGTTTCTTTAGTCTAATCTAGTGGAACCCACTTTCTAAGTCTATCTTAATATATACAATGGCTCCACCTAGATCATTGAGGAGATCATCTATCCTAGGCATGGGATATTTGTGCTTGATGATAATCTTATTGAGTGCTTTGTAATTGATGCACATCCTATAAGTTCCATCTTTCTTGTTCATTAGAAGAATTAGTGCTGCAAAGGGTGAATAGCTTGGTCAAATTGTCCGTTTATGCAAATACTGATCGTTTACCTTGTAGAACTCATTTTCCTCCTGCAAGCTAATTGGAAACAGTGGTCAAGCGATCGCACTCACCTCTTGTACCAATTTTATTGTATGCTCAATGTTCCTACAAGGAGGTAAACCCGAAGGTAATTCCTTAAAAGAAAAACTCTTAGAATTCTACTCTAACTTTATCTGAAAGTACTTGCACATTCCGACTAGAGCTTCATTGACTGCAAGCACCCATCACTACACATGATGAATACATGAAATAAAGAAAATAAATATACTTACAATCAATCTTGAGCAGCTTAGTTCCAATGACCAATCACATCTCTTGGAGACCTAGGTCTCCATAGATCAGTAATCACCTATCCTCATGCTCAAAATCATAAACATGTGAAGCAAAATCTATGATTGTTCATTTCCTTTGATACCACATTCTAGTTAGGACTACATCGAAATGGGCCATTCGTGGTATCTCTTTTAATGGCATCCTTTTTGTGCCATTGTCAAGACCAAATATTTGGCATAGAAGAAACATTCTTCATGACCAACATGACCATTATAGGAGATGACATATGAGATGGGGAATCACCAAATCCTCATCTACATCACTCCCTTACTATGTAGGAATTATGACCATGGTGAGTGTTATCATTTTCTTCTTAGGGCAGTCCCTAAAGTGGTGTTGTCCTAAGAAAACATAGCATAATTCTTCCTTCATCACCTTCTAGAATTGATGTTAGCCCTTTGAGCTAGAGCAGACACCTTTCCCTTTCCTCTTCAAGCTTTCTTGATCATGTGCACCTGCTTAGTGTCTTTTTGAGGCCGTGATCTAGTGAAGATAGGAGTGGAAGTGGAAAAGGGCCAACTCGTCTTAGTCCATGAGGATCTCTGGCCTTGGGAGCCTATGCCCCTGTGTCCTCATAGACTATAGCCATCTCTATGGCTTGTGCCAAAGAGGGACACCTCTCCTTTCTAACTAAAGGGTTGGATAGTTTCTCTACATCTGAAGACAAACTTGTGAACTTGGAGAAAGTCTAGGATAGAGTCGGGTACTTTAAGAAGTAGCTCCCTATTACTTATCCTTATAATCCTAAATAGTTTGGTCTTTGTGACTAGTGAAAAACCAAGTTTCTAGTCTTCTAGATCTCTCATCACATGGTGCAAAATTATTATATAGCCATATACACTCCACTATAGCTATGGAAACTTCCTTGTACTCAGGTTCGTAGCGCGATGTCACCATTATAGGTTGCTTCTTACTCAACCAAGATATGTACGAGTCTCCAAGGAAAAAGCAATTACCACTAGTGGACATAGGAGTGTCATAACAACTAGACAAATCACTATATGAAAAAGCATGCAAGCATGATTGAATATCTCTTCCATAAAAGAGACCTCAACTCAAAGTGCATTTGAGATATCTAAACACACTTTTCATTGCTTACCAATGCTTAGTGCTAGAGCTATGCATGAACAAACTCAACTCGAAAGCTACATACTATATATCTGGCCTTGCATGCATATATAAGACATCCCAAAGCTTGCTCATAAAGAGAAGTGTCAAATGCATCCCTAGATTTCTCAATTGTGAACCTAAATCCTATCTCAACTAGTATGGAAACTCACTTGCAATCCTCAAAGCCAAAACATCAAAGCTATTTTTCAACATACTTTGCTTGATGCATAATAATTTCCCCCTCAAAAGATAGAAACTAGATGCCAAGGTAGTAGCTCAAAAGACCAAGATAAGTGACACCAAAAGTATGCTACGAATTAGCCATAAGGATTTCAAGTTTTGCAACACATGATCCAATCAAGAGTATTTAACTGACATAAATAACAAGCATTAAATCAACCCCATCTTTGTGTCCATAGAGTGTGCTTTCAATTGTAATACATGTGAAGCCAAGAGCAATCAAGTGCTTATGTATTTTCTCATACCATGCACGTGGAGCTTGCTTGGGACAATACAAGGCTTTATGCAAGTGACAAACCATATGCTCTTTCCATTTCATGGAAAATCTATGAGGTTGATTCACATAAATGGCTTCTTGCAAATCACCATTCAAGAAAATTGTTTTTGTGCCCAATTGGTGTACCTTCCAGCCTCGATGGGCATCCAATGCAACCACGGTATGAATGGTAGTAGATACCATATTGTTGCATATATGCTTTGGCAAAAAATCTAGCTTTGTAGCAATCAATGCTACCATCTAAATTCTCTTAGTGTTGTAAACCCACTTTGTACCAATGGCATTTTGTCCTTTTAGCAATTCAACTCCCAAGTACCATTACTATGTATGGAATCCATTTCTAATTGCATAGCACTCATCGAATGTGGATTGTCACATGCATCTTCAAAAGTAAGTGGTTCTTCATTACATGTAGTTTCATAAGAGGATAATCCACCAAATTACTCGATGCATGGTGAGAGCTTGATCTTGTTCTACCAAGTAAAGGTGCACTCAACTTATTATCTTGCAAAGTTTGTTTGAACCACTTTGGCATAGTTTTTGCACTCTTGATAGACATGCACTCATTATGTAATAACTCCTAAACATGTATATCATGTGTGGGCTGAATTTAAGGCTCATTTGGAACCAAATTTTGATGCAAATTTTCAGCCATATGTGGCTAGAAATTTCCAGCACTTCCGATAATTTTTTACTGAAAAATTTTTGCCATATTTGACTAGAAATTCTCTACATTTTTAGTTCTATTTTGTTGAAATTCTTTAGCACTTTGAGCCTTTATGGACTGTTCTACATGGCCATAATCAAGTGCCCACTTTGGAGCAAAGACATGAGTGTGTCAAACACATCTTTTGAGCTAATTGTTGGTTGTTTCTTCTTTGCATTCAAGCAGAAGGAAAACCAAATTTTGAGCAAATAGCATATCTGGAATCACAATAGTTGTATTCATCAATGGATAGTTCAAACAACTTCCCTTACTTTCAGCACTCTAACCAACAATATACATTCTTTGCCTTGTCATCAAGTTTGTCACATTTTTGTGATGGCAAAAGAGCATATGCCAAACAATTAAACATGCACATATGACTAACCATAGGTTTATGTTCATTCCAAGTCTCATAAGGAGTGATGAATCTCAAGGCTTTTGTAGGCTAGCGATTCAACACATAGTTTGCACACTTGACCATTTCCATCGAAAACTTTTTAGGAAGGTGCTTTGATTTGACCATACCTCGTGCCATTTCAAGGAGTGTTCTATTTTTATGCTTAGCAACACCATTTTGTGGAGGTGTATATGACACCATACATTGGTGTGAAATTCCTCTTTCATGAAGAAAAACATTAAACTCACATGAAATT
Organism: Ceratopteris richardii; assembly: GCA_020310875.1. NCBI lineage: Eukaryota > Viridiplantae > Streptophyta > Polypodiopsida > Polypodiales > Pteridaceae > Ceratopteris > Ceratopteris richardii. Next base: position 108,229,686 of record CM035413.1, read on the forward strand.
ATTCACCACCAGGATCAGTGCATAGAGTCAAAAGCTTGTTTGAAGAAAATTTTTTAGCGATAGCTAAAAATGATTTGAAGCAAGAAAATACCTCATTCTTTGCGTTCATAGGATACAAACAAGTATGGTGATTAGCATCGTCAATGAAGGTAACAAAAATATACATGCTTCCCAAAATGTGGATAGAAACTACATACATCACTATGAACAACTGCAATTTTCTTGTAGCATGTGTATGACTATCTTTTGGAAAAGAAGCATGATGCATTTTACCAAGAATGAAACCTTCACATGCATGCTTTTCAATAAGCTCAAGTGTTGGAAAACCAATAACCATGTCCTTAGTTTGCAGGTAAAGAAAAGTATTTAAGTTCAAGTGACCATAATGAGCATGCCTAAGCTCCATTTGAGCCATGGAAGGAGTATGAGCAACCAAGGCATTTGAGGTAGTCCTCTTGTATGTATCCAAGTGATAGAAACCATTACATAATGTACCACACATCGTGATAATATCACCATTGCTGAAATCATGAACCAAACACTCATCATAAACAAAGTGTACATGAAACCCAGCTTTGGCAATCAAAGAAACTGAAATGAAGTTCTTCTTGATGTCGAGTAGATATAGTACATTTTTTAAGAGAATCACACCTCCAATTACAACTATAAGCTCAATTTTTGCTACTCCAATGATAGGATAACAGGCATTGTTTGCACACACCACATGTCCTCCTTTAGGTGCATCTTTCATCAAAACATTTTATGAAAGATGCATCTTTATGTGTGGTTCTCTAATCATTAGCTTGACTCCTCATATAGTTGAAAAACAATTGGATTGGACTTTGTAAGAGGTCATATATTGTTACAGATTCATATGCTTATGAACACGACAAGAGGTTGAGAGATTCATATTATTATAATAATCTTTACTATCTATGAATAGCATGGAGTCACATGCATCAAATATTTGGCCATAAAAACATGGCATTTTATCTTCATGTAAAAAGCGACTAAGCTCTTTTATGCCTTTGAAGTGATGAACATGATTCAATCTTTCAATAAGTGTATGAAGAATTATTTGCTCCCAAAGCAAAATAGGTCTAACCTATCTCTTTGAGTTTTTGTCCATTATTTGAGAGTTTTGGAAACACTCCACGTCCCCTATATTAGTGGAACACCAACGATTGACTTTATCCATTAACCAAGCCCTTCACTCTGACAATGTAGTACTACAAATGGTAAAATGATGTATACTAATATTTATCATAGAGCCCTAGTTCTCTATATATCTAATTATATATACTAATTTAAATTTCTTATATATTTAATTATACATATTACTACAAATTAAAAAAACCTAAAAATCTATATGTTTAATTATATATACCTATAGTAATCCTAGAGCAAATGTATTTAGCTCGTTAATTAAATATACTATTTTTTAATCCTATAACCATACTATTTTGTACATTTGATTATATATACTAGCTTTTCTATTAATTATTTCTACTTACATGTATATAAGCATATTTATCCTGAAATCCGTATATATATATATATATATATATATATATATATATATATATATATATATATATATATATATATATATATATATATATATATATATATATATATATATATATATATATATATATATATATATATATATATATATATATATATAAAACTTAAAACCATATTTTTATATATTTACTTATTTATATTTAATTCAATTTAAAAACTCTAGCTCTTTTCATATTAAATTATGTATACTAATATTTATACCATAAAACTCTAACCCAAAAACACGTATATACGTGTATATGTGTGTATATGTATGCACATGTGTACCTATGTGTGACACGTGTGTATGTGTGTGTATGTGTATGTGTATGTATGTATATATGTGTGTATGCATATATCTATGTATGTATGTGTGTAAACCTCAAACCCTAATCCTAAAAGTCTAACCCTAAAACATGTGTATATCTATATGCATAAGTGTGCATATGTGCATGTGTATATGTATGTAAAACCCTAATCCTAAAAGAATAACCCTCAAACATGTATATGTATTTATGTATATATATATATATATATATATATATGACATGTGTGTGTATGTGATTTTGTGTGTGTATATTTGTATGTGTATATATGTATATAAGTGTGTGTGTGTATATGTATGCAAATTCCCTCAAATTTTCACACTAGAAGTGCAATGAACCCAATACCTAGGTCCCTTCATACAACTTTTTTGCTACCCTGTAGCAAAACCATGATTCATCTACCTCACACTAATGCAAATCACCAAAGCTTTTAGAAACACTTAGTATGTTTCATATATTTCCAACAAGCTATAGAACAACTCAAATGGATCTATTTAGGTTAGTCAACAGCTCTATACAAAAAAGGCTATGCAAAGATGTAGGATATGCAAAAATTAGGGTTAGAGGGATATAGTGATTTCTCAGCACATAAAATTGATTTCAACAAGCCCTCTTAGGAAACATAATATACATATCTAAGCTATAGGATGCACCTTAAATCTCTTGAAGTGGATATGTACACAAAGAGTTAAAACTATTATAAGAAGACTATGTCTATACCTACAAGAGACTAGAGAGGGTGTGGGCTTGATAGCTCCTCCTTGCTCCTCTTCAATGCATATAATGCCCTCCTCTACATTTTTCCTAGCTTAGACCATTGCATTTCAAGTCCTTGAGCCTTGGAGGACTCTCTCGTTGATCCTCCTTGAGAATATATCTCTTAGTCTTCAAGACCTACAAGACTTCCATACATTTGATGTCTGTTCACCTCCTTTTATAGCTTTTGGATGCTTCCTACAACTTCTTTCTACCTTAGGACTCCCTTGCTTGACCTTGAAAGTGCCCTAAGTGATCTGAATCATGATTTTTTTCCAAATTAAGGTCTTTTGAAACCTTTATCCACCTAAATCTTGCATACGTCACATTTTCAACACTCTCCCTCAAGCTTAAGGTGGTAGTGTCTATATCAAGTAAGCTTATAGTTTTTGTAAACTTACTTGATATAGTATTCAGATCACTATAAGCTTAAGCTTATAGTGATCTGAATTATGCTTTTTTTCCAAATTAAGGTCTTTTGAAACCTTTATCCACCTAAATCTTGCATACATCACATTTTCAACACTCTACCTCAAGCTTAAGGTGGTAGTGTCTATATCAAGTAAGCTTATAGTTTTTGTAAACTTTGTTAACTTGGTCACATCCAAGCTTTTGTTGAAGATATCTACAACCTAGTCCTTTGTACCTACAAAATGAACATTAATGTCCCAACTTTCAACCTTTTCACTTATATAATGATAATGCACCTCAATGTGCTTGCTCCTTGCATGATACATGGGATTGTTAGCAAGATGTAGGCTTGACATGTTATCTCCATAAACAAGAATTGGTCCAAGTTGTATACAAAAATCTTTGAAGAGCCTCTTAAGGCATATTTCTTAACATGAGGGCTAAAGCTCTATACTCAAATTGTGTTGAACTCAATGCAACTATGGGCTTTCTTTTGCTTATCCATGAAATTTCTTTTTTACCTAGCATGAAAATGTAGCTAGAATTTTTCCTTCTATGATCAACACTCCTTGCCAAATATGCATCACTCCATGCTCTTACTTGAAGTTCTTCATCATACCTATATAGAAACCCATAATTAAATGTACTCTACACATAAATTAACACTCTCTTTGCATGATTGATATGTGTATCTATTGCAACATGCATGAACTAAGATAGAACTCCAACTATGTGGCACAAGTCAAGACTTGTGAGTGTAGCATAGATCAATGATCGGACAATTCTTATGTATAGTGTGAGGTCTTCTACCTTCGTACCATCTTCCTTTCTTAACTTGACATTTTGAATCCATAGGTTGAGCTATTGGTTTGCAATTTGTCATGCCAAAACTAAACAACATATCTAGAAGATACTTCTTTTGAGAGAGATAGATACCTTCCTTCCCATAGATCACTTCAATGCCAAGAAAGTACTTTAGCACACCTAAATCTAAGATTTTAAACTCTCTTCCAAGCTTCTCTTTGATGGTCCTTATCCCTACATCATCATCACCCACCACAAGAAGATCATCTACATATATGCATATCAAACATATCTTGTCATTTGTCTTCTTCATAGACAAGGATTGATTTGCATCACTTGGAGAGAAACCACATCTCTTCAAGAATTCCACTAGCCTATGATTCAAAACCTTGGGGCTTTCTTTAGGACATACAAGGCCTTCTTCAACCTACAAACATAGGTAGGATCTTGTGGATATTCATACCCTTGAGGTTGTTCCATGAACACTTCTTCTTGTAAGGCACCATTCAAGAAGGCATTCTTTATGTCCATCTAGTAGATAGACCACATCCTTGTTGCACATAGGGATATGGGAGCTCCAATGGTAGCCTCGTTTGTAGAAGGGCTAAAAGTGTCCCCATAATCCACCTCTTGAGTCTATGTGAAGCCTTTGGCTACTAGTGCCTTGTACCTTGCCAAGCTACCATCTGCATTCCTCTTGGTCTTGTCCACCCACCTATTTTGGACTATCTTCATGCCTTCCTTCTTCGATACTAGTTCCCAAGTGTCTTTCTCCTTAAGAGCCTTGAACTCTTCATACATAGCCTTCCTCCACTCTAGTTTGGTCTTTGGCTCCTCATAAAAATTTGGCTCTTGATTATCAATGACATTCATCATGTATGCATAGTGCTTTTCCATGAAAGAACCACATGTATACCTTTGTGGAGGTGCCTTCTTCCTGGTACATCTACTTTCTTGACCTTTGGGATATTGCTTCTTGAGTCTCATGAGCTTTATATTAGGCATAATGACCTCCTCAAGCTCTTCCTCTTCCCACTCCTCTTGAGCTTCCCTAGTTTCATAGTATGTCTCTTGCAACTTCTATACTTTGAATTAGGGGATAATATTTGATAATCATAATTTTAAGAGTGATCATACAAGTGTACCTCAGATGTAGAAGCCTTTGGTCCACTGATTTTGATTGATTCTTGAGGTTGAATCTGAACATCAAATTGTGCATACTCCTCTTGATCCTCTTCATCCAACTTTGCCTTTCCCTTTTCTCCATACCAAGACCTTGACTCATCTAACACAACGTCTCTTGAACCCTATAGCTTGTTTGAGAGAGGGTTGTCGCACTTGTAGCCTTTTTGCTCATTTGAGTAGCCAATGAATACACATTTCTCACTCTTGGGCTCTAACTTTACTTCACTAGGAATATGAACAAAGCATACACATCCGAATACCTTGAGGTGCTCCATGGTTGGCTCCTTGCCATGATAGACTTCATGTGGAGTCACATTTTGCACACCAACTATTGGAACCTTGTTTATCAAGTAACAAGTTGTATTCAAAACCTCAGCCCAATAAGAGAATGGTTACACACCTTCATTTATGAGACATCTAGCTATCTCAACCAAATGCTTATTTCTCCTCTCTACAACACCATTTTGTCTAGGAGTGTACCTTCAGGTAAATTGCCTCTTTATGTCATTGTCCTACAAGTACTTTGTGATGGAGTAATACTCTCCCCCTCCATCTAACCTTAGTGTCTTGATGTGTGCATCACATTCTTTCTCAACAAGGGACCTAAACTATTGAAACCATCAGAACACTTTTGATTTTTTCTTAATAACATATAGCCCTACCTTTCTTGAGTGGTCATCAATGAAAGTTACAAAGTACCTAGCTCCTTCCAATGAAGCCTCTCTATTAGGGCCCCATACATCTGAGTGTATAAGCTCCAAGAGTAGAGGATCTGTACTCACTCTTTGGAAATTTCTTCCATGCTTGCTTACCTAGTTGATAAGCATCAGAAGACTCATGTACACCTTGGCCTTCAAGATTTGGTACTTCATGCAATAAACCTACTTTCCACATGCTTTTTAACTTGGAAATATTGTCCTATCATCTTGTGTCAAAGATCAAATTTTGTTACCAATCTTCAAATAACATACCTTGTTGTGTGTAGGAGCCAAATCTAGTGTGAACAATTTTCCTTCTCTCCTTCCCTTGGCAATTACCTTGCCTCCTTGATTCACCATGCACCCTTTTGCATCAAATATAACCTACATACCTCTCTCTACCATGTGTCCTACAGAGATAAGGTTCTTGGAAATAGATGGAACATGGAGCTTCACCTAGCTTCTCATCTCCCACATGTGTAATGGGATGCTTAGTGTTATCTCCTGTCTCCACACAACCTTTTGAGCTTGGGACCTGCATATGAACAAAAGATTCCTCCATGCATGACATGTGATTAGAGCAATCCAGATTCTATGTACCACTTTGTGTCCTTGGGATCACTAGTGTAGCCATGTATCATGGCTAGGAGGGTCTCCTTCTCATCATCCTTCTTGGAGTTGTTAGCATAATTCCCTTGCTCCTTCTTCTTCTCACTTTTTTTATCCTTGAACCAAAAATTTGAAGAAATATGATTTTGCTTATTATATATAACAAGTTTTACCTTGATGAGGGTTGTTCTTCCCTTTGCCATTCTTGCCCTTCCTTGAAGATGATGCCTTGCTATCTCCTTCTGAATCTGAATATTGTTCCTTGGACTGCTTCCAATTGCTTTTTCCTCCTTTACCCTTCTTGCCACTCTTTCCTTTTCCTTTGATAGCATATAGGACTTGTGAGTGACCATCCTTCATGGATGTGTCTCCTATGGCAACTTCTTTTGCCACTAGGTGTGGGATTAACTCCTCAAGAGTTAGTAAAGGATCTCTATACAAGATGGTAGTAATGAGGGGATTCCACTTGTCTTCCCTTCCCAGCCCATTGAGAGTTTGCATAAGGTCTTTCTCATCTACTTTATAGCCAATCAATGCCAATCGCACCCTCCACTCCTTCACCCCCAAGGCATAGTCAATAATGGATTGACCACTTCCCTTCTTCAAAGAGTGGAGTTCATTCTTAAGCTTCATCTTTCTGCTTCTTGTGGAAGTGGCATATATCTTCTCTAAGGCCTCCGAGAACATCTCTAGCATGATCAAACTATGATATATGAACATTCATAGTTTTAGAGATTGTCATGGACAAAGGAAACCATCTTGAACCTTAGATTCCATGTGAACCTTGTATCTCATGATTGGTTCAGAATTAGGAGAAACTAATGCTTTGATTGCGTCAAGAACGTGCCCAAACCCTAAGATCGACTGTCTACTTGCCTGATTCGGATATTTAGAGCCCATGTTTCGAATTGATGACATCATCGATGACATCATCAGTTCGTAACCGCCTTTCATGAACCGCCCTTGAAAACCTATATAAGGAGGGGTTGGCCACATTCATAATCAGTCTTGCCAATACCAGTCTTGGGAGCTCAAGGAGTCGTGATCGCCAAGTAAGTACTCTTCAAGTTCCAGTTCTAGTTCTTGTCTTGTTCCTTGTTCTAGTCTAGTTCATGGACATACTATCTTGTCCCCTTGTAATCTCGTAGTACGAGATCCTGTCGAGTTCTTTCGTGTATCCAGTTCATCTCCCAGAAGGGAGTTCTTGTAATCCAGATATTTTGTCTCATACTTACGGTCCCGGGTTGTGGGATCTCCTGTATCATCTCTAGTCCAGTTTTCCATACCTATTGGTCCTGGGTTGTGGGACGTCTTGTATCAGCGTCTTCTTGTATTATTTCCCCTACGTGGGTGTTCTTGTAATCATAAGTGTATTTCCAAAATCTTGTCTACTGTAGTCAGAGAGCACACTCTAGTGCTCCCATGACATTTTGGCAAGACTCGCTTCAATCCAAGACCAGTCATCATGGAGAATGCTTATGAACAGATTGTAGCAACACTTCAGAGTCTCCAACAACAAGTCGAAGACCTAACTCATCGACAGACACAAATCAAGATGGGACGTCCAGGGCATATAGGTGCACTCCTCCAAGAATTACAAGAACGAATCGGGAGTCTTCAGACAAATCAAGGGAGTATGCAAGTAAATCAACGACCTAGTACATCCTTCATGAGGGAACTGAAGATCTGCATGCCAGAAAAGTTCGATGGTGATCGCACAAAGTTCTAGGGATTCTTGCAACAAGTCAAATTGTACATCCGTATGCAGCCTGATAGATACCCTGATGATGCATCCAAGGTCAGTCTTGTTGGAACCTTGCTCTACAGTCAAGCATTATCATGGTTCACCCCAATCCTGGAGAAGGATCTGGCCGTACTTCATGACTATGAGGGGTTTTTTAGAGAGCTCATCGCTACATTTGGAGATGCAGACACGAGTCGAGTGGCAGAAACAAAACTTCGGAAGCTACGTCAAGGTAACCGCCCTGCCTCTACCTATGCATCAGAATTTAGGCAGTTGATATGTGACCTCACTTGGCATGAAGATTATGCTCCTTGGTGTTCAAGTTAAACTATCCACAGCAAATCATCCACAGACTGATGGACAAACAGAACGAGTGAATCAAGTCTTGGAGCAATATCTCCGTTGCACTAGCAACTATCATCAAAATGATTGGTTTGAGCTTTTACCCTTTGCAGAGTTTGCTTATAACAATAGTGTTCATGCATCTACCAAGCAGACTCCCTTCTTTGCAAATTATGGACAACATCCAAGAATGGATATATAACTCTCAAATCATGTCAAGAACCCAGCTACTAGGGACAAGGCCCTGTACCTGATGGACATTCACAAAGAACTCAAGGAAGAGATCCATAAAGCTCAAGAACAATATAAGTACTATGCAGATCAACATCGTGTCCAGAATCCATTGTATCAAATTGGGGATAAAGTATGGTTACTCAGAAACAATTTGCAAACCTCAAGACCTTGTGCAAAGTTAGATCATCAAAGATTTGTTCCATTTACCATCTTGGCCAAGATTAATCTAGTCACCTTCAAGCTCCAGCTACCAAGTACTATGAGAATACATCCAATTTTCCATGTATCCATGTTGGAACCATATCAGATTTCACCCTTGAGGGGGGAGAGACCTAGTCCTTCTCCACCTATCGAGATTGATGATCATGAAGAATTTGAAGTCGAGCATGTCCTAGATTTCAGAATATCCCGAGGAAGATTGGAATACCTTATTCATTGGAAAGGGTATGACATCAGTGATCGTACTTGGGAACCTGCAGAAAACCTTCAGAGAGCACCAATCAAAGTTCGAGAATTCCACAAGAGAAATCCAACAAAGCGAAGACAAGATAACATGACCGCTCCTCGTGGAACTCGTCGCTTGAGGGGGAGGTAATGTCATGGACAAAGGAAACCATCCTGAACCTTAGATTCCATGTGAACCTTGTATCTCATGATTGGTTCAAAATTAGGAGAAACTAATGCTTCCATTGCGTAGAACGTGCCCAAACCCTAAGATCGACTGTCTACTTGCGTGATTCCGATATTCAGAGCTCATGTTTCAAATGGATGACATCATCAATGACATCATCAGTTTGTAACCGCCTTTCATGAACCGCCCTTGAAAACCTATATAAGGAGGGGTTGGCCACATTCATAATCAGTCTTGCCAATACCAGTCTTGGGAGCTCAAGGAGTCGTGATCGCCAAGTAAGTACTCTTCAAGTTCCAGTTCTAGTTCTTGTCTTGTTCCTTGTTCGAGTCTAGTTCATGGACATACTATCTTGTCCCCTTGTAATCTCGTAGTACGAGATCCTGTTGAGTTCTTTCGTGTATCCAGTTCATCTCCCAGAAGGGAGTTCTTGTAATCCAGATATTTTGTCTCATACTTACGGTCCCGGGTTGTGGGATCTCCTGTATCATATCTAGTCCAATTTTCCATACCTATTGGTCCCGGGTTGTGGGACGTCTTGTATCAGCAACGTCTTCTTGTATTATTTCCCCTACGTGGGTGTTCTTGTAATCATAAGTGCATTTCCGAAATCTTGTCTACTGTAGTCAGAAAGCACACTCTAGTGCTCCCCTGACAGAAATTACGTGTGATATGTAGAAGATAGCTCTTCTATTCCTTTCCTCCAAATCCTTCAATATCTTCAATTCTCGATTGGTGACCTCTGGAGCTTTGGGATCCACATTGTGCTTCTCTTCATCTCCACACACAATAGGCCATACACCTTTTCTCGTGAGGTAGTTCATGACTCTGAACCTCCATGCTTGGTAGTTGTCTTTGTCAAAAAAACTCCACTTTTTGCCTTAGATATGCCAATGGCATAATGAATGGGAAATTAGGGCTACACTAAAAAGTACATCTTAGCTTTGATGTCCTGTTGGAAAACAAAGGTTTCAATATCCTATTGGTCAAACAATGTTCCATGGTCCATATTGCTCAGACTTTACAAGTTGTGTAGCTGTTGATTTTAGCTCTTGTACAAGGAATCGACGTTGGCACATTGGTTAAGTCAAAATGCTCTTATCCCAGCGACCCAATTTCAAATCCCCTGAGTGGCAACGCATTCGCAATTCTTTTTTAGTCTTCAAGTTTTTCTCAATAAAACTAACGAATAGCGAAAGACGGATCACGATGGATATTGAAAGAAAGCTTACGATCGTATGTTTTTTGTTATGCTTTATTGAAGCAATAGCTTTTGATGAGGTTTTCATGGGATAAACAAAGCTATATAAACAAGTGCTTAGCTCATTGTCTTGCATCCTTCACCTAGTGTTCAACACAAGCCTTGGTGCTTCGATCTTAATATAGGTGGTGTTTCTTCTAGCACATGGGGCAGCCATGGTGCTAACTTGAAGCATGTTGAGGAGCGGCTATGGAGTTCTTCTTGGAGGAGAAGAGTGTGCTCACACTCTTGTTCATGGAGAGGACTTGGTCATTAGCAGCTTGATGGTGAGCATCGGCCATCTACGTGGTGTATTTGAAGATTGTCTTCTACATGAAGATTTCGGGTTACTTCAAAGACATTGGATGGTGGTTAACATAAGATTTACATCTTATGTTAAGTATTCAGGTACATATTCTCTTTATGCACACAGGTACTACTTGAAGTTTATGGAGGCAGTAACATCCATATGAGGAGGAGTCCTATTCGGCATAGGTACAAGAGAATTAGTACATATATGCGTTATGCATATTTGGATGAGGTGTTTGAGAAGGTATGGTCATATGAGTTTGAGGATTTTCGACAGAAAACTTGTTAGCATTCTTTGCTATTTTTTAAGTATGTGATCTTTTTACACATGTATCTGACTTAGGGTCTTCCATAGCCTAAGGTTAGATGAGGGTTTGTTGATTATCAATTTTAGACTGATCCTTCCTCTTTCAGTCACTCATATACACTCTTCTACAACCTATCAAGTCACACATCTCATGTATATTCAGATTTTTTTCCATACATCTGAATATGTTTGTTACATTTGTACATTCACTCTTCCATCTATTTTTGTTCACATAGAGTGGTTGAGAGTTTTGCTCCCACATTGTACATTGAACATTGGTATATATGATAGTGTGAGTAAGCAATGGCTTACATAACACTTTACACATGTTGTCTAGTCTCTCTCTATCTTTGTCTCATCATTTGTATGATTAAATGTGGTATGTTCATGTTTTGTCAATATTGGAAGATTGCTAGATTCTATGTTGTATATGTTGGACCTATGGAACCATGGACTTGTGATATGGGCTATGGGCCTACCTCATTTCAACCATGTGCAAGCTTTTGTGTCCTTCTCCTAGATTCTTCGAAGATGACATTTAATCCCTCAAATTTGCACACTAGAAGTGAAATGAACCCAATACCAAGGTCCCTTCATACACCTTTTTTGCTACCCCACAACAAAACTCTGATTCACTTTCCTTACATTGATCCAAATTACCTAACCTTTTAGACACCCTTATTAGGGTTCATAAGCTTTCCAATAAGCTATTGAACATTGCAAGTGGATTTGTTTAAATTGTTCAACAACTTTGTACAAAATAGACTATGGAGAGATGTAGGATATGCCTACATTAGGGTTACAGAGATACACCAATTTCTCTACACATAGAACTGATTTCAAGAAGTTTCTTAGGGAAAGTAATACATATAATCTATAGAATGCCCCTTTGATATCTTGAATTGGATATGTACACAAAGAGTTACAACAATTATAAGCACACTATGTCTATACCTACAAGAGGCTAGAGGGGATGTAGGCTTGATAGCTCCTCCTCTATGCATATAATCCCCTCCTCTACATTTTTCTTCGCTTGGACTCTTGTGTTTCAGCTCCTTGATCCTTGGATGACTCTCTACTTGAGTCTCCTTGAGTATATGTCTCCTAATCTTCAATGACCTACAACACATCCATACATTTGATGTCTCTTGAGCTGTTTTTATAGCTTTTGGATGCTTCTCTCAACTTTTTCTACCTTAGGACTGACTTGTCGGACATGGAAACGACCCTATGTGATTTGAGTCGTGATTTGTGTCCACGTTAAGGTCTTTTGACCACTTTATCCACCTAAAGCTTACATACTTCACATTTTCAACGTGTATGCATGTGTGAAAACCACTAAAACCCTAATCCTAAAACATGTATATGTGTGCATGTGTGTATGTATATATGACATGTGTGTATGCATGTTTGTATGTATGTAAACTCTAAAACCCTAATCCTAAAACCCTAACCCTAAAACATGTATATGTGTGTATGTATATGTGACATGTGTGTATGTGAATGTATCTGACTTTATGTGCGTGTATGTGTATATACATGTGTTTATGCGTATATGTATGTATGTATGCATTCCAACAAAACCATAATTCTAAAACCCTAACCCTAAAAGATGTATATGTGTGCATGTGTGTATGTATACGTGTGTGCATGTGTGTATGTATATGTGTGTGCATGTGTGTATCTATATGTGTATGCATGTGTGTATATATATAAAACCATAAAACCCTAATCCTAAAACCAATACCCTAAAACATGTATATGCATGTATGTGTGTATGTATATGTGACATGTGTGTATGTGTATGTGTATGTGACTTTATGTGTGTGTATATGTATGTGTGTGTGACTTTGTGTGTGTGACTTTGTGTGTGTATGTGTATGTATGTATATATGTCTGTATGTATCTGTGCATGTGAGCATGTTTATATGTATGTGACTATGTGTGTATGTGTGATAAAGTGTGTATGAATATGTGTGTATGAATCTATGTGTATATGTATATGTCTATGTGACATGTGTGTGTATGTTTATGTGTGTGTCTGCAAGTGTATATATTTGTCTATGTGTATATGTGTGCATATATGTGTATATGTGTGCATATATGTGTATATGTGTGTATATTTGTGTATACGTGTGTATGCATGTACGTATGTATGTAAAAGCCAAAAATCCTAATCCTAAAACCCTAACCCTAAAACATGGATATGTGTGTATGTGTGTATGTCTATGTGACATGTGTGTATGTGTATGTCAGTGTATGCATGAGTATATATATGTGTATGTGTATATGTGTGTATCTATATATGTGTATGCATGTGTGTATGCATGTAAAACCCTAAAACCATAATCCTAAAACATGTATATGTGTGCATGTGTATGTATGTGTATATTTGTATGCATGTGTGTATGTATGCAAAACCCTAAACTCTTAATCCTAAAACCCTAACCCTAAAACATGTATATGTGTGTATGTGTGTATATATGTGTGCATGTATATGTGTGTATATGTGTATATGCATTTGTGTATGCATGTGGGTATGCATGTGTGCTTGCATGTGTGTATGTATGTAAAACTACTAAACCCTAATTCTAAAACCCTAACCCTAAAACATGTATATGTTTGTATGTGTGTATAGATATGTGTATGTGTATATGTGTGTATATGTTTTTATGCATGTGTGTATGTATGTAAAACCCTAAAAGCCTAACCCTAAACCCTAACTGTAAGACATGTGTGTGTATGTTTATGTGTGCGTATGTATATATGTGTGTGTATGTGTATGTGTGTATATATATGTGTATGTGACTATGTGTGTCTATGTGTATGTGTATCCATGTATGTGTATATGTGTGTATGTACATGTGTGTGTATGTGCGTTTATGTGTGTGTATATGTGTGTATCCTTTGTGTGTGTATATATGCATGTAACTGTATGTGTGTGAATATGTGTATGTATGTGCATGTATGTATATGTGTGTGCATGCATGTATGTACATGTGTGCACATGCATATATGTATATGTGTGTGTATGTATGTATGTATGATGTATGTATGTATGTATGTATATGCATCTATGTATGTATATGTGTGTGCATGTACATGTATGTAGGTATGTAAACATATGCATGAATATGCATGTGTGTATGTATGCATGTGAGTGTGTGTGTATGTGTGTAAGTGTGAAAAAAGTTTGTGTATGAATATGTATGTTTGTGTGTATGTGAGTCTATGTGTGTATGTATATCTATGTCTCTTATGTGTGTATATGTATGCATGTGAGAGTGTATTTGTGTGCATATGTGTATGTATGTGTGTGTACACATATGTGTGTGTATGTATATGTGTGTATATGCATGTGTGTATGTATGTATGCATATGCATGTGTGTATGTATGCATGATTATGCATATGTGTGTGTATGTATGCATGTGAGTGTGTGTATATGTGTGTATGCTCGAGAACCAACACTACACATTAACAAATATTGATTTCATTTCTCTTTCTTTTTCATCTCTCTCTCTCTCTGTCTCTTTATCTCTCTCTTTGTATCTCTTTCTCTCCTCTCTCTCTCTCTCTCTCTCTCTATATATATATATATATATATATATATATATATATATATATATATATGTATGTATGCATGTGTATATATATATATATATATATATATATATATATATATATATATATATATATATATATATATATATATATATATATATATATATATATATATATATATATATATATATAATAAAGCACAAAACAATACATGAATGTACATAGATCACTTACATCAATGTAATTTCTTTGGGATTGCTCGTCAAAGCACAATCAATGTCACCTCTCATCAAAGAAAAAAACGATGCCAAAGAGCTCTTGCAAAACAAAATGAAAGAGGAATTAACAAAAAAAATGAATAGAGAAAGAGAGAGGTTGAAGGAGTTCATGCATCACTTACCAAGATGAGAGAGAGAGAGAGAGAGATGTGTGTGTATGTAGAGAGAGAGAGAGATCTTGTGTGTGCATGCGTGGAGAGAGAGAGAGAGAGATCTATGTGTGTATGGAAAGAGAGGGGGTAGATGTGTGAGGGGAGAGACAAAAGCACAAGACGATCACAATGTAGGTGGATGTGTGAGACAGAGCACAATATAGGTGCACGACTTTGATAGAAAACCGATCATAGTTCAAAATAGAGAAGTAGTTGACTTTGGGCTCTTTGATTATTAAAACGTATTGTCGGTATAAACATCAGTATATACTTCATCATAATTGTTGCTAGTGTCCAAAAAAATATGAACCCTTATATTTTTGCTTATACCTATGCGTATACCGATGCATATACCAATGCTCATACCGATGTAATTTTTTCCAATGTGTATACCCACGGCAATAATTTCCCAATGGTTACATTAATGCCAAACTAAATGTGGGTATGGCTAGCATGATTTTTCAAAACATTTCCAACAATCATACTAATGTCGGCGTATGATTGTTGATATGGCTAGCATTGATATGAGACTCATATGTTGTAGCAAAATATTTAGAAAATTATAGAAAAATTAACAATAATAATAAATATTTAGAATTCTAAGGCTTATTTAGAATTCATAATTTAAATTAAAAATATCATATTATTTAAACTTTATATTTAATTTTAAATTAATAGTTAAATTAATTTAGGAATGTTATACCTTAGGTACTTTTGGTTGTGTGATTCATAAATTGATTCTACTTCACAATAGTTTCGATATGTTTTAGCATTAGGTGTATGTGAGTAGATTTCTATGTGCATGAATGTGTGTGTGTATCTATATATGTATCTATGTATTTATTATTGTGTGTTAACAACTATTTGTGATTGTTTGGCTTAGAATACTTCACAATAATACATGCATGTATATATGTGTAACGTGTGCATGTATGTGTGTATACATGTGCATCTATGTGTGTATACATGTGCATGTATGTGTGTATGATTGTGAGTTAAAAACTATTGTGGTTGTCTAAATCAACGTTGATTCTTACTTCACAATAGTATGTGTGTGTATTTTTGTGATTTGAAAACTAGTGTAATGTCTACCTCAACATTGATTCTTAGTTCACAATAATATGTGTATGTGTATATCTATGCATGTGTGTATATGATTGTGAACTAAAATCTATTGTGATTTTGTGATCATCATCGATTCTTAATTCACAATAGTACATGTATGTCTATCTATATATGTGTTGGGAATTGAACCCACAACCTCCCGGTTAGGAGTGCGATGGGCTAACCACTTGCCCCAAAAGCCATGGTTGAGGATTACTTCCTAATCCTCTCTCTTAAGGCGTGGTTCAACCATCTCCTACTAGGATTATGTGACATTCCTTTCCCCTTAGACTGAGCATTGTCCTCAATGCTCACTTGTGGACCCTTCTAACTCTTGGACCCACTTTCCATGCATGAGTGCTTCCACCAACCTCAAACTCCAGCACATGGACCAAATTTGGACCTATCCCACCCTTCGTGGGTGCCCAAATGCCCATGCGCCTTCATCCAAGGCCAATTTCACACTCACCATGGATAAGCGCTTTTTCCAAGTGCCCATGAATGAGGCGCAAACCTCCGTCTCGCCCAATTTCTCAACTAGGCTATGATACCAATGTTGGGAATTGAACCCACAACCTCCCGGCTAGGAGTGCGATGGGCTAACCACTTGCCCCAAAAGCCATGGTGGAGGATTACTTCCTAATCCTCTCTCTTAAGGCGTGGTTCAACCATCTCCTACTAGGATTATGTGACAATATGCATGTGTGTCTATGTGTTTTTATGATTCTGAATTAAAAACTATTGTGATTTTCTGTGTCAACATTGATTCTTAGTTCACAATAGTATGTGTATATATGTACATGTATGTCTGCGTATGTGTATGATTTTAAAACTATTGTCATTTTCTGACTCGACATCGATTCTTATTTCACAATAGTATGTGTATATGTGTGTGGTTATGTGTATATGGTTGTTATTTAAAAACTAATTTGATTTTGTCACTCAACAATGATTTTTACTTCATAATAGCATGTGTATGTGTGTGTATATATGTATTTATGTGCATGATTGTGATTGAATAACTACTTTGATTTTTGGATTGAACGTTGATTCTTACTTCACAATAGTTTGTATTAATGTGTGTGTATGTATGTATATGATTGTGAACAAAAAGCTATTGTGATTGTCTAACTCAGCATTGATTCTTACATCATGATGGTATGTGTATGTGTGTTTATGATTGTGATTTTAAAGCTATTTTGTTTGCTTGATTCATATCATGATGCATTTGTAGGTTTTTATGTATGAATATGATTTATGAAATATTATGATTATTACGGAGTAGCATTGATTCTTACCTGAAAATATAAGTTAAATCTTCATAAAGCCTCCAATCATTCTGAATTGATACAAATCACCAATGGAAGAGAGATTTCTACTAAAGGTTTCATACAATGATTGAGATTACATTGAACCTATATCCTACTCTAGAAAAGTTGGAAACTTGATAATAAAGTGACTTGCAAGGCATGTTCATTTTGGACTATAAAAGAAAAATATCAAAACACAAGAGAATTGATTCAATCTTAATTCTAAGTCAAATTATGGGAGTACAAATAATCTATGTAATTTCTATCTTAAGAAATAATTTGACATGGAAAAGGTAACTTATTTTCTTCAGTGTGCTATTATGATTTATTTTGTGAACCTCAAGAAGTACAAATCAGCCACATAATCAAGCACTTGTATGTCTTGGAGATGATAGTGATTTTTGGGTTCACCAAGAGATAAATACGATGCCTCCAACATAGGTCATGAGATTCAGTTCCAGATGAGGTAACTTTCTTTAAAGATAAAGTTCCATATGAGGTCACTTTCCATGAAGTGTCCCAATCCCTAAAGTTTTACATGAGTTAACTTTGTTGAAAGATAAAGATACTCTAGAGAAACTATAAAAATTCAAGGAATGATTCAAATTCATAGATTTCCATTTCTAAGTATTTTCTTATCTTTCCTTCTTCTGGAATGTTACAGAAAGACTGGGGTCATCTCTAGCTCCAGCCCCAACTCCTTCCTTTTCTGCGTCCTTTGCCATTTCAGCATTTTGGATTCGTGTGCAAACCCAAGGAGGTGAATAATGGGAAGGAAAGACATGATTGCCAAAAGTCTGTCTTGCTGCTACGAATTCCTTCTCTTTGTTTTTTGCTTTCCTTCCTTTCTTGGCCTTTATGAAGCTGTCTAAAGTTGAGAACCATTTACAAACTGATAAAAGAGAAATATAGATTTTGAAGCTATCGAGGCACATCTTCTTCTTCTTTTGGTCGAAAAGATTCTTAGGTATGGTGTGCTTTATCGTATTGCAAACCTGTTGGCATCTATAGAACCTTTTTTACTCTCTATATTATTGTCGCCATTCTGACCTTTAGTGTTGTTCTTGACTTTATTGTTGCACTTGTCATTGGGTCTTTTTGATGTTGTTTTACAGAGAATATTTAGATTTTACTATTAGAGAGGAAAGTTAAAAAATCAGGGAGAAATACAATGGCAGCTATTGAACTTGACATCCTCTACAAGAAGCAACTATTCAAGCGATTGATAATAATATTTAAGAAACAATTGAGTTAATCAAGCTATGTCATTGTCTTGTTGCAAATGGAACTTTATCATGAAGGCTTAATTGCCATAAAAAGTTGCGCATTCATACAAGAACATATTATCTTCAACTAGAGTTGTTAGAAAAATTGTGATAGCTCATGAAAACATGTTTATTAGGAGAGTTTACTTAGGCCAGATTTCTCTAAAAGTCTCTACAGAACAAACTAGGGATTTGGACCACTTTTACAACATAACTAGCTATACAAATGACATGTTATGCATTGAAAATGGACTAACAATGATGTACACTGATTCTCAACCACTTTACACAACTCTTGGGGGTTTCCACGCTTCTTTCTTCTCACAAACGAGAATGCATGGCTGCATCTCACGTGTTAGAAGCAAAAAAATCCCACAAAACCTGAAAGCTCTTTACAAATCTCCCATCTTGGATGCTTAGATTATGGAGGTAATAGACTCCCTTCTTAAAGGCAAGAGCCCGGGGTTGGAGGACCATACCAATGAGTTCTTCAAGACTTTCAAGCATGTGGTCACCACCCCTTTACGTTTGGTGTGGCAAGAGGCTATTTGTTTTGGTGCGCTTCCGAATTCTCTCAATGAGGGCATCATGAAGCTCATTCAGAAAAGAGGAAGCAAAAATAGAATTAAAAATTGGAGGCCAATTATGATGTTGCAAAGTGGTTACAAGATCTTGGCAAAAGCGATTGCAAACCATATTACCTGTCACCTTCATGAGTGAATCAATGAGGATCAAAAAACATTCATGAAGGGGAGGTCCAACCTTGAGGTTATTATTGATGTTTGGGAAGGACTATTTTTTGCTAACGAAGCAGTGCAAGATGTCCTCTTCCTTAAGATTGAGTTGGACAAAGCTTAGGATAGACTCAAGTGGGACTTCATTTTCCAATCATTGAAAGACTTGGGGTTTGGCCAAAAATTCATTAAGATGATCTCTACTCTTCTAGGAAATGCAACTCCTCAAATAAACATCAATGGTCAACTCTATCAAGAGATTAGATTAAAAAATTCTATAAAAAAAGGGTGCCCATTGGCCCATCTTCTTTTTGCTATTATGACGGATGGTCTCACTTGCCTTGTTAACCATCAAGCTCACTTATGTCATATTCAGGTCCTCAATCTACCTCTCGATCAAGATCAAATGATCATTAGACGTTTTGCAAATGATACTAATGGCTTTGTGCACAATGACATGTTAAGCATTGACACCTTTTGGAGTAAGCTAGAGAGCAAGTTGATGTACTAGAAATATATGCAAATTCATTTGGTTGGATGAGCTATGGTGATTAACATACTCCTTCTCTCTTTGATGCTTTTCTTTCTCTTCTACTAGATACCAAAAGACCAAGAGATCTTCAAACTGGAAAGAACTTGTGGAAACTTTCTCCAGACAGGTGATCCTAATAGGAGGTGTATCCCCAAAATTGAATGGACTACTTGCATTAGCCAAAAATATCAAGGTGGCTTGGACATTCTAGACATCAAAGGAATGGCCAATAAGTTAGCAGCAAAATGGTTAATGAAATCTTGGAGCAATATTGATGCCTCTTGGGCCAATGTTATTTTTAGAAATAGGAATACTCTTAAGCTTGTGGGCCTCCATGAGTGGAAGGATCTCGACTTTCTCACCATATTGTTCTCCCAATTTCCAATGACTCCCAAATGCTCAAGCTTGGTTTGTTATCTATGGAAGAGTTGTAATATGGTTAAATAATTTATCAGAATCAAAGAAGATTGGAAATGGATGAAAAATATTAGACAGAATACTTTGATCTAGTTCCCTATCAAGGGCATCAGAGGTGTGGAGTGTTGGAACCTCCAAAAAGATAGGAAGCTTTGGAACAAACACTTTCGCTTGTGGAAACACCTCTAGAACCAAGAAACTTTTCAATTGATTAGATTCGAAGATATTGATCCAACCAAAAGGGTGGAGTATGATGAATGGCATCTATTGCATAGTAGATTCAATGCTTGGGAGTACTTGAGGACTTGCCTCCTCATTGGTTAGGACTCTCCTCACCTCGAGGGTCTGAGATGGCACCATGGAAATAGCCTTGAGAAAATTCCAAAATTGAAGAAGGATGTGGAATTTCATGTCACACTCAATAGGAAGTGGTGTGGATTGGTTATGTTGGAGGTGGGACTTTAAGTTCCAATCCCTTTGGCACCCCTCATTGAGATAAAAAATTTAGTACTTAAGTGGAAAATCTCACACCAATGTAAAAGCAAAAAAAATTTGTGGGGTCCCCTTGTGGTGCAAACAATGCCTTCAAGGCATGGAAGACTTGGGACACCTCTTGTATTCGTGGCCTAAATCAATATTGGTCTCACACGCCCTTGAGAGAATCATGTTACTACATGAACAAATCAACTGGAAGCAAGCTTTTTTGGGGCAAGCAATTGGATGTTCCTTAGCACTGTGGAATGCTATTAGAGCGGAAACTCTATGGAAAATTTGGAAAGAGAGGTGTGCAGCCAACTTTGGAAGCCCTCCTAAAGAATGGTCGTTTAAAAAATCTCTTTTCCTTCTAGGAAAAAGAATGTCTAATTGTTAGAAACCCCCATCCTTTAGGCATCATAGAGTGTTCTTCCTAGAGAGCAAGAAGATCAAAACCAAGTTGACCCCACATGAGGGGGATGAGAGCGTTATAAACCTGCTTTGTAATATTCTCTAGTAATCTTTTAGCAATCCCTACTTTGTGGGATACGGGGGGTCCCATGGGTGCTAGGCATGTTCACTTGAATAGTTGTAGTTTATATTAATTAAAGGTTTGAAGAGTAGGCACTGCCAAACTTCCATAAAAGAGAACCTAATAAAGCAAAATAGACTAGTAATGGTTCTTCACTTATTAGGCATCCATAGAGAGAAATATCTCTTGTTTGTTTAAAGAGGACCATAATAGAGGTCTAACTTAACGAAGGGGCTGTTGAGCATACTTTTAACGAATTAAAAATGAAGTCAAGTAAAAAAAAGAATGGTAACATAGGACTTGCATTAGCGATTTTGGCAATTTGTACAAAATAATAAACCATTTTATATGGTTTGTAGAAGTAGTACCTCTGCTTCAAGACTCTCACATGGAAGATGTTGAACAAAATAATATTTATATTTTTGCAATTAACCGCTTTTATCTAAGGGCCCTAGCTTGGTCACTCAAAAGAAAGGTCAAAATTTCTCTAAAATGGAAGTCTAAGAAAAATCAGTTACCTTAAATGGATAATTCTAGAAACTAATTTTGCACCTTCATCCTACACACTTCCTAGTAATATGAGATCTTTATTGAAGTGTGCACTCTTCATGCCTTCTTATGAGCTCTTCACTCTCAGCCTTCTTCACCAAGCACACTCGCTCTAGTACTATGTCAAGAGAAAGAATATAAGGTAGAGATATATCTCCCACATCATTGTGAAACGTTCTACAATGTTCTCCTGTGTAGCCATATATGCCAAGTTGATCTCTCCAACAAAGATGATAGTGAGTGCGAGCATGGAACACAAGGTTCCTTGCAATTGTCAATGCACTCTGACTGTTAGTGAAGATGGTGATGGTAGAAGACTCACCAACACCCAAATTAGCCATAAGGCGTTTGACCCACACACACTCAAAAGTAAATGCAAAAGCTGCCCTATACTCAACCTCACAACTAGAATTGGCCACAATAGGCTACTTATTGCTCAAGCAAGATATGCATGAGCTACCAAGCATGAAGCAAAAACCACACGTGGAAACATGAGTTTCATAATAACTAGCCACTTAACATAAAAAAAAAGCATTTAAATCTGGTGGTATTGATCCCCCCTAGGATAAAACAATCCAAGTAGTGTGAAACCACACAAATAGTGAAAGATGCGCTTAACCACCTACCAATGCTTGACACTTGGGCAGTGCATAAACCTATGTATCTAAGAGACAACAAATAGAATATCAAGTCGAGTTATACATAAGTAAATCAAGCACCCAACAGCCTATCGATAGAGAACATCATCAAATGCATCTCCAACATCATGAACACTCAACCATAAACTTGTTTACATTCTTCAAGGCCAAAATGCTACAATAATGTGTCAATATTTTTTTTTTTGATACAAAGCTATTCGGCCATCAACTTGGATAAACTAAATGCCAAAATAATTATGCAAATGTGGCAGTGGCCAATCTGATATCTAAAATGAGGCATGCAAATCAGCCTTAAAATCAGCAATGTGCTTCTCCTTAGGACTAGTGAGCAGCATGTCACCAACATAGACAACAATGCTCAAAAGCACATCATTTGCAAGCTTAATATATAAGGTGCTCTTAGGTGGATTGTTCTTAAAACCATGTGCAATCAAGTAGGCATGTATCTTTTCATACCAAACATGTGGTGCTTGTTTTAAACTATAAAATGCCTTATTCAACTCACAAACTTTGTTTTCATGTCCTTTTTGCACAAAAACATGGGGCTGAAAAGCATATACCTTTTCATTTAAGTCACTTTCAAAAATGCAGCTTTAATGTCCAGTTGATGTACATTCCAACCATGATGAGTCGCAAGTGCACAAATGCTACAAACAATAGTCTTTTGGCATGTGGGGAGAAAATTTCTCATCAAAATCAATGCCTCTTTCTTGAGCATACCCCTTTGCAACAAGCCTAGCTTTATACATGTCAACTACTCCATCCGGTTTACACTTTAGTTTCTATAACCCACTTAGTTCCAATGGCCTTCTTGCCAGGAGGCAAATCACATGAATACCACGTACCACTTTTCATAATAGCATCATATTCTGATTTCATAGCAACCATCCAATTTTGTGAATTTTTTTCTTTGTCAAACAAAACAGGATCATTCTCATCAGAAAGACCAGAGGCAACCATAGCATAGAAATCTGATGCAAAAGAAGCACTATGAGAGCCTGAATGAGTACGCTATGACAGAGGTACATATAATTTTCTATCTTACAAAGTGCATACCAACCATTTTGGCATAGTTTTTCCTCCTCTATATCAACCCTCTCATCAACAAGTGCATCATGTAAATCTGCATCAGAAATGGAATGATCTACATCATCGCTTGAAACTTGTAAAGGTTGCAAAATTTCCTCATTCGGATAAGCACTTGATTATCCACCTATAAAAAGAGGAAGCAGACTGATATACACATCTCTAGGGCTAACAGAAGCCTCCTTGATACATGAAAGTAATTGATGAATTACATCTTCCACAAAAACAACATCATGGCTAACCAAAATATATTTACTCTATGGATGATACAAATGATAGACTTTACTTTCAGAACTATACCCAACAAAAATTCATTTCACTGCTTTATCATCCAATTTGTTCAATTGTTGTTCAGGCACTAATGCATATGCAAGACAACCAAAAACGCATAGATGAGCAATAGATGGTTTGTGAACATGTGAAGTCTCATATGGACTGATAAACTATAGTGCTTTGTTGGACACATGTTAAGTACATATGTTGCACACATAATACCTTCAAGCTAGATGCTATATGGTAAAATCTCACTTTTGACAATATACCTCACCATCTCCATGGATGACATGTTTTTCCTTTCAATAACTCACCAAATATGTGTTAAAATCAAAAGACATGTATTCCCTCCCTCGATCAGAATGGAGGGTACCCACATTTTTCATGATGATAGATTTTCAACCAAAATGAGGATCAGTTTGAAGCACATAAACACTTGGGGACTTTGCTCTCAATTGGAACACCCATGCATGCATGGAAAAATCATCAATGAGAGTCAAGAAGTAAAGGTAGTTCCGAAAAGAGGGTGTCTACATAGGACCACACACATCAATATGAACAAGCTGTAATTTTTGAGGAGCCCATATTGAACCATCTTTTGGGAAGAGGAACATTGCATTCTTCCCAAAACAAAGCCTTCAAAAAAAAATTTACAAAGTGTAGAGCCCTAACCGGTTGAAACTAAAGGTACAAAGTATTTTTCCTCTTAAGGTTCAAAGGTTGAATCTAAAATCTTAAGGTGCAAAAGTAAAAGAATTAAAAGGAAAGGGAAGGTGGAAGGCCGCGTACGCAAAGGTGGAAATAGGCCGCCCAATCAAAATTTTATTTTAAAAGTCACTCTTGTTCTAAAGTCACTACAGGACAAAGTAGCGAATCGTTGAGGACCAGTTCAAAAAGACAATCTTGGGACATTGAAAGGACACCAAGATTGTATTGCAGTTAGAGTGCGCGAACCGGCGGACTCTCAAACAAAAAGAAGGACAAAGGCTATTCTTGCACATTGAGTGGGGAGCAAGAGAGAGCTTCAGAGGAGCAAGAGAGGAAGCAAGAAGAGCCTCCTGTGTGCGACGACATTCAAGAGTGCAAGAGGTGCCAGGAGGAAAGTGTGTAGAGAAGAGAGAAGGCGGGCTGGATTCCAAGAGTTCCAAGGGCTATTGCGTGCGTGCGCAGTGATACCAATTCCTTAGCTTGGCGGAAGCTTAGTGCAAGGTGTGCACAAGGGAAGCGGGAAGCAATTGAAGGATTGGTGCACGAGAGGCCGCCGCTAGAAGACTTGAGATAATTGGTCTTCAGTAATTGATATTCTCTGAAGTGGTATTTAGTCATTGATTAGACTGTGCGCAGTCATTGTAATTGTTGAAGGATAATTAATATTCAAGGTTTCCAAGAGTATTCCTTTGCAGAAGTTCTCACTATTATTCCATTTTCATCATCTCTTTTTTCTCCCCTCAAACTCCTTCTTGTCCCCGAATCCCCAACAAATTTGGCACGCCCGGTGACTTGAGATAATTGGTCTTCAGTAATTGATATTCTCTGAAGTGGTATTTAGTCATTGATTAGACTGTGCGCAGTCATTGTAATTGTTGAAGGATAATTAATATTCAAGGTTTCCAAGAGTATTCCTTTGCAGAAGCTCTCACTATTATTCCATTTTCATCATCTCTTTTTTCTCCTACAAACCCTCAAACTCCTTCTTGTCCCCGAATCCCCAACAAATTTGACCGCTCCTTCTTGAGAGGTGCTCCCTCCTCCCAACTAGCTATATAATATGGCCTCTTTCTTCATACTGGCTTCAACACATCAGAATTCCGTACTATTTTTCATTGCACAGGCCGGTTGTGCTAAGGAAGAAAGAAGAAGATCATCTCTCACGCCCCTTTCCACCCCATCAACTCCTCCATACCACCACCCTCCCTCCTCCTTCCCCCTTTCCATACTACCGCCCCTCCGCCTCCTCTCCATCCACCTCAACCCCACTCTCCCCCCATCCCACCCGCGTGCGCCCCTCCCTTCCCCCCGCCCCAACCTCCTCAGCGCCCCCTCTCCAACTCCTCTACAACCCAACCACCCCCTACAACCCCGCTCGGCCCTCCCTCCTAATCCCGACCCCAGCGCCCCTCTGCCTAACACCCCCCTCAACACACCCCAACCCCCCCCCTCCCAACCCCGCTCGACCCCCTCACCACACACACCCCCCTCTCCACAACAGCGCCCCCCCCCCCTCCCAACCCCACTCGCCCCCTCACCACACCACCCCCCCCCTCAACACACCCCAACCCCCCCCCCTCCCAACCCCGCTCGCCCCCCTCACCACACACCCCCCCCCCTCTCCACAACAGCGCCCCCCCCTCCCGACCCCGCTCGGCCCCCCTCACCACAACACCCCTCAACACACCCCAACCCCCCCCTCCCAACCCCGCTCGACCCCCTCACCACACACACCCCCCTCTCCACAACAGCGCCCCCCCCCCCACTCCCAACCCCGCTCGCCCCCTCACCACACCACCCCCCCCCTCAACACACCCCAACCCCCCCCCCTCTCCACAACAGCGCCCCCCCCCCCTCCCGACCCCGTTCGGCCCCCCTCACCACACCACCCCCCCCTCAACACACCCCAACCCCCCCCCCCTCCCAACCGCGCTCGCCCCCCTCACCGCACACCCCCCCCTCTCCACAACAGCGCCCCCCCCCCCTCCCGACCCCGCTCGGCCCCCCTCACCATAACACCCCCCTCAACACACCCCAACCCCCCCCCTCCCAACCCCGCTCGACCCCCTCACCACACACACCCCCCTCTCCACAACAGCGCCCCCCCCCCTCCCAACCCCGCTCGCCCCCTCACCACACCACCACCCCCCTCAACACACCCCAACCCCCCCCCCCCTCCCAACCCCGCTCGCCCCCCTCACCACACACACACCCCCCTCTCCACAACAGCGCCCCCCCCCTCCCGACCCCGCTCGGCCCCCCTCACCACAACACCCCTCAACACACCCCAACCCCCCCCCCCCTCCCAACCCCGCTCGACCCCCTCACCACACACACCCCCCTCTCCACAACAGCGCCCCCCCCACTCCCAACCCCGCTCGCCCCCTCACCACACCACCCCCCCCTCAACACACCCCAACCCCCCCACCCTCTCCACAACAGCGCCCCCCCCCCCCTCCCGACCCCGTTCGGCCCCCCTCACCACACCACCCCCCCCCCTCAACACACCCCAACCCCCCTCCTACTCTTCATAAATGGAAGGAGTGTCTTGTGGGAATTGATCATGCAAGTCGTCCACAAGTTCAATGGGAGGAGGAACTTCACTTTCTTTAGCCCATTTCTCTTCTTGAATCTCTCACAAGAATTCTGGTGAATACCAATTCATAGAAGAAGATGTGTCTGGCTCTGTGGAGTTAGGTACATAAGCTTCTTGGGCACGTAGGCTTATCCTTTCACTTGCCTTGTCCTTACCTTAAGAGGCGGGGTCCTTTTTAGATTTTGCAATTAGCCTCTCAAATCTTCCTAGCAGTCCATCAAAGTGCAATTGTGTTTTAGTTGAACTAGAGAAGTTAAAGAGGCGACTGTCTTCAAACATAGTTTGAGCCAATTCCACCATCGTTGCACAAATTTTAGTTCATTCGAGCTCTAGTTCAACTCTAGGGTAACAATTTTCATGATCCATTATGTTTGGCCCTTCTTGGAGTCTGGTCTGATATGCCTTAAGCATCATGTTAGGTCCTCGGGAGTGGGATCTACTAAGACCGATCCTACTCTAGGGGGTGGTGGGATTGTGTGAGATGGGTTGGAAGGTAGTGGATTGGAGGGAGATGTGAATGGTGGTGGTGGAGTAGTGTGAGAGTGAGTTTGAGATGTGAGTTCAATTATCTTGGCTATTGTTTCTCTTAAGCTTTCATCTAGCTCACTCATCTTCCTAGACCATTGTCTTTCCATTCATTCACGACTTTCTCTCCAAGCCCTTGTCCTCTTCTTAGCTAGGCTCTCAGTCTCACTAACCTTAGAACTCTTTTCCTACTATGCACATGCGTACATACTCTTCTATGGTATTTAGCAATCCATCTAAGAATAAAGTACACATATGATCTCAATTTGGTACTTAGCAATCCATCTAAGATTAAAGCCACTTTTTTGGTTGGTGTGGGTAACTTTGGAATAGGATATCTCTCTAGGTATTGCTAAAACTTTCTTCCTGCAAGTCTAACCATCTCTTGAGGTGTTTGCCTGAAGCTATGTATCCATGAGGAAGTATTGTGTCGTATGCCACTCTCTGAAAATTCTATGATGAAAGCTTCTGGAAGTTGGTCTATGTTCATAAACTGCCTCTCGTGTAGTGGTTGAAACCATGTAAGGGTTGTGTTCTTGAGAGTTAAATCAAAGGCATTGTACTATGTGAACAAGTCCTCCACTTGCTCTGCCCTCAAGACTTGCCTAAATTCTGCCACATGATCGTACGGGTCTCCTGTGCCATCAAAACAATTCTTCATGGACTTAACTAGTTGTGTAGGACTCAATGTCCTAGTGTGCTCTCTAGGCCTTTGTAGAGGGAATTCATTTGAATTCATTTGGGTCCTTGGGTCTCTAGGTCTCTTCATTTTCATTCTCTCTATCTCTGTTCTCATTCTTTCTCTTCCTAGCAGGTTAGCAAAGCTTACTTCCAACCTATCCCTACTCCTGTCCCTTTGAGCTCCATGAGTTTGGGATGTTACCGCTCCTTGGTGACCAAAAGAGACATTATATCTTGGTTGGGAGAAACAAATGCACCCTTCCATGTCTAGGCATGCCTACCATGCTCTGAGACCATAAATATCCTTTCTGAAGTATTGTCTAAATAGGTCACTTTCCCTAGGCCATCAGGATCTTTAAACTCATAGATTGTGAGCATTCCTACTTCATTAGGCTGGTTAGGCTTATACCTCCAAAAAGCCTTGTCAGTCTCTCGGTTAAGAGCACATCTATGCTCTTATTCTCTTGGGGAACCCATTCTAGAGTGATGATTCTAGTTAGGAACAATTTGCCTCGGGGAGTTCTAGGCTCTCTTCCTAAGTTCCCTTGCTCTATGTCACCTATGTCTGTCTCTGGAATCACATTACCAAATTCATCTGTTCTATCAGGTTGGTTGGTGACTACATACATTATTCTTTCCTTATCTAGGTATGCACCATTCTCCAATTTGATGACTGGATGTTCTAGTCCAATGGGTTGCTATGGGTTTTTAATCTGGACAACAGATCTTCTTAGACCATCCTCATAGATGCGAGCACCTAATCGGTTGGTCCTGATATATTCCAGTTGCATCTTATAAGGGCCTTCGGGTTTCTCTAAGTAAGCCACTCTAGAACTTCTTGTGGGTCTCTCCATACCATAGGAAATCTTTGATTTACTAGTTTCAGAGCTAGTGTAGTGCAGATAATTGCTCAACTGCTAGGCCCAAGACCTAGTAGTGTGATTGACACTAGCCTCTGAAGACCTAAGGCTTTGTATATCTCTCCCTAGATGTCGTCCTGATCTAAGGTTCATATGCCTGATTGAACAACCCCCAATTTCACCCCAAGTACAACCTCATTGCAGATTACTTTGTATTAGTCACGTGATTCTTTTTTTTTTAGTTGGTTATCATGTTTATGCTCTTGCCTGATATCATGTCGACAAGAATACTTGAGTGAATTGCCGCACTTTTAGTTGATCACACCACATTAAATTCTTGTCTTTAAAGTTATTGATCACAAAGAGATTATATTTTTGCTCGAACTTGAGTGATTAAGTACTCTTCGACTTGATAGATGCCTATCATCACCTTGACTTACTTCTCGCACTTAGTCTAAGCTAGAAATTGATCTAATAGTAGAGCCTCCTAGGCCAAAAGGAAGCAACAAGAGTGGACACGAATGTCCACTAGATCAAGATCAATGTACCCATTGCTACCACAAGTGTCAATCACCCGAATCTGCTAAAAGATGCACTCTATAATGGGCACAAACTCAATAGGGTAAGTGATAATCCATAACTCCTCTCCAATCTCAAAGAAAAGGGCCACATTTGGAGTAATGCCCCTTGTATCAATCAAGATCTCTATCCAAGTGAAGGCCCCCAGCTAGGTTGCTTGATGCACCTGATCAACTTGCATTCCCTAGTTCTGCGAGATAGTAGACTCTACATCCCTGATCATGCGGGGTGCACCACACACCCTCATACATCTCTCCTACTTTTGCTCCTCGATGAGGCTCCTAAAGCTAATCCAATCCGCCATGCTATGCCCATTCCTTCTAGCAAACTCCGTCCAAGAGACATGAGGGTGAGATCCAACACATGAACCCCCTCTCCCTGTAGATAAAGAGATTCTGAGTAATAGGCTGAGAGATCTGCTCCTCAATAGAAGAGGGGGGTGCCAAACAAGAACAGGCTGAAGCTTCTCCCAATATCAAATGGTGTTGGAAGCCAAGTGGTCCTCACTTCATTGTGAATATCCCAAGCACATCATCTCAGCAGAAACCCATCTAATCTTGGACATCTAGGGCCTATCAGTAGCAAGAACAAAGAGGCCTAGATGCTAATGAAGAAATTCCTTGAAATGCTTAGGGCCAAGGACAAGACCACAAACAAAAAAATTGCTAGGGCTCTACTCTAACAAGTAGGGTGGACGATCCCAAGGCCACCAAGCTCATGAGGAAGGGTGATGACCTCCCATGCAACCTTAGTCCGAGTTGGGATACCATCTCTGCCCGACCAAAAAAAGTTCCTGATTAGCCACAACATCTAGCTAATATAAGAACACGAGAAGATCCAACAAGAAGTGACATACCACATCGTAGTGAGGACAACCTAGTTTGACACCACAACCCTCCCAACTAGGGACAATGCCCCCTTTTGATGTCATCTTGACTTGATAATTCCTTCTGCCTCGATGAGTGTTCTTGAGCCCTCCAAGTCTTCAATATGATGTCCATTGATGTCTCTAAGCCTCCAAAATGTTATGATATCACTTAGGGGTGAAGATTCTAACATCCTAATGCAACAATGGAAGATGGATATCTTCCACTACATCCACAAATAGTGCTATATGCTCACTATCTTGTACTTTTCTCTTCACCTATACATAGAATTAAAGTGAACTTTTGCAAACTCAAACTATACTTAAGAGCTATCCAACAATTTTTACTCAAGTAAAATGGACTCCAATTGTGAGAACATCCACTTCAAGGTAGGTTATCAATCTACATTACTCTCTACCTATGCATAGAGATATAGATCCGCAAACATTGGAATTTCTCACAATTTGCTTAGTAGGAAAACTTGAAAATTTGGCACACTAGGCTAGTTTTTTCAGAGAAGAAATGAAGCTTGAAATCAATAAAATTCAATACCATGAAATAGCAAACATTGCTCTTCAATATGATACAAAAAGAATTTTAAAGACTAACTACACCTCTAGATAGAGAGCAAAAAAGCCATGCAAAAATGCACTAAGCAAGCAACGGGCTACTTGCTTGAGTTTAGAAGTTCACTGAACGAAGTGGGAAACTTGTGGAATCTCATATAGCTCGAGAAAGACTAGCGAAATGATGCTTATATAGAACTTTCTCTTTTCCTAGAATCTAGCTAACCACCCATCAAACAGTGTAGCTGTACTTTTTGATGGATAATTAATGAGATGTGGATTTGATTGATTTTTGCGGAGCTCCTAATTTGATTCCATGACTTTGGATCCTCCTTTTTTATTGGTACACTTGCAAAACTTATGGAAAAGACCTTTTGTATGATTGGGACTTTCCAACACTATGGCTATTGGGTAAGCATAACAAACACTCTTGACACGCATGGGAGCTGTGTCTCATTCTGTGACTTCTTCACTAAAGTATGTATAAGATCTTCCCCATGATTCTAGTTGGTAGTTCTTGATGATTATACCAAAGATTCCAATCAATTTGCAGCTACTAATTTGAGTTTTGAATTCAGCAATGACTCATGGCTTTTGGCTTCTTTTAGGTTCATCTCAAGTCTCAAATTTTAAGGTTTAAGACCATTTACAATAGGTAAAGAATAAGTTGAGGGTTTTCCTTAGGCATGAGCTAAGGATAATTGTAATTAGTACACATATCTGATCCAAAGTAGTTCATAGATATGGTCAAACACTTTTGGTTTGCCATATGTACCAAAACACTTATGTGGTTGTGCTTACACATGCACATGCTAACACAAGTTAGTTCTAGATGTTATCTCTAGTATAGAGGTACATAAGACATGGTTTGATGAAATGAAAACCATCTCTCCTAATGTTGGTAGATTTGCATCACATTGGTATCAGCCCCAAGGTTATTCTCTAGGAAAATGCAGAGAGGAAGAAAGATGCTCCACTACACATGTGTTCTTCTATTGCTGATAAAAAAGTATTGAAGGCTATTAGAATGTTATAGAGGTTGAAACCCTCCTAGATTAGAAAACAACCATGTTCAAACAATAAGAATTCCCATGTGCGAAATATATACCCAAAAATCTCTTCACCCTTTAGCTTGATGCGGGCATGTTGTCATGGCCTTTCTCAATATTTGTGAATAATAAACAGGCTTGCTTTGTTGTTTATGGTTTTCAAAACTTTTATGCGCTTGAAATACTAGAAAACGTGGAACCCCACAACAAAATCATGTGATAGTCAACATCCTTTGCTTTCCTCGAACCATAGGCCCTCATATTTTTGCAACCGTATATCTTCAATAGCCTTGCACTTGCATTCAACCACCCTTTTCTATATTATATAGTTTATGCAACCCATTTGAGGCCCATTTCACTATGCTTCTCTTCTATGATGATTGTGGGCACTATGGGAGCCTAAAGGGTTGCTTATACAACCATTGCGCCACCAATTAGCACGTGAAGAGAGAGGGAGAGAAACAAAACCATATGAGCTATTTCATGGAGCATGATGATAAAAACAAGAGAAGTGCACTAGGAAGGGACACATTATTATCCATATTATGGAGATTGGCTTAACTTTTTATTATTCTTTGACTTTGGCTTGAGCGTGGCAAAAGAATGATATCTCAAATTTAGATCCAAAAAGTGAATAGATACCATTCTATCTCTCTTTTTATATCGTTCTCTCAAAAAGTGACTTAAGCTCCCTTTTTTATATTTTTTAGGAGGTCTCATTAGAAAATATTTACTCTCTATATAGAATGAACGTTTACTTCTTTTTAACTCATTTAACACTAGAAGCTTCTAGACATCCATTTTTCCTCAAAAGTTGTGAAATATTCCTAGAAACTCACAAATGTCAAAGTAATAAGATTCTCTAGCAGGATCTACTTTTTGGCCTCTATTTTTGTTGAGATTTCCCCTCTCACTCTTGTTCACTCTCTTTTTCATTTCTTCTATATCGATGAAGTTTAGCTTACTCTATGATTGGCTCGTATGAACTTCATCTACAACATTTTAATCTTGTGAGATTTGTTTTCACATGAAGAAATGTATGAGATTAATAGATTCAATCTACATCATGATAGGGAGACAGACTATGCATACCTACAAAGCCAAAACATCAACAAGAATGAAGCTTCCAGCTATAGTGGAAAGGATGCAAAGTGTTACACCTATGGAGCATTGGTACATTATATCCTCCTAACCCTCTTTAAAGTTGTCCATCATCATTTCAAAATTTTACATCATTCTAATGATGAATTGGTGATTTATTCAATGGCATGCCTGCATATTGCATGCATTTACATTGTTCTGAGATGGAAGCATGTATGGAGTTATGAACTTGAAGCTCAACTAGGGACTATCATAAGAGAGATGACTCTTCTGCAAGCAAGGGTCCAAAATTTGACAAAGGAGAGTAAGGAACTTAATCTTGAAGTAAAGAATGAGAAGAGGAACCATGGAATGCATGCCGCAAAGGTATGTGCAATTTTTCTCCAACTAAGGAACATGGCATACAATATGCATCGCTGTATAGATCATTTTAAACTCTTTTCTCTTGATTCTAAACCAAGAGAGAGAAAGAGTCAACCCATAGAGGTTCTTTCCAAAAACTAGATGAACAATAAAGCGAAAAGTATGAAGAGAAAGGTAAATGATGTCGTTATGTTGTATTTAATTTTAAAAACCCCTAGAGTAATACTTACACCGCACATACAATAAGTATTTGGTGAGATCAATGATGGGGATATATAGTTCTCCATTTTGGCATAGTTTTTGCCTGTTCAATATCAACTCTCTCATCAACAAGTGCATCATGTAAATCTGCCTAAAAAATGGAATGATCTACATCATCATATGAAACCTGCAAAGGCTGAGAAGTTGCCTCATTAGGACCAGCACTAGACTGTCCACCTGTAAAAAGAGGCATCAAAGTATCATACATGTCTTTGGAGCTAACAGATGTCTCCTTAGTACATGAAAGCAATGCCTGAATAGCATCTTCCACAAAGACAACATCACAGCTAACCAGAATGTGTTTAGTCTATGGGTGATACAGACGATAGTCTTTACTTTCAGAACTCTACCCAACAAAAGTACATTTTACTGCCTTATCATCCAATTTTCTACGATGTTGTTTAGGCACTAGTGCATATGCCAAACAACCAAAAACACGCAGATGAGCAACAGATGGCTTGCGGTCATGCCAAGCCTCATATGGAGTGATAGACTGCAGCGCTTTAGTGGGACACCTGTTCAGTACATATGCTGCACACATGATAGCCTCAAGCCAGAAACTATGTGGTAAAGCTTGACTTTTGACCATGCACCTCGCCATCTCCATGAGTGACCTGTTCTTTCTTTCAGCAACTCCATTCTGTTGAGGTGTATAAGGCACTGTACACTGGTGTTTTATCCACGTTCAGCCAGAAATGCATTAAAATCATAAGACATATATTCCCCCCTCGATTAGAACGGAGGGTGCCCATTTTACATGCTCACAGATTTTCAGCTAAAACCAAAAACTGTTTGAAGCACAAAAACACTTTGGACTTTGCCTTCAATGGATATACCCATGCATGCCTAGAAAAATCATCAATGAAAGTCACGAAGTAAAGATAGTTTCCAAAAGAAGGTGTCTGCAAAGGGCCACAGACATCACTATGTACAAGCTTCAATTTCTGTGTAGCCCGAACTGAACCATCTTTTGGAAAGGAGGAACGCTGCATTTTGCCCAAAATACAGCCTTCACATACATGTTTTCTAGGTTCCTCAAGCTTGGGCAAAGAAGACACCATATCAGATTTGTGCAGGCGTAGGAAACTAGCAAAATTCAGATGACCAAAGCGTGCATGCCAAAGCTTTGCATCTGACATAGCTTGAGAGTCATGAATTGCACATGCCGAATCATTCATAGATCTTTCATAGTCTATGAGCTTATACAGCCAATGACATAAAATGCCAGAAGCAATAATAACATCCCCATTTGACATATCATGAACTGTACATCTGTCATCAACAAATTTCACAACCAAGCCAATCTTGGCTAATGCAGAAACTGATAACAGATTCTTCTTGATCCCTGGCACAAATAAAGCATCTGACAAGGTGAAAGAACTACCATCAGCAGTAGTCAGAATGATCTTACCAACTCCCATAACAGGATAAGAGGAGTTGTTGGTGCATGTGACAGTATTCCCTGTAGGGGCAGGCTCAAGTGAAGAGAAGAAACTGTGCTGCGAGGTAATATGTTTGGTCGCCCCACTATCAAAGTACCAAACATCTGAGTCCACTGCAGACATGTAGTGCTCATGAGAAGATGGGTCAAAACTGCAAATAGTAGTAAACTCCCATTCTTCTTCCTGCACAAGATTAGCAGACTCTGTTTTTGGTGTAGAGGCTTCTACAACAACCATTCCAGCCTCCTTTTTCTTTGCCTCATTTGCAGCTAGTTTTGGACAGTTCTTTATGATATGATCATTCCCTTTACAGTACTTGCAAAACAATTTCTGCTTTTCTGATTTCTTCTCATCTTTATCTTGGTTCTTCGAATGTGTAGCATTTGCAGATTTCTGCTTACTAGTAGAAGAGCTCCATTTTCCTTTGCCCTTCTGACTAGCCAGGAAAGCTTGATCTGCAACACGCATAATGGACCTGTTCTATCTCGACTGATCTTCCTGCAGCAGAACAGAAACTAACTCCTCAAATGATAAGGCATTCGGATTGCCTTTCATCATCAACCAAAGAGTAGAAGCAAAACTCTGATATGAATCAGGAAGACCATTCAGAACGGTCTGCACAAGTGAACTATCTGGTATAACCTCATCAACAAAAATCAATTGTTCCTTCAAATATTTTTCTTCGTTAGGAAACTGTCCATAGAATCACCTTCATTCATGTGCTCACTCTCCAACTGTTTTCGGAGGTAAGCAACACGAGCCTCATTCCTAGCTTGGTACAATGTGGTAAGTGTATCCCAAGCATCCCTAGCTGTTCTGCAAGAGCATATATGAGGAATAATGGCACGTTTGACAGACAAAGCTATCAATGCATGTGCCTGGGCATCTTTGCCATCCCAACGAATCTGCTCTGCAGTAGGTGCAGCAGAAACAGTAGCACGAACAAGAATCTATACAATATCATCTTCGACACCATCTTCATCAGCTCCAGCACGTGTATTGGTAGTACCTGTTGTTATAGGTGTAACAGGACGTCTTTAAACACCCTGCACAATGTTCCACAATCCTTTTGCAACCAATACATGTCGCATCATATAAGCCCATAATGGGTAGTTGGTACCATCCAACTTATCCTCAACAGCCAACATACGGAATACATCACTACTTTCAGCCATGGCCAGTGACTAAAATACCTTGATGCAGAAAATTGACTGTATCTCAAAAAGTTGAACGGAACTACCCAGACAAGTTCTGCTAAACCTGTAACAGACTTTGAGACGCTTATACTCGCGAACAGAAACAGGTATATACCTTTGGCACAAAAAGACGAAATAGCCTGCACAAGCACTGAGGCCGAAACGAGCTCAGATCGCGATTTCGGAAACACCTTGAGTATCCTCACTAAAATTTGTATGATTCTGAGACTGCAAACGGAGGAGTGTTGACGGCACCCTAGATGAAGCGACGACCTGCTCTGATACCAATTATTGGAGTTAGACGTCTGCGGAAGCATGCAAACAGCACAAGGAAGAAGAAGAAGCTTGGAGCACAACACACAATACTGAATGTATTACTAGAGAATGTACAAAGATAAGTAGCCCATCAGGGCAATAGGCATATATACAAGCCGGGGGAAAAAAAACCTCCTAAAGAGGGAAAAAAGTACCCCGACGATCCTAGTGTGTTCACACACATCACTACCTAAATATATCAACATGCATATGGCTTTGAATAGTCCTATTATGTTGGAAGATTTCTTTGTGGATACAGATACATTAGTGGTTCATTATAGTGGCCTAATTCAAATCTCTTTCATTATGATGAATGCAATAATGTTTACCCTGATGTTGAGAGAGTACAAACAAAAATGGTTCAATACTATAGAGTTATTAAAGACGGGTGCAATGGTGATTTACTCCTTTTTTTTGAAGTTGGATAAATATCAAGTTACGAAGGGACAATGATTATAAAGATGAAGCTTAAAAATGATGAAAAACGCCTTTAAAGGTGTGCAATTTGAAGAGGACGAGTGCTAAAGTGCTGCAGAAATGGCACACTTGGATGGAATGTCTTAGCTTATGAGTGATAAGTCGGACAAGAAAAACTTCCATGCTTGGATATTTACATGAAGAATTTCTTGATGAGAAAAGGGTACTAGAAGTGCATCAAAGGAGAGAACAAAAAATGCTCCAAAATTACTAGAAAGGAACAAGACTATGGACCAATTAAGAGCATATGAAGAATGGAATCAAGGAGCATAAAAGGTAATGTATTGGCTATCTGTTAGCATACAGGATAGCATGATTGGCACGTACAGGATGACGAGACTCTGAAAGAGGCTTGAATAGTTTGGTCTATAACCAATACAAAGGCACAAAAATTACAAATCAAGAACGAGCTGCATCCATTGGAGAAAAAGTGCATGTTGGTAAGTGACTACACCCTGAAAATCAAAAGCATATATGAGTCACTTGTAGCTATTGTCATGAATGTAGATGTTTATGATAAGGTGGAAGTGTGCCTTCATGGTTTACAAGTTGCATATAAGCATTTCATGACTTCTAGTAAGACTAGAGGAAATATTCTGAAATTTTGTTGATCTAATGTTTATGTTGGTTATTGAAGAAAAGAATCTTGGTGACGACTCAAACTCCCAAGGTCATGTATTCTACTATTGTAGAGGAAGATGGAGAGGTAGAGGCTTCATAAGTGGAAGAGGATACAGTAACCAAGACCAAGGTCAACAACAAAATCATGCAAGAGGCAGGGGATAGTTTCAAGGCAGGGGGAGCCAAAGAGGTTGCAAAAATTTCCAAAGAAATGATTCAAGTAATTTCAATAAAGGATGCTAGAATTCTGGTAAACATGGATACTTAAAACATAATTGCAAGTTGAAGAATGAAAATAACAGAAGGTAGTAAAACAACTATGCATCCACAAGTGCAGATGATTTTGAGAAGTTGTTCATGGTCCAACATCATATCATGAATATGATGTTTGATGATGTTTTGAAATAAAATTGTAATAGCTGGTATGTTGATTTAGGTGCTTCAAATCACATGAACAATTATGCGGAATAGTTTTAATAGTTTGTAAAAATTGGGAGTTCTTGGATATGTTGAAATAGGTGATGATACATCACATCCTATAGATTATATAGGAAACACAGCACTATCTATGGAGGATGGGAAAGTAAAACATCTTGCTAATGTGTTGCATGTTTCAAATATAACAAAGAATATCGTTTTTGTTGAATAAATGTTGGAGAGGAATTACAAATAAGGTTCACTGCTGATAGATTATATGTAGAAGAGTAGAAACAAGATGGAAGATTGATTTCCAAAGGAAACAAAGTGGTTAGGATGTTCACTTTAAATGTAAAAATTCTTGAAATGAATGCAGCCATGTTTGCAAAAGTGCAAGGGTTATTATTGATATAGAGTCATGGTACAAACAAATTGGACATGGGAGTGGATTTAGTCAATGGATATTGTCCATGGACTACTAAATTTCAAGGTTGCAATGATACAAAAGGTATGTGCATCATGTCAATTTGGTAAATAATCAAGAGCATCATTTTTTCATGAAAAGCATGTAAGTGAAAATGTGCTAGAAATAGTGCATACAAATGTTTGGGGTCCTACAAAGACCACATCTATGGGTGGTTGTAGGTTTTATGTTACTTTCATTGATGACCATACACACAAAGTATGGGTATATTTCATGAAAGAGAAGAGTGAGGTGTCCACTCACTTCCAAAATTTTAAGACTAAGGTGGAAAAGAAGATAGGAAAGTATATTCAGACATTAAGATGTGATGGAGGAGTTGAATTTATGTCAAATGAGTTTAGTAGCTTTCTAAAATGTCATGGAATTTGATAG
Organism: Ceratopteris richardii; assembly: GCA_020310875.1. NCBI lineage: Eukaryota > Viridiplantae > Streptophyta > Polypodiopsida > Polypodiales > Pteridaceae > Ceratopteris > Ceratopteris richardii. Next base: position 108,269,255 of record CM035413.1, read on the forward strand.
CAGTTTTCATGCAGGTACACATCACAACAGAATGGCATTTCTAAATGTGAAAATAGCCATATTGTAGAAATAGCAAGAGCCATGATGGCTTAGAAGAATATGCCTCATTATTATTGGGTAGATATTGAACACACTATTCTATACATCATGAACACAACTCCGAATGTTGATGCACATCAAGTTACACCTAAAGAGAAGTTTACAGGTAAGAAGTCGAACTTATCACATATGAAGTATTTGGCAGTATTGCATATGTACATGGTCCAGATGAGTTGAGGATGAACCTTGATCCAAAAGCAAAAAAAAATGTATCTTCATTGGGTACTCCCTTGAGCAAAAGGGATATAAATGTTATAACCCACTCACATAAAAGGTGAAGGTAAATAGAGCTCACATAAAAGGTGAAGGTAAATAGAGATGTGGTGTTGGATGAAATGTCAAGCTTCTATGAAGATGCCAAAGAAGGACTTAATATCAAATCAAATGACAAAGGAAATGCTAAAAAATCAAGTGAAAAATCTCAAGTTTTGAGTGGGCCCCATGCATCATCAAGCAATAGTTCCAACTCAAATCCATGGAGTGGAAGATTGCATGTAAATTTTAGTCCAACAAATTCATCTACATCAAAGAAAGGTAAAGAAAAGCTTTCTGCTTGTAGTATAACATTCATAGGCTGTGAAGATATTGATAGAGATTCAAGAGGTTAAAAAAAGAGCCTTGACAAGGAACTTGTATTTCCCTTTGTGAAGACTCAAGGAGTAAGAAAGACACATGTGGATGATACAAGAAGAAGTGACCCATGTTCAAGGTGATCTGGGAGGATGTACAATTTAGTGCAATGATTCATATATGATAGTTACATGGCTCCTCATTGTGGTTACATGAACAAGGTCATCCAACATGCTAAACCTTCTTCTTTTGAAGATGCAATTGAAAATGTAGATCAAGAGAAAGCTATAGATTAAGAGATGGTTGCACTTTATGGAAATGAAACATGGAATCTGGTTCCATTTTTGTAAGAAAAGAGACCCATATGCTACAAGTGGGCCTGCAAGGTAAAGCACAATACTGATGGTAGCATAAACATGTATAAAGCACCACTGGTAGCAAAAGGATATGAATAGATATATAACATTAATTATACGAAAACATTCAGCCCTATAGCTAAATGTCTACTGACAAAGCACTTGTTGCATTACCTACAACAAAAGGATGGACTTTGCATTAGATGGATTTGAAGAATGCTTTCTTACATGGTGAGTTGTAGGAAGAAGTATACATGGACCAAGCACAGGGATATGAAGATTCAATGCACCCAAAATATGTTTATAGGTTGCAAACGGCTTTGTATGGGCTTAAACAAGCTCCTCCCACTTGGCATGCAAATATTACTTATTATTTCACCACCATTGGATTTTCTTATGCATGATGTAGATCATTCATTATATGCAAGGAAGGGTGATGATGGCATCACAATCATGATGGCATCACAATCATGGCTATTTATGTTGATGACTTGATTGTAGGAGGTGATTATGAAGAAATCATTAAAGAGGTAAAGCAACTTGTTAAGCAAGAATTTGAGATGAGGAATCTTGGTGTGTTGCACTATTTCTTGGGCATTGAGTTTATACATACAAAAGTAGGTATATGGATGTTGCAAATTAGGCAATATGCCTTGAGTATGCCACAAAAGTATAGTATGGCTGATTGTATGCCAATGTCTATGCCATTAGATCACAATTTGTAGTTGGATACTACATCAGGTGAAGCATTGGAAAATGCTACTATGTAGAGGAAAATTGTAGGAAGTTTGATATATCGCACAATTACAAGGCGTCAACTAAGCTACATTGTTGAACTTGAAAGTCAATTTATGTAAGTTCCCAAGAAACCACAATTAGTTTCTTTGAGATATACTCTACGATATGTGAGCGCTATTTGGATTATGCATTGTTTTATGAAGTTGGTGCAAAATAGTAGCTTCATGAATACTTATGCAGATTGGGAGGAGGCATGTATGGAGCTCCAAGAAGTATATGTCAAATTTTCAAAAGAAACCCCTATAAATATCACTAAAAACCATTATAAATATCACATCATGTTTTAACAGATCCATTTTGTGCAAGACAAGGAGTATTCTAGCTTGAGGAGCCTAGATAGGACTCGTGTTTCACATCTCATAATTTTTAGATCTCAATTGAGCTCTCAAATAACATCAATAACTTTTTTTTTTGACGAGGCGAAGCATTAGGTGTGAAATCGGCCAAAACTAGTCAAAAAGCTATAAAAAGAGCTAAAGTGTTCATTTTTAGGGCTAGCAATTAGAGAAAGATCTTCTTGAAGAGTGTAAATGAGTTATTGAGAATCAAATCTTCCATTGTTACTATCTTTCATTGTGTGCATGTATGGGTGTGTGCATGTATGTGCTTGTCACTCACATTTGCTCACCATAGCTACTCAAGATCTTCATGTCCTACTCACATCTTTGCACATTGACACATAAAGGAGGTGGTGCTCATGCTTGGGCTACACGAGCTAGTCAAAAGGGCAAAGGTAAATGGATCTCATCTACTAGTAAGCAACAATTTTCTATTTCTGGACAATAAAAAAAGGGAAGACGAAGATAAGAAGAAAATAGAAAAGAAGAATTTTTATTGCAAATACTCTAAAGAAAATGATAATTTCATCACGAGTTTCCCAAAACTTAGTGCAAAAGAGGCAAAGCTAAAATAGGCTAGAATGGTTGTTGTAGAGGCCTCTACACCTGAAAGAGAGTCTGCTACTCTTGTGCAGAATGAAGAATGGGTGTTTACTATGATTTGTGGTTATGATCGGTCTTCTCATGACCAGTGTATGTATGTAGTTGAATCAGATGTTTTGTACTTTGATAGTGGGGCAACCAAACTAGTAGCATAGTTTCTTTAATTCACTTGAGCCTGCCCCTATAGGGAATATTGTCACATGTGCTAACAACTCCTCTTATCTTGTAATGGGAGTTGGTAAGATCATTCTTACTACTGGTGATGGTAGTTCTTTCACATTGTCAAATATTTTGTTTGTACTAGGAATCAAGAAAAACGTATTATCAGCTTCACCATTAGCCAAGATCATCTTGGTTGTGAAATTTGTTGATGATAGATGTACAATTCATGATCTATCAAATGGCCATGTTATTATTGCTTTTTGCATTCTATGCCATGGTTTGTATAAGCTCAATGATTACGCAAAATCAGTGAATGATTTAGTATGTGAAATTCAAGACTCTTGGGCTATGTCAGATGTAAAGCTTTGGCATGCACACTTTGTTCATTTGAATTATGCTAGTTTGCTACGCCTATAGAAATCTGAAATGGTGTCTTCTCTACCCAAACTTGAGAAACTTTGTGTTGGGGATTCGGGGACAAGAAGGAGTTTGAGGGTTTGTAGGAGAAAAAAGAGATGATGAAAATGGAATAATAGTGAGAACTTCTGCAAAGGAATACTCTTGGAAACCTTGAATATTAATTATCCTTCAACAATTACAATGACTGCGCACAGTCTAATCAATGACTAAATACCACTTCAGAGAATATCAATTACTGAAGACCAATTATCTCAAGTCTTCTAGCGGCGGCCTCTCGTGCACCAATCCTTCACTTGCTTCCCGCTTCCCTTGTGCACACCTTGCACTAAGCTTCCGCCAAGCTAAGGAATTGGTATCACTGCGCACGCACGCAATAGCCCTTGGAACTCTTGGAATCCAGCCCGCCTTCTCTCTTCTCTGCACACTTTCCTCCTGGCACCTCTTGCACTCTTGAATGTTGTCGCACACAGGAGGCTCTTCTTGCTTCCTCTCTTGCTCCTCTGAAGCTCTCTCTTGCTCCCCACTCTCAATGTGCAAGAATAGCCTTTGTCCTTCTTTTTGTTTGAGAGTCCGCCGGTTCGCGCACTCTAATTGCAATACAATCTTGGTGTCCTTTCAATGTCCCAAGATTGTCTTTTTGAACTGGTCCTCAACGATTCGCTACTTTGTCCTGTAGTGACTTTAGAACAAGAGTGACTTTTAAAATAAAATTTTGATTGGGCGGCCTATTTCCACCTTTGCGTACGCGGCCTTCCACCTTCCCTTTCCTTTTAATTCTTTTACTTTTGCACCTTAAGATTTTAGATTCAACCTTTGAACCTTAAGAGGAAAAATACTTTGTACCTTTAGTTTCAACCGGTTAGGGCTCTACAGATGCCCACCACCTAAAGATCTCTCCGTCCCGGAGAGACAACAGTGATACCAACTGAGAAATTGCAAAGACACAGAGATGAAAATAACGGAGGCCAGAAAAAAGGTAAAGGGTGTGTATCTTATTGAGTTAAGAAGAAAAAATATAAAGCACCCTACAAGAATTATTAGAAATCAAAAGTATTAGGTAATTATTGGCAAAGGGATACTGGAATCTAAGAGCAATTATTATGACTGTGGATGAGCAATTTATTTAGACTGAGGAGGGCAATTTATTGTTGAGGTTGATTGAGATTGTCAGCCCAGGTTGATGGAGAAGGGGGCAAAGGAGCAGAAGCTTGTTCGATCGTAAGCTGTAGCGAACTAAGGCATTGCCTAAAATGATCCCTCTCCCTGCGGATACGTCGGCATGCAGCATTAGCACAAAGCCCTAAGTTTGAGCGATTCTGAAGATCTTCTAAGGCTTTCATCGCAGAGTCGGCCATATCGCGATAATGATCTCTCTCTTCTTTAAGCAATCACGCCGTTTCGTTGAGGGAGTGCCATTGAGAGGTGGCCATGCGATTGATGTTTTCTATTGTGGAGATATACTGTTGATGAACCGCAGCTGCTGCGGAAACCGAATCCAAGGAAATCTGAGAGGCCTGAGCATTGCCGATAGCGACTACACTCGCGTCCTGGAGTAATTGCAAAAATGAAGGGGTTGATGGTAGGTCAAAATGCGGAGTGGGAGTGACCGTTGGAGCGGGAGGGGAAGGGGGAATATTCTGCGGAGGAGGATGAAGGGTTGGAGTGGAAGATGGAGTGGGAAGTGAAGGATTGGGGGAAGGGAGCGGTCGACTGACAGGGAGGTTACTGATAGAGGGGGAGGTGAAATCCGGGTGAATTGGTGGCATACAGGTGGGGTTTTGAGGGTTGAGCTGTGTTTGAATAAGTGGGGTGAAATCGGAAGAGAGGGGAGGTCTAGGGATAATAGGAGGGGTAGGCATGGATGGAGAATTTGTATCTTCAGGAGGGAAAGGGGAAGAAGATTGGGTAGTGAAGGAGGGGACGTGAGGTGGGGGAGTCATGAATGGAGAGATGGTAGATGCAGGAGGGAGAAGTGAAGAAGATGGGGCAGGGAAGGAGGTTACATCAGGGGGATACGTCATGAATGGAGAGGTGGTGGATGCAGGAGGGATAGGTGAAGAAGATTGGGGAGGGAAGGAGGGCACATCAGGGGGATTAGTTATGAATGGAGAAGTGGTAGAGGCAGGAGGGATAGGTGAAGAGGAATGGGGAGGGATGGAGGTTACATCAGGGGGGTTAGTTATGAATGGAGAGGTGGTAGATCAGGAGGGATGGGTGATGAAGATTGGGGAGGGCAGGAAGTTACATCAGGTGGCACGGATGTGGGTGTCGAGGCGGAAGCTGAGTCAATAGAGATTAGAGGGGGGGAGGGAGATGGAGCAATGGAAGGTCCAGGTTGGGAAGGGAGATAAGCAGCATTGTGTGCAGAATGTGCGGGAATCTGATATAGCCAAGCTAAGAAGGGAGCAGAATAGATGGAAAATGCATGAGAGCCTCTAGAGATAGCCTGGCGGAGTCGACGGGAGCGCAAAGTCAAGGAACTATAAATGAGGGTTGCGTAAGGGTAAGGACGGCTATGGAGAAAGCAGAAAAGCGGATCAGCGATACGAATATCAGACCAGGGAAGGGAAGAGGTTTGGCTGCGTAGTAAGAAGAAAAAGATGAACGCATTGAGAAGGGTGGTCATGCGGAGCGAAAACCTAGCATTACTTTGAAAATGTGTGTTACAAAAGGCAATAGTGGCTGAGGCGGACAGTCCAGAGTATAGGAAAGGGGGAGCACGAAAATTTATTAGGGGAGACCCAATACTGGCGGCAATGTCGGGGATGAAAAGAGTGCCGGTTCTAAAATGAGGGAAGAGGCGGATAGCTTCATAAACCTGGGTAAAATTGGCGGGGTTATTGAAGAAAACATTAGCCAAGCCCCATAAGCCCGCCTGCTGAAGATCCTCAATGGAAAACATTTGACGAAGGGCAATGGTAGGTAGGGATAGATGCATTCGGATTTGCAGGTAAGTCAGGAGGGAGAAACAGGCGCATATAATCCCCGGTAGGGGAAGAAGGGTGGGATGAATGAGACATAGATTGGGAAGGAGAAGAAGGGTGCGGAAGGGGAGGTGGGGAATAAAGGTCGGTGGAGTCAGAGTGTATGGAATAAATGGGAAGATCCAGGGCCATAGGAGCTGTTGGAGTCGCTTGAACAGATTGTTCTGCCATTGAAGGAGGAGGTGGATTGGGATGGTCAGAGGGAATTGCGGAGGTAGGAGCGGAGCTAGCACCCGGAGCGGGGTCCGCCATGGATGAAACTGGGGAAAAGAAATGGAGCAGAAGAAAGCCTCTTCAGGGGGAGAGGAATCGATGGGTTGAGGTGGTGGGAGGGGGGCAGAGGGCTTGAGGAGTGGATGGTGTTGGGAGGAAGAGGGGGGCGCACGGGGGAGGAGGGAGAGGGTGCGGTGGGGTTGGAGGCAGAGAGTTGGGAGGGGGGTTTGGTTGTGGAGCTGGGTTGAAGAGGGGGGGGTTGGGTGTCGGCGAGGTCGGAGGGGGGGTGGTGGGGTGTAGAGGAGTCGAAAAAAAAAGGGGGGGTTTGGGTACGGAGAGGGGGATGCTGGGTGCCGCCAGGGGGGGGTGGTGAGGTGTAGGATTAGGGGGGTGGGCTGTTGTCGGGCGAGGTCGGGAGGGGGGTGGGGTGTGGAGGAGGTGGAAAAAAGGGGGGGGGTGGTGTGGTGAGGGGGCGAGCGGGGTTGGGAGGGTAGGGGGGGCGCTGTTGTGGAGAGGGTGGGTTGTGTGGCGAGGGGGCGAGCGGGGTCGGGAGGGGGGGGGCGCTGTTGTGGAGATGGGGGGCTGTGTGTGGTGAGGGGGGCGAGCGGGGTTGGGAGGGGGGGGGGGGGGGTTGGGGTGTGTTGAGGGGGGTGTTATGGTGAGGGGGGCCGAGCGGGGTCGGGAGGGGGGGGGGGCGCTGTTGTGGAGAGGGGGGGTGTGCGGTGAGGGGGGCGAGCGGGGTTGGGAGGGGGGGGGTTGGGGTGTGTTGAGGGGGGGGTGGTGTGGTGAGGGGGCGAGCGTGGTTGGGAGGGGGGGGGGGCGCTGTTGTGGAGAGGGGGGTGTGTATGGTGAGGGGGTCGAGCGGGGTTGGGAGGGGGGGGGGTTGGGGTGTATGAGGGGGGTGTTGTGGTGAGGGGGATCTCATGAGAGATTAGACTTCGATTCTAATTCCTTACAAGAACTATCCCATTTCACAGGCCCATGGAAAGCAAAATCTACTTGTATGAGAGCACCCACAATCGTGATAAGAAATGAAGATTCAATCATACCTAGGAACACGGAGGTAGTGAAGAACACCAAAGTGTAGTGCAATCTCACTTTAGAAGAGCTACTCAAGGCTAAGTTAGAATTGTGGAAACATGTAGCCAACCAAGTGCCTGAAATAGCTAAACCTCGCTCCTAGGTAGGATCTCATAGAACAGTGCCAAAAATACCCTTGAATAAGATAAGAGACATGAGCGAAGGAGAAGAAGGAAACACCTATCTTCCAATTACCCATCAAGGTTACACAACCAAGGCAATTTTGGACTCAGGTGCAAGAGTGGCAAATGCTACCACTTCCCTATGGAAGCATTGGGGCAAGCGAGCACTCACACCTATGAGAATGAAATTGCAGATGGTCGAGGGTCACATAGAACGACCCTTAGGAGTGCTAGAAGGAATAACTCTCACTACATGTGGTGTCGAGTTAAACTTTTGCCATATGTGATTTTAGCAAGAATCGGGCCTATCAGATGATTTTGGGAAGACCATTTATGTGGTAGTTGCAAGTGGTACAAGATTGGGG